>JARQOC010000001.1:326054074-326317614 GCA_033576535.1 Allobates femoralis
ATGGCCTTCATTCAATATTAGGCTTAGAATTTGCTGTGTCCAAACTGTGCCTGCAGAATAACATGTATTATTATCACATTTTAATATGTCAAATATGATATTTTTTCAGCTTTCTACGATGAATATATACTTTATATAATTGTCTTTGTCAAATAACTTCAAATAATGTAATCTTTTCTTACACCACCAATGAGATAAAATGTCAGCTAATGCACGTACCTGACTTTGGGTAAGTGACAAGAAACACATCACCATCCCTAATTTCCATGTGTTCTATATCATCTATGACTTCACGTGATGTATATTGGGGCTGAAAGTGTATGCCTTTATGTTTAATGTATATAGCATTCAAGGCTTCATCAAGTGCATCTCGGTCCATTGTTGCCATCTAACACATAAAAATATATATTATCTATAACATGTATTTTTCAGCACAGATAATAATAATAGTAATATGATTATTAAAAATAATAATTATAATAAATCATGATATTACCTTATAGGCAAATGTGTTTTCTCTGTTCAGATGTAGCAATTCAATTCTTGAACATAGTGGGTTATGCTTATTTATATCTGACTGATTTAATCTTTAAACTTTATGGAACAATTTGTTCTGGACTTCAATTCTCAATTCGTAGATTCATTGTAGGTAGAATTATTAATTATTAATTACCCTTCATCTAAAATGACCTTTAAATGCAATTTATTTGTTTTAGTCCTGTGTGACAGAATATACCGTATATACTCGCGTATAAGCCGAGTTTTTCAGCCCAAAAATTGGGCTGAAAAGTGCCCCCCTCGGCTTATACGCGAGTCATACGGCCCCCTAAAAAGTTTTGCGCCCCCACCCCCCTTTCTGGGCCCCCCCGCATGCAGCGCTGCGCATATACATTACCTGTCTAGCAGCTGTCACCCTCCGATGGCTGATCGCGGCTCCCGGCTCCGGGCTCCATCTTCCTCTCTGTCTTCCTGATTGTCAGGTGACCGGCTGGCGTCGCGATGACGTCATCGCGCTGCGCCCCGGTCACACAGCAGGAAGACAGCGAGGAAGATGGAGCCCGGAGCCGGGAGCCGCGATCAGCCATCGGAGGGTGACAGCTGCTAGACAGGTAATGTATATGCGCAGCGCTGCATGCGGGGGGGCCCAGAAAGGGAGGTGGGGGCGCCAAATTATGAGGGGGGCCCTGCTGGGGCCCTGTATACTACCACTGGGGCTATATACTACCACTGGGGCTGTATACTACCACTGGGGCTGTATACTACCACTGGGGCTGTGTGTATACTACCACTGGGGCTATATACTACCACTGGGGCTGTATACTACCACTGGGGCAGAATATACCACTGGGGCTGCTGTATACTACCACTGGGGCTGTGTGTATACTACCACTGGGGCTATATACTACCACTGGGGCTGTATACTACCACTGGGGCTGTATACTACCACTGGGGCTGTGTGTATACTACCACTGGGGCTGTATACTACCACTGGGGCTGTATACTACTACTGGGGCTGCTGTATACTACCACTGGGGCTGTATACTACCACTGGGGCTGTATATACTACTGGGGCTGCGTGTATACTACCACTGGGGCTGTATATACCACTGGGGCTGCTGTATACTACCACTGGGGCTGAATATACCACTGGGGCTGCTGTATACTACCACTGGGGCTGTATACTACTACTGGGGCTGCTGTATACTACCACTGGGGCTGTATACTACCACTGGGGCTGTATATACCACTGGGGCTGCTGTATACTACCACTGGGGCTGTATATACTACTGGGGCTGCGTATATACTACCACTGGGGCTGTATATACCACTGGGGCTGCTGTATACTACCACTGGGGCTGAATATACCACTGGGGCTGCTGTATACTACCACTGGGGCTGTATACTACTACTGGGGCTGCTGTATACTACCACTGGGGCTGTATACTACCACTGGGGCTGTATATACCACTGGGGCTGCTGTATACTACCACTGGGGCTGTATACTACCACTGGGGCTGTATACTACTACTGGGGCTGCTGTATACTACCACTGGGGCTGTATACTACCACTGGGGCTGTATATACTACTGGGGATGCGTGTATACTACCACTGGGGCTGTATATACCACTGGGGCTGCTGTATACTACCACTGGGGCTGAATATACCACTGGGGCTGCTGTATACTACCACTGGGGCTGTATACTACTACTGGGGCTGCTGTATACTACCACTGGGGCTGTATACTACCACTGGGGCTGTATATACCACTGGGGCTGCTGTATACTACCACTGGGGCTGAATATACCACTGGGGCTGCTGTATACTACCACTGGGACTGTATACTACCACTGGGGCTGTATACTACCACTGGGGCTGTATATACTACTGGGGCTGCGTGTATACTACCACTGGGGCTGTATATACTACTGGGGCTGCGTGTATACTACCACTGGGGCTGTATATACTACTGGGGCTGCGTGTATACTACCACTGGGGCTGCTGCTGTATATACCACTGGGGCTGCTGCTGTAACACTGCTGGGGCCTGTATATACCACTGGGGAGGCTGCTGTATACCACACTGATGGGGGCTGTATACCTGTGCTGGGGTCCACCCTCGGCTTATACACGAGTCAATAAATTTTCCCAGGTTTTGGGGGCAAAAGTAGGGGGGTCGGCTTATACACGGGTCGGCTTATACACGAGTATATACGGTACTTGAAGATTTTGGGTCAAATGTCAAATCTGTAGCAGGGCCTCCCACATACTGTGGTTATAAATACATCTTTATGTATACAGTTGGAAACAGCTTCATCTAATTACTTTTAACAAGAAACGTTTGTCCTTTCTCCAAATAGTTTTAAAATATTCAAAACAAAATCATACAACTTTTCACAATTAAGGCTGAAGGCACACTGCCTTGCATCAAGCATGAAGCGTGTTTGATGCACGACAGTGATGCGAGTGATGTGCGTGTTTTCAGGTGTGTGTGGTGCGAGTGTGGTGCGTATGGTGAGTGTGCCTGCCTGTATTGATGTGAGTGTGTTGTGAGTGTGAGGTGTTAGTGCGTGTGTGCTGTGTGTCAGTGTGATGCTGTCCATGGTCCTGAAGGACCGCTGACAGAATTTGCGGTGAATTTAAACTTGCCGGCTGTCAAAGCCAGTGAGTTTGAATTTACCGCTTTCCCAGTACAGTAATCAATAATTTTTCAGCGCCGTGACAGCAGTGCTGAAACATTATTGTTTAATGAACTCAGTTAGAAATCAAAATAATAAAGTTCTGTATGTTATTAATCATTTTAACCCCCTCTGCAGGCTCTGCGCTACATGTCGGCACAGATCCTGCAGATGCGGCTATTACAAGCAGATGTCAGAAGGGTTAAATTGCTGTGGGTATGCTGCCATCATGTATACACAGAGTATATAGACTCTGTGTATACATGGTGACAACACACAATGGCAGTGCAGGGGTTAATTCCTTAATTTTATTGGTCCCGGCAATTGTCGGGAGATTTAACATTAATATAGTAACATAGTAACATAGTTTTTAATGTTGAAGGAAGACTTTAAGTCCATCTAGTTCAACCCATAGCCTAACATGTTGATCCAGAGGAAGGCAAAAAAAAACCGATGTGGCAACACTAAGCTCCACATTGGGGAAAAAAATCTTTCCTGACTTCACATACGGCAATCAGACTAGTTCCCTGGCTCAACGCCCTATCAAAGAGTCTAGTATATATAACTGGTAATATTATAATAATTTAGGCAGAAAAAGATGGTACTCACCGGATACGTATGCAGATGATTCTTTATTCAGGCTGGCGGTGTTACATGGTACAGGGAGGTGGTAGCAGAGCAGACGACGGCTCAGTTTCGCGTGGGTATGTGCTTCTACGGGTTCAGGCACAGAAGCGCATACCCGCGTGAAACGGAGCCATCGTCCGCTCTACTATACCCCTGCGCCATGTAACACTGCCAGCCTGAATAAAGAATCACCTCCATACGTATCAGGTGAGTGCCGTCTTTTTCTGCCTAAATCATTATTTGGACTTGTTTGCCTGAGGACTTGGCAACCCGGATTGTGCCCGCTCACTGTCTAGCCTGACTCAGAAGCTTATGCTGACACCGGTGCTTCTTTTTCTTCTGTTTGCAAGATAACTGGTAATATTATAGTTTTCAAGAAAGGCAACTAGTCCCTTCTTAAATGTTAGTAGTGACTCACTCATTACAACATCATGTGGCAGAGAGTTCCATAGTCTCACTGCTCTTACAGTAAAGAATCCGCGTCTGTGATTATGATTAAACCTTCTTTCCTCCAGACGTAGAGGATGCCCCCTTGTCCCCGACTCAGGCCTAAGAGTAAAGAGATCATTAAAAAGGTCTCTATACTGTCCCCTCATATATTTATACATTATATAAGATCACCCCTAAGCCTTCATTTTTCCAAGCTAAATAATCCCAAGTTTAATAACCTGTCTTGGTATTGCAGACTTCTCAGTCCTCTAATGACTTTGGTCGCTCTTCTCTGCACCCGCTCTAGTTCAGCTATGTCTTTCTTATACACCGGTGACCAGAATTGTACACAGTATTCTAAGTGTGGTCGCACTAGTGACTTATATAAAGGTAAAATTATGTTCTCCTCATGAGTATCTATGCCTCTTTTAATACTGGGATGTATTTATTTTATTTGCCTTTCCAGCAGCTGCCTGACACTGGCCACTAAGTGTGAGTTTGTCATCTACCCTTACATTTAATTATAAATAGAGGCATATAAACCCATACACATTTCATACCTCCGTTAGTCATAGTGCATAGGACGGAAGTACCTTGTCGCTGGTCACCGGGCACTCCACAGTGGCCACTGTTGAAGCTAAGTCTTCCATTTTGCATTATATCTAGAGCAGTGATTGCTATAATCCATTTGCATTATATCTGTATTAGCTGTGCAGTCTAGCCACTTCTTGCACTCATTAATGTGCACACATAGTGTTTAGTGTTGCATCAGATAACCTTTCTTTCAGTAATGTATTTTTTTCTGTTTGCACCTATACTTTGAGGTTGATGCCAGTCATTCACCCTATTAACTTACATGTGTATTTTATGTGACTGAGCTTCTTCCTTATCCCCCTTCCCCCGCCCTGAGGCCAGCTGGGGTCTCCATCTTGTTGGAGTCCAACACACACTTTTCCCGTTTTTAATTATAAATAGAGGCATATAAACCCATACACATTTCATACCTCCGTTAGTTATAGTGCTAGGACCCGGTGAGACGGAAGTACCTTGTTGCTGGTCACCGGGCACTCCACAGTGGCCACTGTTGAAGCTAAGTCTTTCATTTTGCATTATATCTAGAGCAGTGATTGCTATAATCCATTTGCATTGTATCTGTATTAGCTGTGCAGTCTAGCCACTTCTTGCACTCTTTAATGTGCACACATAGTGTTTAGTGTTGCATCAGATAACCTTTCTTTCACTAAATGTGAGTTTGTCATTTACCCATACACCCAGGTCTTTTTCAGTGATAGTTTTGCCCAGTGTTTTATAATTAAGCACATAATTACACCTTTTGTTTCCTCTGCCCAAGTGCATGACCTTACATTTATCCCCATAAAAGCTCATTTGCCATTTTATCAGCCCAAGCTTCGAGATTACATAAATCCTCCTGTAATATAAAATTGTCCTCCTCTGTTTTGATTACCCTACAGAGTTTAGTGTCATCTGCAAATATTGAGATTCTACTCTGCATGCCCCCTACAAGGTCATTAATAAATATATTAAAAATAAGCGGGCCCAACACTGACCCCTGTGGTACCCCACTGTTAACTGTGACCCATTCTGAGTGTGTTCCATTAATGACCATCCTTTGTTTCCTATCACTAAGCCAGTTCTTAATCCACTTACACATATTTTCTCCTATCCCCAATGCTCTCATTTTATGTATCAACCTTTTGTGTGACACCGTATCAAAAGCTTTTGAAAAGTCCATATACACCACGTCCACTGCATTTCTTTGGTCCAGTCCAGAACTTACCTCTTAATAGAAGCTTATTAGATTAGTATGACAGGAACGGTCCTTCGTAAACCCATGTTGATATTGGTCATGAGGTTATTTTTCTTCAGATACTCCAGTACAGCATCTCTTAGAAAACCCTCTAAGATTTTACCCACAGTAGAGGTTAAGCTTACTGGCCTATAATTTCCAAGTTCAGTTTTTGTCCCCTTTTTGAATATTCACACCACATTTGCTATACACCACTCCTGTGGTACAGACCCTGTTATTATGAAATCTTTAAATATTAAAAATAATGGTCTATCCAAGACAGTACATAATTCCTGCAGTACTCTGGGGTGTATACCATCCGAGCCTGGGGATTTGTCAATTTTAGTGATTTTTAGATGATGCCGTATTTCCTGCTGGGTTAAGCAGGTGACATTTAATGGAGAGTTTTTGTTATCACTGATCATGTTGTCTGTTATGGGATTTTCTTGTGTAAATACTGTTGAAAAAAGTCATTTAGCATATTGGCTTTTTCCTCATCCTCATCCACAATTTCACCCAGATTATTTTTAGAGGAACCAACACAATCATTTTTTAGTTTCTTACTGTTTATGTAGTTACAAAATATTTTGGGATTATTTTTACTTTCTCTGGCAATGAGTTTCTCCGTCTCAATCTTTGCTGCCTTGATTTGCTTTTTACAAATGTTATTTAATTTTCTGTATTTATTTAATGCTTCATCACTACCTATTTGCTTTAATTGCCTAAATTCCTGGTCCCGCCCTCCACTAACCTCCCTAAATATGACATCTCTCTCTCAGTGTGCGGCACCACAATAGTGCCGAGTCAGCAGGCTCGCTGTCTGGGTGTTATGTTTGACTCTGATCTTTCCTTCACCCCATATATACAATCTCTCGCCCGCTCTTGCCGCTTGCACCTGAAGAACATCTCCAGAATTCGCCCCTTTCTCACGTTGGAAACCACAAAAACCCTCACTGTGGCCCTGATTCACTCCCGCCTTGACTATTGTAATTCTCTCTTAGTTGGCCTCCCCCGCACTAGACTGTCCCCTCTCCAGTCCATCCTTAATGCAGCAGCCAGGATTACCTATCTAGCTAATCGTTACTCAGACGCTTCTGCTCTATACCAGTCATTACACTGGCTGCCTATATACTATAGGATCCATTTCAAACTGCTTGTTCTCACCCACAAAGCTCTTCACAGTGCAGCACCCCCATACATCTCCTCCCTCATCTCTGTCTATCACCCCAACTGTTCTCTTCGCTCTGGAAGTCACTTTAGACTCACTTCTGCATTAATCCGAACCTCCCACTCCCGGCTCCAAGACCTCCCGATTCTTTGGAATGCTCTACCCAAAAAAATTAGATGTATCCACAACTTAAATAGTTTTAGGCGATCCCTAAAAACACATATCTTTAGGTCGGCCTATCATGATCCCTAGTCAGTCATCTAGACATAGCCTATCCGCTCCGCCTCAAGTGGATCACATATAACGGGTTGAGGCCACTTATTCTGCTCCTATCTGTTCCCCATCTCCACAAGTTGACTATACTATCATTGCAAATGAGCACCTATACCTTGTCACCCCCACCTCATTGTTAGATTGTAAGCTCTTATGAGCAGGGTTGGCATTTTTTGCTCCAATTATTGTATTATGTTATGCTTTGTAATGTATTGTTTTTTGGCACTGTATTGTATTTTCTAATTGTTTCTTATGATTGATTAAATGTGAGCTTTGTATTGTGAATGTGAAGGGCTGCGGAATATGTTGGCGCTATATAAATAAAAATTATTATTATTATTATTATTATTATTATTATTAAATGCTTTCTTTTTGTCACTTATTGTGCCTCTTACCGCTTTATTTAGCCATAGTGGTTTCCTCCTATTTCTAGCATGCTGATTCCCCAGGGTATATATTGTGCACATGTCCTATTCAGGATGCTAATAAACATCTCCCATTTGCTTTGTGTACTTTTATGTCTCAGGACATCGTCCCAGTTTATTGCACTAAGATCATCTCTCAACCGTTGGAAATTTGTCTTCCTGAAGTTTAGTGTCCTTGCAGCCCCTCTACTACACATCTTATTAAAGGATACCTGAAAACGTATTATTTTATTATCACTATTACCCAAGTGACCGCCAACCAGTAAATGTGATATGCTTTCCAGCCTGTTGGTTAATATTAGGTCCAGCAGTGCCCCCCTTCTTGTTGGGTCCTGAACCAGTTGTGAAAGATAATTGTCTCTCATAGTTTTCAAAAACCTATTACCTTTGCTGGAACTGCAGGTTTCTGTTCCCCAATGTATTTCAGGGTAGTTGAAGTCCCCCATAATAATAACTTCTCCCTGAGTCGCTGCTTCATCTATTTGCTTTATGAGGATATCCTCCTCCACTTCCATTATCGTTGGAGATTTATAACAAACACCTATCAGTAATTTACTATTTTTTCCTTCTCCCCTTATCTCCACCCACAGGGACTCTACATTTCCATTAGATTCACATATATTATCACGCAGGATGGGTTTTAATGATGATTTTATGTATAAACAGACACCTCCCCCTCGCTTATTTGTACGGTCATTTCTGAACAGACTATAGCCCTGTAAATTAACAGCCCAGTCATGGCTCTCGTCCAGCCATGTCTCCGATATCCCCACCATGTCATACTTATTTTCCAACAAAATCAATTCTAATTCCCTCATTTTGTTGGTGAGGCTTCTGGCATTAGTGTACATGCACTTTATGCATCTCTCTTTACCTCTATTCCTTCCTGCTATATTGACTGTTCTAACCCCACCCCCATGCCACCCCCAATTTTATTTCTTGTGCCCAGGTTACTATTTACACTATCTTTCCCTCCTGTACAATGAATACCCTCCCCTCAATCCCTAGTTTAAACACTCCTCCAACCTTCCAGCAATGTTCTCCCGCAACACAGCTGCTCCCTCCCCATTGAGGTGCAGCCCGTCCCTAGCATAGAACCTGTAGCCAACAGAAAGGTCAGCTCAGTTCTCCAGGAACCCAATTCCCTCATTGCTACACCAATTCCTGAGCCACTTATTTATTTCCCTAATCTCCCGTTGGCTATCTGGTGTGGCACGTGGCACAGGCAGTATGTCAGAGAATACTACCTTGGAGGTCCTTGCCTTAAGCTTGCAGCCTAATTCCCTGAAATCATCTTTAAGGACCTTCCACCTACCTCTAACTTCGTCACCAGCCCCTCCCAGTAATCTGTCAACCCGATCAGCGATGTGCCGGACTCGAGCGCCAGGTAGGCAGCACACTGTTCGACGATCCCTGTCTTTGTGACAGATTTCCCTATCTGTTCCCCTAATAATTGAGTCCTCCACTACCAGCATCTGTCTGGCCTGCCCTGCTCGCCTATTTTCCCCCTTATTGGAGCTGACATTCCTCCGGCTTTCAGAGGACATGCCTTGCTGCAGCAGTGCTGTCCCTGAACTGCCACCCCCCTCATCTACCAACTTAGCAAATTTATTGGGGTGTGCCAGATCAGGGCTAGCCTCCCTGGCACTCTTCCCTCTACCCCGCCTTCTAACTGTCACCAAGCTAGCTGCCTCACAGTCCTGCAGCTCCGTGCTACCATCCTCCCCCACATCTATCCCAGTGAGCAGCTGCTCAGTGAGCAGCAGACTCCTTTCCATATTGTCATTATTATTATTATTATAGATTTATATAGCGGCATTGATTCCGTGGCGCTTTACATGTGTGGGGGTAGAACAAGGACAAGAACAGTAACATAAAAGTGATAACAGTTAAATCAAACAGGCACAATAGGGTGGGGATCCTGTCCACGAAGGCTCACAGTCTATAGGTCTATGGATATTGTCTATGGATCTCAGCGTTGCCAGTTGTTCATTTAGATCCAGTATCTGGGCTTCCAAATGCACAACATGCTCACATCTCACATAGCAGTATGCACCCTCGACCAGCTGTTCAAGGATTGCATACATGTGGCAAGATGTACACTGGATGGCATTGTCAATTATGGAGCTCATTTCCTAATGGGGATTGCACCAGACAGAAAAGATAAGTAAAAAGAAATGTAAAGTATTAATGAAATACAACCAACAATTCAATAATTCCTTCCTTCCAAACACCCTGAATCCAAAGTCACTGAATCACAAGTCACACACTTACTTCCGTCCGCACTTGCGCTCCCGGTCACACTCAGCTCGTGTCACACTCGCTAAGAAAGAAGATTTAAAGAATTTTTTTTATTATCGTATTTTTTTCCTTAGCAGAAAATCAGCCTATAGCTCAGTGCACTTCCAAATATGAAGCCGCTGTCCTCCTCCACTGAGCTGTAATATCAGGCTGAAGCCCTAGGGACAGCGGCTGCTATGGTACGCTCTCTGCGTATGCAATTGGCGTAAGTACGCAAAAAGCATACCATGGCAGCTGCTGTCCCTAGTGCTGAAGCTTCAGCCTGATATTACAGTAATATCACACTGGAGTTTCAGGACCCCGGGCAACTCAGTGGAGGAGGACAGCGACATCATACTAATGTTAAATCACCCGACAATTGTCGAGACCAGTAAAACTAAGCAATTAGATTTTAATAGCACACTGGTGCGACTATTGCACCGTGTGCTGTATGGGTGCGAGTTTGACTCGCACCCGTATACTTTTAATGGCCACTCGCGCGTGGAAATCACATGCATAGCAGCATGCGAGTGTAATGCGAGAAAATTGCATTGATGTGACCTGTATTATGTAAAGATACAGGTCCGAGTGCAATGCGATTTTTTCTCGTATTACACTCGTGCGAGTCTTGCGCCCGTTTGCCTTCAGCCTAATAGTAAAATACAGAGATAATTGCTATACTTACCTACTAGTGATCAGTGAGCACTAAAATGCTGGAGTGCTTGGACACTTGGACGGGCTTAATTCGAGTAACGAGTATAATGAAAGGCAATGGGAAACTTGCATTTATCTGGAAGACCCAACCAGGAGGGCTTCTGCTGAGGGCAGACATACTGCTGAAATGGATGGAAACAGCACTAAAATGGAAAGTGAGAAGCAAGCAGAACACACCTGGATGCATTCTGACTCCCAGTTAGCTATTGGAAACAATGTTGTCAGAGGAATACTCCACCTTTACAGACTAAGGCTACGTTCACACATTGCATATTTTGCTGCTTCTCTGCGCTTTTTACTGCGTTTTCTGCTTTTTCCTGTGTTTTTTCTGCGCTTTTTTACGCAAGCTTTTTTTGCAGTGAAAACACAATTCTGGATACGCAGCCCAGCCAAACCTATGGGTTTTGACAAGATCCATTCACACACTGTGTATTTGTGCTTCTTTTTTCGCGTGCACTTTCACTGCAAAAACTCGCGCGTAAAAAGAATCACCATGTCAATTTTTTTCTGCAGTTTTTCTTTGCGTTTTTCCATTGCCCCCATGATAAATGGGCTCTGAAAAAGCGCAGAGAAAAATGCTGGGAAAAAACGCAGTGTGTGAATGGAGCTGCTTTTTTCTCAAAAACAGCACCTAAAAAAAGCGTAAGTGCAGAAAAAGCAGAAAAAATAAGCAATGAGTGAACGTAGCCTAACAATAAAACATACAAAACCAAAGATAAAATGTTCGGAAACATTCTTTCTTGTATAATGATTTGTACAAAAGGCAAAATTAAAATGAGAAAAACACCCCTACCTCCTTAACTCCTTAATAGCCGCGCGATCCCTCACCTTATTTCACCCTTGCCTATGACTACTGTAGATGAAATAGTAGAAGGCAAAATAAAAATACATCCACTGATAATAATCGGTAAATGTAATTTTAACATTTTACTACCTTATCTGGGCATGTGGAGTGTGTGGCTATGTTCACACACAATTTGCGTTTTTTTTTAGCACTCTTAAAAGCACTTGCGTTTTTTTAAGAGTGCTAAAAAATGTCCCTTGTGTGTCTGAAAGGATTTGCCACGTTTTTGGACTTAGTCATTTTTTCACCAAAAACGCAGGCAAAAACGCAAGCGTTAACGCAGGGTGCATAAATGTGCCTTTTAAAAACGCATGTGTTTCCCATAGGGCCCCCATGTTAAAAAAACGCATGTGCGTTTTTTCAAAAAAGCATGCGTTTTTTTTAACATGGGCCCCTATGGGAAACGCATGCGTTTTTTAATGGCACTAAAAGGTACTAATGTACCATGCGTTTTTGCATGCGTTTCCCATAGGGCCCCATGTTAAAAAAACGCATGCGTTTTTGGAAAAACGCACATGCGTTTTTTTACAGCACCCAAAAACGCTGCATGCAGCGTTTTTTGGACTAGGGGTAAAAAACGCAAATGGAGCTGAAAAACGCAGCTACACTCAAATGTACCCTGCGTTAACGCACCTGCGTTTTTTTTAACAGCCCAAAAACGCAGAGATGGTCAAAAAAACGCATGTGTGTGAACATAGCCTGTAACACGGTCAGACACACCCTGCTTACTTTATGAAGGGACTCTCATTCTCACAAATAGAGATGAGTGAACACCTGAGTGTTCGAATTCAGTTTGGTTCACCAAATGCGGGGTGTTCGACAAATTGCTCGACGAACAGTTGCCAAACCTTCTGAACCCCATTGAAATCAATGGCAGGCAACATTAAACACATAAAAAACACCTTCAAAGGTGTTCAAAAGCTGATAAACAGCTCATATTAGTGCCAGACACCAGGAAAAGCGACAACAATCTACCTAGAGTAAAAATAGTGTCTTAGCATGGGTGCATGAGACATGGTCTGTGCCAACCTGCACACTCTTTAAAATCAGTTCAATATACGAAGTAGATCACACTTGCTTAAATTTCAGAGGTGGGTGAAACTCAGTTTGAATTGACAGACAGATGAGTCGCAGGGGAAAAAAGGCAGCAGTTTTCTACGTTTAGTAAAAAGAGGAGGAAGAGAAAAAGGAAAATGAGTTGCAGGAGTAGTCATGTCACTCAGAGAACCCTGCTGAAGGAATGCATCCCGCAGGAGAGATATGCTAACAAGAGTCCTTACTTTACCAAAAATTAGGGTCATACCATAGCAAAGTGGTATGTATCCATTAAAACAGTTTGTATTAGGCCACAATAGCAGCCAGATTGGAGGCCTAGGCCCAGCATTTCAAGATTGAGTATTTAGGAAGCATTGCACAAGTGTCATGAGAAAGTATTGTGCTCAAAGAGCCCTGCTGAAGGAATACACCACACAGCAGAGAGACCCTAACAAGAGTCCCCACTCTTTCAAAAGTTAGACACAGCCACCACTAAAGTGGCCAGAATTTCCTCAGAGTAATATTGTAATATGGAGCTTAATGCAGCACACTGAAAAGTACACCAGTGCCTTGTCTCCCCATTCTGACACTGGGGTGAAAAAGTCCTTGGAGATCCATGACTTGTTCATCTTGACAAACGATAGGCGATCTCTCTCGATGGACAGCCATATGCACTTATCCATCAGGACGCCACCAGCAGCACTGAAGATGTGGAGCCCCAAGGGACGTGGGGTACTCGGTACCGGACCGTCAATGGTGGGGATGTCACAGGTGGCCTGGTCCGGACCGTGTCCCTAGGCTCATGCACAATAAAAGGGGGATATTTACAAGGGATTGTCACGGGTGACGCCACCCACTTGATGCGGCCAGTAATGGGGGCCGCCGCTGCTGCAGAACCTCCGGGGGTGATGTGAGGGCAGCGGAGGTGGTATAGTTCCAGTGGGGGGAACTGTATCCCCCGGGGCAGTAAGGAGTTAAAATCTATTTGGTGTAGTGGAGCACACTTACTTTGCAGCTGCAGGGATCTCTCCTCAGCGTTGGTGCTGACAGGCTGTAGCTCTGCAGGTTGAGATCTTTCCAGTGCAAGCCTGTATGGGAGGAATGGTCTGCAGATGGAAGCAGGCAGGAGACAATGCAGGGTTTCCAAAGCTTTACTCAGTTGTTCTCCTTCAAGCAAGTTACAGGTTATTTGCAGTTCTTTACACAGCTCTTAACATTCTGTTAGCATTCTCCCTTTCCGGGTTCCCTTCTCTCCTGCAGCCAGGCTCCTCTCTCCTTGTGACCCCTCACACAGTCTTTAAGTGTGCCTTTCCGGGCTATTACTCTCTCTCTCCGTCTTACACGGGTGTATGCGGACGCTGAACAGTATGGCGGTGACTCGGGCTTCTGTGAGTCCTAGTGTGTCACTGAGCTGCCTGTTCTTTGGGTTAGGAACTCCAGCTTGATACTAAAGCTCCCCGTCAGTGAATCTGGGGATACCGGGTGAATCGTCGGTCCCCTTCAGAGCTGACACTCTGCTGTAGCCCAGCCTGCAGTAGTCCACAGCATTAAACTACCAGGCTCCTTCCTCTGTTTCCTTCAGATATCTAGGAGGGCTTCTCCACCTGCTGTTAGTAGCTTCTGCTGCTGTCCAGGGCACGGGTTGCACCGTCCCTTCTCTGTCTATCACACTCCTGGTGGTTTCAGCATCTTGGATGGGCTTTTCCCCCCATCTGGCTCGCATTGGCTCAGTACGGGTCAGCGCTCCTCAGCTTAGGCACTTCCAGGCAGCATGTGTCTTTCTGTCTCAGCTCAGCTCAGCTTCTCCTTGTCTTTGCTTCTCAGCTACTTCAGCCTACTAACTTCCTTTACTCCTCCCCCTCTCTATATACTGTCAGTCACCTGACCTTCTGGTGTGCCCAACCCACTCATCATCCACCACTCCTCTGGTCTCATATAGTCTCCGACCTCAGAGCTGGATGTGAACCCTCTCTATGCGTGGGGATGTGGGCTGTGAGGGTGTAGTGTTTACCATGTCCTAACTGCCTGGCTGCAGTACCCTTCTGTGGCCACCTGTACGCAGGGGCGCCACATTCTCCCGGAGTTAAACAGCGCGTCCGCGCGCGACTCGACATTGGTTACCCTGAAAACATTTTTATATTATATAACAATAAACATTATGAATTCTTGGTTTCTTCCCTTCCGGGAGGCACGATTCTTGGAACGTTACATTAACTATAAACATGAGTGCATGGGTATCTATACTCATCATTACCCTCTTTTCTCTGTAAAAGACATTATAAGACATTGCTTCATATAAAAGTATAAAATTCTCTCATCTTTTCAAAAAGTGCTAAAACTTTCAAAAATTCTCAAAAAAAAGTGCAAAAGTCTCAAAAGCAGCTTCAAAGTTCAAAATGCAGAGTTCGTGCATTACTTCGCATTTGCATCTGGTCTTAAAACCAAAGGGGAGCACACAAGTGTGCTTAACTATTTACAAGAAAGTTAGTATCATGTCATTGTTCATGATGCAAATGTTCTGGTAAACACATAGGACAGACAGGGGAATGCTAACATTCATTCAGGTAAGGTTGGGGGAGCAATAAGGAGCAATGTACATTCACACTTACAAGTCTTCATCTGTACTTCTTTAAGGACCCGTGTTCACTCCTTCTTCTCCGGTCGTTTCCACGGCAGCGGCTGCGGTGCTGGGATCAGGGGCTCCGGCAGCTTCAGAAATCCTTCTGGCAGGGCTCCGAGCGGGTCAACTTCTCTCCATGGCGGATTCACTATGGGCGGCGGGGTAGTCACATCAACGAGTATCGCTGTATGGCCTTCAGCGCCGCTTGCGGCACATCCGTGCTCTTCGACCCGGCCGGGTCGCTGTAGCCGGACTTCGTAGTTCGGGCTGCGGTCGATGTCTATCTGGATCCGGGTTCTATTAGCTTCCTGAACCCGTGTCATCCTCGGGGGCAGCAGCCGCAATACACCCCTCCGGGTGTCTAGGATGCGAGGACGCTCTTCTCCGCCTTCCGCCATCTCTGCACGATCACACGGGGTCTCTCCTCGGCCGGGTTCCTCCACTGGTTCAATCTGTGGGCCCTCCGGGATCACTCGTGGTCTCTCGCACAGAGCGCTCTTCAGTGCGTCCTCCGCTTCCGTCCTCGTGTCTCTGAATGGCGACTGCTTCTCTTCCGGTTGCCTGCTCCGCCCCCTCCTGATGACGATTTCCTTCTTTGTTCGCGCCAGCTTCTGGGTAGGAGGGTCTAGGGGCGGCGGCTCTTCTTTGAGAGTGACAGCTGGCTCTCCCGGAGTTAAGGAGAGCCAGGGCGGGACCTTCTTTTCGCGCCTTGGACCGGACCGGCCCATGATGGGAGGCTTAGGAACGCCCCCTCTGCACATGGCGCTAGTCCCCTGTGGCCGCCATTAGGGTCAGATTTGGCGGGAAAAGTCCAGAACTCGCCGTTTAGGCGCACGAGGTCCAATTCGTTTGGACCGGGTAGATCCTGTTCGTGACGCCAGGTTGTGGAGCCCCAAGGGACGTGGGGTACTCGGTACCGGACCGTCAATGGTGGGGATGTCACAGGTGGCCTGGTCCGGACCGTGTCCCTAGGCTCATGCACAATAAAAGGGGGATATTTACAAGCGATTGTCACGGGTGACGCCACCCACTTGATGCGGCCAGTAATGGGGGCCGCCGCTGCTGCAGAACCTCCGGGGGTGATGTGAGGGCAGCGGAGGTGGTATAGTTCCAGTGGGGGGAACTGTATCCCCCGGGGCAGTAAGGAGTTAAAATCTATTTGGTGTAGTGGAGCACACTTACTTTGCAGCTGCAGGGATCTCTCCTCAGCGTTGGTGCTGACAGGCTGTAGCTCTGCAGGTTGAGATCTTTCCAGTGCAAGCCTGTATGGGAGGAATGGTCTGCAGATGGAAGCAGGCAGGAGACAATGCAGGGTTTCCAAAGCTTTACTCAGTTGTTCTCCTTCAAGCAAGTTACAGGTTATTTGCAGTTCTTTACATAGCTCTTAACATTCTGTTAGCATTCTCCCTTTCCGGGTTCCCTTCTCTCCTGCAGCCAGGCTCCTCTCTCCTTGTGACCCCTCACACAGTCTTTAAGTGTGCCTTTCCGGGCTATTACTCTCTCTCTCCGTCTTACACGGGTGTATGCGGACGCTGAACAGTATGGCGGTGACTCGGGCTTCTGTGAGTCCTAGTGTGTCACTGAGCTGCCTGTTCTTTGGGTTAGGAACTCCAGCTTGAAACTAAAGCTCCCCGTCAGTGAATCTGGGGATACCGGGTGAATCGTCGGTCCCCTTCAGAGCTGACACTCTGCTGTAGCCCAGCCTGCAGTAGTCCACAGCATTAAACTACCAGGCTCCTTCCTCTGTTTCCTTCAGATATCTAGGAGGGCTTCTCCACCTGCTGTTAGTAGCTTCTGCTGCTGTCCAGGGCACGGGTTGCACCGTCCCTTCTCTGTCTATCACACTCCTGGTGGTTTCAGCATCTTGGATGGGCTTTTCCCCCCCATCTGGCTCGCATTGGCTCAGTACGGGTCAGCGCTCCTCAGCTTAGGCACTTCCAGGCAGCATGTGTCTTTCTGTCTCAGCTCAGCTCAGCTTCTCCTTGTCTTTGCTTCTCAGCTACTTCAGCCTACTAACTTCCTTTACTCCTCCCCCTCTCTATATACTGTCAGTCACCTGACCTTCTGGTGTGCCCAACCCACTCATCATCCACCACTCCTCTGGTCTCATATAGTCTCCGACCTCAGAGCTGGATGTGAACCCTCTCTATGCGTGGGGATGTGGGCTGTGAGGGTGTAGTGTTTACCATGTCCTAACTGCCTGGCTGCAGTACCCTTCTGTGGCCACCTGTACGCAGGGGCGCCACAAAGACACATTATGAGAGAGTGCTGGCTGCCGGGTACAACAAAATTTCCAAGGCATTTGTAGCGAGCTCAGGCAACTTTGCCAGTTTTTAAGCTCAAAATGCACAAGGGTCCAGTTCCACAGTCATGGCATAGATATAGACCTACTCCTGCACCATCTCTCTAGGCATTGACTATGTATCAGACTTGTCCTTTCTTCTGTCGTTGTAAAGTCTTGTCTAAAACAATGGTTAAACGACTCACAGAAATTGCTGGTAAAAGATACACTGCTGCTGGTAACATTTCTGCGATGACGACAACTCAGTGTTCCCTGGGTTGGAAGCATAGAACTGCGATGTGCACTATATCCGCCACTGGTGTTTTGGGGAAAACCAGTCCTCAAATTTTCTAAAAACTTCTTTTGATACTCTTGCATGTATGTGTCCCTTTCCAGGTTGGGAATCATTTGGACAAATGTACTTTTGTACGGAGGATCTAATAGTGTGGCAACCCAGTAGTCAGCATTACTTCAAATTCTAATAATCCGCTCGTCATGTTGCAGATAGTGCAGCAAGAAGGCACTCATGTGTATTGCGCATATAGGAGACCCAAGTTCTTGTGGTGTTGGCGATATAACATTCTCGCTTGCTTCCTCCGTCCTCTCCCGCTAACCTCACACAGCAGAAACAAGACCAAAATCTTCCTTATCTGCTGAGTCTTTGGTAAACATTGCCTCTTCCTCCTCTATTTCTTCCTCGCCTCCTGCACTTTCATCAAATGTTTGGCTGATACCATGAGCCAGGGGCGGACATACCGTGGTGCAGCTGGTGCAGCTGCACCAGGGCCCCGACCGGCTAAGGTGCCCCTCAAAGCACCAGCCCCGGGTCCGGTGCCGCGGGTTCCCCCCCACCCTTGCACGGGCCCCTGCCTCCATTGCTCTGGGTGTAACAATCACAGTCGCAGCGGTCGGGACTGCGACTGGGCCTGGGAGTGCAGGGGGCGCACCAACCTCAGCTGTTGGAGCTGCTCGGGCTGCCTGGGGAACGCACTGTGGATTTGAATGTAACTATTCTCCCGCCCGGCTGCTCGCAGATCACATCAGCAGCTGCAGACAGGCCCCCTGCACACTGTGTGGACGGGGTCTGCAGAGGGACACTTCACCTGCTCCTTCAGCCTCCCGGAGAGCAGCTTGTGGATGGACTAGACCTCAGTAGATGCTGGTAAGCAGGAGGTCATTAATCATGGTGTGGGGCAGCAGGACGCTCCTCAGTCCATTCCTCAGTCCGATCAGGGTCTGCTCTGCTGAGGATCAGAGTGAGTGATTGCAGGAGTCTGTGGCAGATCAGGTCGGGCTGTATGTGCTGGATTATCGGCTCCAGCATCACCCGACCTACAGGAAAGAGCAGACTCCTGCAATAAATCACTATGACCCCAGCAGACACCACAGACCTCAGTATACAGAGCCCTGCACTGATTGATCACATCTAAACCTACAGGACATCACATATTATTTTATATGGCTCCATATATATGTGATGTCCTGTAGGCAGTACCAGGTGTGATCAATACAGTGCATTATATATCCAGTGTACAGATGGGGACATATACCAGTATGGGCCCATATATACCAGGTTGGAGGACATATTTACCATACTGGGAGATATACTGTATATACTAGAATGGGGAACCTATACACCAGGATAGGAGACCCAGGGGCATAACTACTGAAGTCGGGAGGGCCTCCAGTGCTTGGGGGCCCCGTTGTGCAAAGAAGCAGCCAGCCGGCTCCCGAGTGTCAGTGAGACAGGAGCTTTGGATGCACATTCATGTCACTTACCCTCTCTGTCCTCTTTCTCCTCCATCCCTCTCTGTCCTCTTTCTCCTCCGTCCCTCTCTGTCCTCTTTCTCCTCCGTCCCGCTCTGTCCTCTTTCTCCTCCGTCCCTCTCTGCCCTCTTTCTCCTCCGTCCCTCTCTGCCCTCTTTCTCCTCCGTCCCTCTCTGCCCTCTTTCTCCTCCGTCCCTCTCTGTCCTCTTTCTCCTCCATCCCTCTCTGCCCTCTTTCTCCTCTGTCCCGCTCTGTCCTCTTTCTCCTCCATCCCGCTCTGCCCTCTTTCTCCCTCCGTCCCTCTCTGTCCTCTTTCTCCTCCGTCCCGCTCTGTCCTCTTTCTCCTCCGTCCCTCTCTGCCCTCTTTCTCCTCCGTCCCTCTCTGCCCTCTTTCTCCTCCGTCCCTCTCTGCCCTCTTTCTCCTCCGTCCCTCTCTGCCCTCTTTCTCCTCCGTCCCTCTCTGTCCTCTTTCTCCTCCATCCCTCTCTGCCCTCTTTCTCCTCTGTCCCGCTCTGTCCTCTTTCTCCTCCATCCCGCTCTGCCCTCTTTCTCCTCCGTCCCGCTCTGTCCTCTTTCTCCTCTGTCCCTGTCTGCCCTCTTTCCCCTCCATCTCCCTTCATTCTCTTTCCCCTCCATCTCCCTCCTGTCCTCCAGATTTCTATGTTTGACATTCTGCTGTCTGTTCACCTCTGATCTAGGACTTTGTGCTGTCAGCTCAGGGGCATGGCAGATGTTTGTGTGGGGGTGGTCCAGGTCCCTCCCCTGATGATGACATCACAGTCTGTTACCCTCCCTTGTAGTGGTTGGAGAATATGATGAGGTCACAGGATCTGACCCCGCTCCACAGGACGATGCGGCTCATCCCGAAGAACAGAAAGCCAAGATCACCGAGGCTCCGGAGCAGGAGGAACCACCTGAAGCTGTCAATGCTGAGGGGAGATCCTGGGAGCCAAGGACAGAGCGCACGATGAAGATGAGAGGTCAGCTCACCCAGGGCCACCACTAGGTTACTGTTTGTCAGTGTGTGTGTGTGTGTCAATGTGTGTGTTACTGTATGTCAGTATGTATGTGTGTCAATGTGTGTGTTACTGTATGTCAGTATGTGTGTGTTATTGCATATAAGTATGTGTGAAGGGTTGCCCGAAGTCATGCAGGCCCAGAGGTGAGGGGGCAGGCCCCGATCTCCTCACTTCTTGAGTGGCCCAGCCTCCTGTCCATCACCGCCACGTGATGCAGCAAAAAATAGAAAAAAAGTGGACTTTATTGCCCAATGACGTGGCCTCGCATTGGGCAATAAAGTCCACTATTTTCTATTCTTTTGTCCTGATTTTTCTTATTATTACTCTATTGTAAGGAACCATCTGGATTGCTGGTTGGGAAAGCTTTGCACATTAATTGAGGTAATTTTTGGTGTTGGTCCAATTTATATATATATATATATATATATATATATATATATATATATATATAAATATCATGAATGTTTGGGTAGAGGCGGGGCTGGGGTAGAGACTGGGCGGAGTCTCTGGGGGCCGCCATGCCCAGTACCAGCCACCGCCACCGGACCACTCCCCGAAGCCCAGCCAGGCACAGGGGGTGCTCCAACACCCGCCATGGAGCCCCCCTCTGACCCTATGCTCCTCCACTATTAACCCCCTCCATCCTGCGCTGATCACCAAGCCTCAATCCTGCGCTGACATCCGAGCTTCCATCCTGCGCTGACATCCGAGCCTTCATCCTGCGCTGACCACCGAGCCTCCATCCTGCACTGGCCACCTCATTCCCGGCTCAAATTTCCATCAACATAGGGTGAGACCGGAGGGGGGTATGTAGGTGTGTATCTGTGTGTGTAGATCTGTGTGTGTAGGTGTGTGTGTGTCCACTTAGCCGCCCCCCGCATCCCGCCGCCGCACCGATCCTCGCTCTCCAATGTCATAGCATCGGGCACACATCTAGTATATCTATATCCTCCTTGAGGCTGTCTTGGGCTATATATGTTATACGAGGCTATGCTGGGCTGTATATATTACCTGGCGGCTGTGCTGAATATATATTAGGCTGTGATGGACTGTATATATTACCTGGAGGCTGTGGTGGACTGTATATATTAGGCTGTGGGGGGGCCCAAAAAATTTCTTGCACCGGGGCCCACTACAGTCTGGGTCCGCCCCTGCCATGAGCCCTCATCGATCTCTCTCCTCCACCCAGCCATGCCACCCGCCTCTGTGCTGAAACTTTCAGAAATTCAGATCCCTTGCATATATGCAATGTGGACGACCAGGTTAGGGATGTGAGCTATGTAAAGCATATGTGTTACATTGCACTGGTGTAGGGCTGCTCCCAGGTTCACCTCATTGTCACACATGGCCTTCCCTGGCTGCAGGTTCAGGGAGACAGCTTTTGATGAAACTTGATTTCCAAGGCTGACCAAAACTCCTCAGCTGTGCATCTCAGATTTCCCAGAAATTTTAACGTTAACACAGCCTGATGCCATTGAGCCCTGCTGGCAGCATAATAAGGAGGTGTTCTGGATTCCTTCTGCACAGTTTTTTGCCTCTACTCAGATTTTGCTTACATATTTTCCTCATATCATGATTTGTGTCATCCTTGCAATCTTGAAAAAGGCCCAGGCTAGGCAAGGCTTACTGCCCATGCAAACTGCAAAGCTGCCAAGGCTATTGCACAGAGGCAGAGTTGTGGCTGAGCAGTGTGGCTGAGCAGTGGTTGATGTGCTTTCAGCACTCTGTCTCTGTCCAAGAAGCTGCAACTTCTCATCAGCTTCATCAACCTCCTCTTCCACCTCCTCTGACAGCGCTGTCCCTAGTTACCTGCTGTGTACCTTGGATACCAGCTTGTAAGCTGCGTGCTGCCTAGATACCTGTGTTTACCATGGTTACCAGCCTGCTCCGCTTATTGCTGGTCGTTTGGCCCCTGTCACTCATGCCGATGCGTGCTGTCCAGCGGACGACCAACGACAGATTTATGGTCCTGACCATAAACCAACGATCAACGATCAGCGAACTGATCGATTATCGTTGGTACCTGTCACACACAGCAACTTCGCTACGAGGTCGCTGCAATGTCACAAAAATAGTGACGTTGCTACGATATCATTAGCGATATCATTGTGTGTAACGGGGCCTTAAGTGTGGGAAAGAAAAAAATGGAGACCTGCACTTATCTTAGATAAGCTATCCTACCTAAGATCCTGAGACCTCCCCCCTCTCTCCCACTATCCTAGACACTGACACTGTGAAAACATAGAACAGAAGCATTAGGGCAAATGTACTAATGCTTTTTGTCAATTGAACAATTACCAAATGTATGACTTTTCAACAAAACGTTCAGGTTCGAGGGGCCGAGTGTGACAACCATCCACTGCGAGGCCGAGCTACTGATAAGGCAGCATTCCGAGAAACCCCGAGACCCTTTAGCCCTATACAGGGATCTGGAATTACAGCGGAGCCCAGGAGGTAGCTGCCTATGATGAGCAACGGACTAGAGCAGGAAGGTCACCAGGAAGGGAATATTAAATCAGGACCTGAAAGTGTAGTCAGGAGTCAAAGTCAAATCCGGTAGGGCAGCAAAGGTACAAAATCGTCAGACTGTAGAAGGGTCAAGAATCCAGGCAAAGGTCAGCGTCAAAACTGGGAGGGCAGCAAAGGTACAAAATGGTCAGGCTGTAGTAGGGTCAAAAATCCAGCAAAGGACAGAGTCAAAACCAAATACACACTAGATCGCTGGGGAAACCAAGACTATATCTGGTGGCCTGCAGGACAAATGTGGCGCCCCACTGGCAAGGCGTCACAGTAGGAGTACTGCACCCATAACCGAGTTTTTAGTCATTCCTGTCACAGGAAAATACAAGGTTTGCAGGCGGCATCCAACCCAGCACTCCCACACTTGAGCCTAGGCAAATGGTTGGAGCCCAGTCCCTAGGGGGAGAGTTAGGGGAGGAGGGAAAATGGGTGGTTCTAGTTAGTCCCGAGGGGAGAAAGAAAGGGAGAGCTTGAGAAGGTAAAGCTCTCAGGGAGGGGGCCTGAGAGAGAGAATGCAGCCCAGGAAAAGAAAGAGGGGATCCCATTTCGGAGCACCCATACTTTGAGGGAACCCTGGTCCATCTAACGGAGTATCGGCTCCTAGGATACGGTGCAGGGAGTCCATCCCCTGAGCCATCTACACCGGTCCACCGGCACCCCGACACCCTGTCTAGAGAGTGCAGCCTCACCAGGATCACCCACAAAAGGTCGAGCCCCTTTGAGTCAGAAAGAAGGGAACCTCACAGCACCCCAACGGGCCTGGTATACAAGAGGGCTGTGTCGGGGCAGGTTTAGCAGCAGGACACGGGAAAGACAAGAGAAGGCATTCTACGGGAGCCTCCAAATCACTTTTGCAATTTTCTGTGACTACCCGACCAGCTACCTGATTATAGACTGTCTGTACTGAAGCCTAAATTGCCATCTGAATTGGTTCCAGTAAAGTACCCATTGTGAGGCACCGCCGGCATGGTCCACATGGCCGGGGCGCGTCACATGCAGGATCGAGGTATGATCCTGTGCACACTGGCCAGTTTGATCGATAATGCTGTGTGAGCCAACTTTGAGACACAGGGTTCATGAGCCTAATGAGCGGCAGTGAGAGTGGGATGAGATTGAGGAAGCCCTAAGGAATGTAAGGGCTGAGTGCTGACAACCCGGAACACAGGGAGTTAACCTGAGCTGTGTGAAAGGCTGATTATCAGCAGCTAAGGGGGTGTGTCCATGTGGGAGTGGCTGGCACGATAAGAGGCTGCCAGCTGAGTGATTAGAGATGAGAGCCATTTTCAGCCAGACATCAGAATGAGAGGATGTGGGCTGATTACCAGCTTGAGAGCTGAGCAGAGCCAGTCTGTGTGAGGGACTGGTGAATGCAAGTATATGCCGCCATGATTGAGATGGTGAAGGGAGCATGCTAGCTCCATGCCGGTGCCGAGGTCAGAAGTTGGGAGCACCTGGTGGGGAAGCCGTGGCTGAACCCGGTGGAGACTGGTCCGGGCGTGGAGGGAACCACGTCCGGGAAAGGAGCCTTGGGGGACGCTTGGTGGACCCGTTATACAGGTAGCGAGACCCGGATCCGTGCCCGGTAAGACAGCGGTTCCCGTGTAACGGAGTGAGCCGTGTGTGAGCAATGCCAGGCGGGCATAGACCGCCTTTGGGTCCGAGTCAGAGTACTCAGTTAAGGGACCCGATGAACAATGTGTTTAACTATGTGTATGAGGGCTTAGGTAATGGCCCTGAATGAGAGATGATGACCTATGTAAGACCCATGTATAATCATGTGGAGAAACAGTGACCCAGCGAGTATGGATGATGTTGGAGGCGTTCCGTCCTTGGGACGAGAGGGAGGCTTGCCCTGCTGCTTGCAGAGGGTACCCGTCCCTCAACCACGACCTCTAATGGGGTGAGTGTGCCTGTGGTGCCAGAGACAGGGGTAAGAGGGCTCCAGTAGGTAACGGATGTAGAGGTTCCCGTGCCCTATGGTTTGCCAATCCCTGTAATGGGCCATGGAGGGGCCACAGTCCATGGATGTGGGCTGTGTGCAGGTGTGTGATCCATGGACGCTGGAATGATGGATCACATACGGTATGTAAGGTCCCGGTCAGGCAGGATTCCTGACTACGGGTGAATGTATATCATCATGCTGGGGGACTGAAGCCAGGCGGCAGGTACCGCCATTGGGACCCACAGGGCCCGTTGAGGCGTATGTAACGAAGGTCAGAAGCAGGGGTTAGAAGGGCTCCCGTATTGGGTAACGCGTGGTTAGGCCAGAGGCCGCAGCCCCACGGGTTACTAGGGTTTGCCAATCCCTGTTATGAACCCGGAAGGGTCATCATCGTACTGTAACTTATGTATAGTGTAAGTAGCCACCCTGGGAGCTGTTAGTAGAGCTCCAATGGGGACAGAGATAGTTACAGGTCCCGGGTTACTATAAAACGTGATGTGCAATATAAGTGTTATGTGATGTTAAATGTAAATGTATGGTGTATTTATGATGTAAAGTGTTGTTAATCAATGTGCTATGTGTCAAACATGCTACCCGGGTTATGTGTTAATATGTGAAAATAAACGGGTAGACATTGGTTAACCTTATAAACACGTGTTCTTGTCGTTTTGCAAGCGGGTTCCCCGGTTGCTACCTCACACCATGTAGAGTGACAAAGCCTCCGTGTGTCTGTTCATCTGCTGCACTGCTCCGCAGTTCATTCCGTTTCTCCAGCACCACCATTACTGGTGCCTCCCTCCCAGCCCCGGAGTCCCAGCTAATCCTGCAGGGAGCTGTTCCATCCAAGCTGCAATACCATCACACTCCGGAGGTCTGCAGCAGCGCCGGTGCCATCACTGGATCCACAGGTGGCATCATGACATTCACCTATAAACTTTTATCCTGTAAATATTCCCCTTTTTATTGTCACCACGAGGGCACAGACTCGGGCATCGAACACCCGTGACATCCCTGCACCCGACCGCCCGAGATCTGAGTACACTGACACAGGCTCCAAGGTATTTGAAGGGCGTGGTTTCCTCCAAAAGGCTGGAGCTCACCGCCTGATGACTTCATCCTGACCACCCCTAGAGCCAGGCCAGATATTGATGCATGACTGACACCAACCACCCTACTTCTGATAGACGAACAAAGCCTGCGCCTACCAGACACCTTTGCAGGACCTTCCCTTCTGTCACCAACATCACCCACAGGAGAAACACAGCAATGCCCAGCAACAGAGGCAGGTTTCAAAGGAGCAGGTCCATATGAGAACATAGCCCTTCTATCACCAGCACAACTAGTCAAAAGAGTCCGGCGCCTCCTAGCGACCGAGACAGGAACACCAGCCACTGAATCCACTGGCGACGTGACAGTACCCCCTCTAAGAGGAGCCTCTGGACCTTCAAAACCCAATTTGTTGGGATGAAGGAGATGAAACTTCCTGATTAAACCCTTGGCATGGATGTTACTGGCAGGCACCCAGGACCTTTCCTCTGGACAGTAGCCCTTCCAATGGACCAGATACTATATGGATCCTCTCACTAAGCGGGAATTAAGGATCCTTTGGGCTTCGCATTCCAAAGCACCCCCAACCAAAACCAGAGGAGGTGACTGGACTGGATGAACCAGAGTGAGTTACAATTTGAGAAGGGAATCTTGGAATACATTGGCCAGTTTGAATGATTGAGGGAGCTTCAGACGAAAGGCTACAGGGTAGAGATGAGCGAGTACTAAAATGCTCGAAGCTCGAGCCGAGCATCCCAAGATACTCGTGTACTCGGCCCGAGCACCGAGCCCAATGTTATTCTATGGGAGACCCCAGTATTTTTCTGGCATGACTCCCGGCAGCATGGAAAAACCCTAAAAATGTCACAAAAGTATCAGAACAGTGCTCAAATGACTTGGGAACAGCATGGGGAAGAGCCCTGTAAGCATTTTAGACCCCAGGGTCACTGATGTCAACAATGTTGTCAGACTATTACGCCACTTTTACGGACTGTCAAGAAAACGTTACAAAATGAAACCAAAATGGATTTTCATTGAAAAAATATTAAGGGCTCATACCCACTTGTGAGACAGAGTTGGTGTATGTTAGTTTTTTGGATTATATGAAAGATTTTTTTTTTAAAAATTGTGTGGCACTTCCATGACCCTGGGAAGAGACGTAAATGAAGGCCTCTTTAAATAATGTGCCCATTATAAGGAAGTTGGTCTTTTGTAGTATTGCCATAGGCAGGGAAGCCAAAAATTGTGTGGCACTCCCATGCCCCTGGGAAGAGACGTACATGAAGGCCTATTTTAATAATGTGCCCATTATAAGGAAGTGGGTCTATTATAGTATTGCCCTAGGCAGGGCTACCAACAAATGTGTGGCACTCTGATGCCCCTGGGAGGAGACGTACATGAAGGCCTCTTTAAATAATGTGCCCACTGTTAGGAAGTGGGCCTATTGTAGTATTGCCCTAGACAGGGCTGTTAAACATTGGGAGGCACCACAATGCCCCTGGGAAGAGACGTACATGAAGGCCTCTTTAAAGAATGTGCCCATTTTAAGCAAGTGGGTCCTTTGTAGTATTGTCCTAGGCAGGGCTGCCAAAAGTTGGGAAGCACTCTGATGCCCCTGGACAGAGGTGTGCATGAGGGCCTCTTTAAAAAATGTGCCCATTTTAAGCAAGTGGGTCTTTTGTAGGATTGCCCTAGGCAGGGAAGCCAAAAAATTTGTGGCACTCTGATGCCCCTGGGAAGAGACGTACATGAAGGCCTCTGTAAATAATGTGCCCATTTTAAGCAAGTGGGTCATTTGTAGTATTGTCCTAGGCAGGGTGCTAAACATTGGAAAACATCACAATGCCCCTGGGAAGAGACGTACATGAAGGCCTCTTTAAAGAATGTGCCCATTTTAAGCAAGTGGGTCATTTGTAGTATTGTCCTGTGCAGGGAAGCCAAAAGTTGGGAGGCACTCTGATGCCCCTGGATGGAGGCGTGCATGAGGGCCTCTTTAAATAATGTGCCCATTTTAAGCAAGTGGGTCTTTGTGAGTATTGCCCTAGGCAGGGAAGTCACAAAATGTGTGGCACTGAGATGCCCCTGGGAAGAGACGTACATGAAGGCCTCTGTAAATAATGTGCCCATTTTAAGCAAGTGGGTCTTTTGCAGTATTGCCCTAGGCAGGGAAGCCAAAAAATGTGTGGCACTGTGATGTCACTGGGAAGAGACGTATATGAAGGCTTCTTTAAATAATGTGCCCATTTTAAGCAAGTGGGTCTTTTGTAGTATTGTCCTAGGCAGGGAAGCCAAAAAATGTGTGGCACTGTGATGTCACTGGGAAGAGACGTATATGAAGGCTTCTTTAAATAATGTGCCCATTTTAAGCAAGTGGGTCTTTTGTAGTATTGTCCTAGGCAGGGAAGCCAAAAAATGTGTGGCTCTGTGATGTCACTGGGAAGAGACGTATATGAAGGCCTCTTTAAATAATGTGCCCATTTTAAGCAAGTGGGTCATTTGTAGTATTGTCCTAGGCAGGGTGCTAAACATTGGAAAACACCACAATGACCCTGGGAAGAGACGTACATGAAGGCCTCTTTAAAGAATGTGCCCATTTTAAGCAAGTGGGTCATTTGTAGTATTGTCCTAGGCAAGGCTGACAAAAGTTGGGTGGCACTCTGATGCCCCTGGATAGAGGTGTGCATGAGGGTCTCTTGAAAAAATGTGCCCATTTTAAGCAAGTGGGTCTTTTGTAGTATTGCCCTAGGCAGGGAAGCCAAAAAATGTGTGGCACTCTGATGCCCCTGGGAAGAGACGTACATGAAGGCCTCTGTAAATAATGTGCCCATTTTAAGCAAGTTCACATCACATCACATAGGATTGCCTTATGCAGGGAAGCCAAAAGTTGGGACGCACCAAGATGCCCCTGAATAAAGGCGTGCATGAGGGCCTCAGTAAATAATGTACCCATTGTAAGGAAGTGGGTCATTTGAAGTATTGTCCTAGGCAGGGCTGCTAAACATTGGGAGGCACCACAATGCCCTTGGGAAGAGACGTACATTAAGGCCTCTTTAAATAATGTGCCCATTTAAAGCAAGTGGGTCTTTTGTAGGATTGCCTTATGGAGGGAAGCCAAAAGTTGGGAGGCACCAAGATGCCCCTGGATAGAGGCGTGCATGAGAGCCTCTTTCAATAATGTGCCCATTGTAAGGAAGTGGGTCTTTTGTAGTATTGCCCTAGGCAGGGAAGCCAAAAACTGTGTGGCACTCTGATGCCCCTGGGAACAGACGTACATGAAGGCCTCTTTAAATAATGTGCCCATTTAAAGCAAGTGGGTCTTTTGTAGGATTGCCCTAGGCAGGGCTGCTAAACATTGGGGGGTACCACAATGCCCCTGGATGGAGGCGTGCATGAGGGCCTCTTTTAATAATGTGCCCATTTAAAAGGAAGTGGGTCTTTTGTGGTATTGCCCTAGGCAGGGCTGCTAAACATTGGGAGGCACCACAATGCCCCTGGGAAGAGTAGTACATGAAGGCCTCTTTAAATAATGTGCCCATTTTAAGCAAGTGGGTCATTTGTAGTATTGTCCTAGGCAGGGCTGCCAAAAGTTGGGAGGCACTCTGATGCCCCTGGATGCAGGCGTGCATGAGGGCCTCTTTAAATAATGTGCCCATTGTAAAGAAGTGGGTCTTTTGTAGTAATGCCCTAGGCAGGGAAGCCAAAAAATGTGTGGCACTCTGATGCCCCTGGGAAGAGACGTACATGAACGCCTCTTTAAATAATGTGCCCATTTTAAGGAAGTGGGTCTTTTGTAGTATTGCCCTAGGCAGGGCTGCAAAACATTGGGAGGCACAACAATTCCCCTGGATGGAGGCGTGCATGAGGGCCTCTTTAAATAATGCGCCCATTTTAAGCAAGTGGTTCTTTTGTAGCAATGCCCTAGGCAGGGAAGCCAATAATTGTGTCGCACTCTGATGCCCCTGGATGGGAGGCCTCTTTTAATAATGTGCTCATTTTAAGGAAGTGGGTCATTTGTAGGATTGGCCTAGGCAAGGCTGCCAAAAGTTGGGAGGCACTCTGATGCCCCTGGATGGAGGCATACCTGAGGGCCTCTTTTAATATTGTGCCCATTATAAGGAAGTGGGTCTTTTGTATGATTGCCCTAGGCAGGGCTGCTAAACATTGGGAGTCACCCCAATGCCCCTGGAAAGAGACGTGCATGAAAACCTCTTTAAATATTGTGCCCATTTTAATCAAGTGGGTCTTTTGTAGGATTGCCCTAGGCAGGGCTGCCAAAAATTGGGAGGCACTTCAATGCCCCTGGATAGAGGCGTGCATGAGGGCCTCTTTTAATAATGTGCCCATTATAAGGAAGTGGGTCTTTTATAGTATTGCCCTGTGAAGGGCTGCCAAAAATTGGGAGGCATTGTGATGCCCCTGGGAAGAAACATGGAGGAGAGTCTCTAAAAATTGTTCCCATTACAAAGAGCGTGTCTCCTGTACTTGTAATGCCCATTCTGTAAGCATGGACTAAAATATTTACCCCTGGGGTATACATGAAACTAATGCCTAACTTTTGAACGGCTAGGGTCATCATCATCATAAATATGATGTAAAAAAATTATGGTTTTGTGGCATCATGAACCACGGTCACACTGATCATATGATGGTGGCAGGTGAGGAGGAGGAGCAGTACAGCAAGTAGCCAAAGACATGAAGTGTGTACCGATGTGTGGGTGTGTGGAGGTGCATGGGAATCTACCGGCACAAAATTTAAATTCCGCTATCATTTGGTGGTGGTGAGGTGAAATCAGGCCCAATCAAACCCTTGTTCATCTTGATCAAAGTCAGCCTGTCAGCATTTTCAGTTGACAGGCGGGTGCGTTTATCTGTAATGATTCCACCTGCGGCACTAAAAACACGCTCTGACAAAACGCTAGCGGCAGGCCAGGACCTCCAAGGCGTAGAGAGCCAATTCCTGCCACGTGTCCAGCTTGGATACCCAATAATTATAAGGCACAGAGGAGTCTAGGAGCACTTTAGTACGATCGGCAAGGTACTCCCTCAGCATCTTGGCAAACTTTGCATTCCTTGTGACACTACGCCACACCTCAGTGCCTGTGGTATGGGAGGTGCTGAGAAAACTGTCCCAGATCTTTGAGAGTATTCCCCTACCTCTGCTGGATTGGACTTGTGCCTCTCTCGGCTGGAAGCCTTGGTTGTCTACTGAATAGTGACCTCTGCCGCTAGCATTTTCAGAAGGGAATTTTTTTACTAATTCCACGACTATGACCTTCTGGTACTGCAGCATTTTTGTAGACCTTTCCGCCTTGGGAATAAGAGAAATAAAGTTCTCTTTGTAGCGTGGGTCTAAAAGTGTCACCAACCAGTAATGAGTGTCCGCCAAGATCTTGATAACGCGAGGGTCACGAGACAGGCACGTAACATAAAGTCAGCCATGTGCACCAGACTGTTAACAGGCAAGACTTCAGGGTCCTTACCAACAGCATGACTGGCCATGCTGACCTCATCTTCCTCCTCCTCCTCCTTCTCCTCTCCCCTGTCCTCTCGCCATCCACGCTGAACCGACGGTCTGACAGTTGTGCATGTATTACCATCAATTCCACATGAAAGTAGCTATTTCTTCATTCTCCTCGTCATAGTCCTCCAATGCACGTTGGGATGAGATGAAGCTGGGCTGTGTGAAATCACCCAGTGTGGTTTCTTGCTGCAAGTCATCGTGCTCTGCCTGCAATGCATCGTCTTTGATTTTGAGCAGAGAGCGTTTTAGAAGACAAAGAAGCAGGATGGAGACGCTAATGATGGCGTCATCGCCGCTCACCATCTTGGTGGAGTCCTCAAACTTTTGTCGGACATCCATGTCCACTCCTGAGGTCTTATGTGTGGAGTTTGAACCATATACCGACGGCCTAGTTGATGCTGGTACTCAACAACTGCCCTCTTTTGCTCACAAATCCTGACCAACATGTGCAGTGTGGAATTCCAACTAGTGGGGACATCACACACCAGTCTGTGAGCCGGAAGCTGCAAACGCAGCGGAAAGCCTGCAAGGCCGGCAGAAGCAGTAGGTGACACTCTAAAATGGGCACATAGGCGGCGTACTTTAACGAGCAGATCCGACAACAGCTCCGGGTAGGATTTAATAAATCGCTGAACCACGAGGTTGAGCACATGGGCCACGCATGGAACATGTGTCAGCTCGCCTCGCCTCAGAGCCGCCACAAGGTTCTGGCCATTGTCACACACGACCATGCCAGGCTGTAGGTTCAGCGGTGTGAGCCAGTGATCTGCCTGCTGTTTCAGAGCTGTCCACAACTCTTCAGCGTTGTGGGGTTTGTCACCTACGCATATTAGCTTCAGCACAGCCTGTTGCCGCTTAGCCGAGGCAGTGCTGCAGTGCTTCCAGCTTGGGACTGGTGTGGAGGGTGAAGTGGAGGAAGAGGAGGAGGTGAAGGCTGAGGAGCATGACGTGCCAGAGCTGTACACTGGTGGGTGAAACCCTGACTGAGTTAGGGCCTGCAATCCTTGGTGTCGGAAGGACGTGTTCCTTCTCAAGCTCAGACTGGCTCCCGGCATCCATAATATTAACTCAGTGTGCCATCAGCTAGATGTACTGACCCTGCTCACAAGCACTTGTCCACGTGTCCATGGTTAGGTGGACTTTGCCTGAAACTGCGTTGTTAAGGGCACGTATGATGTTTTGTGACACTTGTTTATGTAATGCGGGGACGGCACACGGGGAAAAATAGTGGCGGCTGGGGACCGAGTAATGTGGGACAGCCGCCGCCATCGGGTTGCGGAATGCTTCCGTCTCCACCAGCCTAAAAGACAACATTTCCAGCACAAGCAGTTGCGAAATGTGTGCATCTAGAACTGTGGCATGTGGGGCTTTGGCAGCGTATTTGTGCCTGCGTTCCAAAGATTGGTGTATGGATAACTGAACGCTGCGCTGGGACAAGGACGTGGCTGATGATGGTGCTATTTCTGCTTGTGCAAGTACAGGTGAAGGACAGGAGGCATTTTCGCCTGGAGTATGGACAGTGGATTGGCTTGCACGCACAACAGTGGAAGACACAGCGGTGTCACCCGCAGACACTGCTCCTGGACTCTACTGTACATTCCACAAAGTCGGGTGCTTTGCTGCCATGTGCCTGATCATGCTGGTGGTGGTCAGGCTACTAGTTTTGCTACCCCTGCTGATGCTGGCAGGTGTTTGCAAATGGCCTTTTTCGAATTATCTGCAGACAAATTAAAAAACAGCCTGACTCGGGAAGACATAACAGTTGTACTGGCAACTTCTGTCGTGTTGTTGTTTCGGGGAACGCTTGCCTTCCTTCTGCCTGCGGCCACCACCCTGCTTTTTCCAGCCTGTTGTGATGCTACGCCTAACTCCCCCTGTGCACTGCTGTCCTCGCTCTGCGTGTCCTCTTGCCAGGTTGGGTCAGTTACTGGATCATCCACCACGCTGTCTTCCACTTCCACACCCTGGTCCTCCTCCTGACTTTCTGGCAATTGTGTCTCATCATCGTCCACCTCTTGTTGAGACAAGTTCCCACCGTTGCCTTCGTCAGACCGTGGCTGCTCAAATATTTAGGCATCGGTACATAGGATCTCCTCATGACCCACTTCAACTGGAGCTGGCGAGAGGCCAGAATCTATGAATGGATAAGCGAATAGCTCTTCAGAGTGTCCAAGTGTGGGATCAGTTATGTCCGGGGCTGAGCACTCGGCATGGTGGGAGGAAGGAGTATCAAGGTGTGGAATGTACGGTCCAGTCTCACGGCTACTGACACTTGACCGTGTGGAAGACAGGGTATTTGTGGTGGTGGCAAACTGACTGGAAGCATTATCCGCTATCCAACTAATAACCTGTTGACACTGGTCTTGGTTTAATAGTGGAGTACTGCTGCGGTCCCCTAGAAATTGGGACAGGAAGGTCGAGCGAGATGATGTGGGCGTTTGTCTTGGCACAATTCGAGCTTGCACACGGGCTCGGCCTCTGCCTGCACCACCATCACGTCCAGTTCCTTGACCCTTGCCACCGGCCTTGCATATTTTCAATGTTGTGCTGACCGTATGAAGCTAAATGAAGACGTCCAAGATTTGTTTTTTAGCACGACACTGAGATTTGAGATTAAAGCCCTGCAGGTGGACTAGTCAGACACAAACGCTGACGACAATAGCGAGTCTTTTGGCGTATCCTAATTTACGCTGCAACATACTGTAGCTGCACTAAAATGCTATATGAGTGCTGACAAGATTTGGTTTTTAGCACGACATTGAGATTAAGGCCCTGCAGGAAGACTAGTCAGACCCAAACGCTGACGACAATAGCGAGTCTTTTTACGTATCCTAATTTGTGCTAAAACCTACTCCTGCCGCTCACAAATGTTATATGAATGCAGACAATAGTTGGTTTTTAGCACGACACAGAGATTTGCGATTAAAGCCCTGCAGGTGGACTAGTCAGACACAAACGCTGACGAGAATAGCGAGTGTTTTGGCGTATCCTAATTTACGCTGCAATGTACTGTAGCTGCACTAAGATGCTAAATGAGTGCTGATAAGATTAGGTTTTTAGCACGACACTGAGATTTGAGATTAAGGCCCTGCAGGTGGATTAGTCAGACACAAACGCTGACGAGAATAGCGAGTTTTTTGGTGTATCCTAATTTACGCTAAAACCTACTCCTGCCTATAGTGAGCGAAATTACTCCCTAAAACACTGTTTTGGGATGGATGAGATTACCAACCTGTGCACCAGCCCCAGATGTGATGCAGGCTGGTATACTGGCACAACGAAGTTTGCTATATACCCTGCCTCCCTGTATACAACTCTATTAGTCCTCAGAAGGACTGTTGTGGTAATTAGACTGGCAGCCCTGTGCCTACACTAGCTGAAAGGTCACAAATCTGTCACTCAATCAGCAGCAGCTCTCCCTACACTGACTGTCTGTGGAGCAGAGTGACGAGCACAGCGCGATTAGGCCTTATAAAGACCTGATGACGCTGTGCGGCCAGCCAATCACTGTAATGCCACAACCAACATGGCTGTGGCATTACAGTGTCTGTCAGCCAATCCCTGCTTGTGGGCTGGCTCTGTAAAGAGCGCCAACTTGCAGGGAGGTGGACCCCGAGCATAGCAAGAGTATCGCGAGATTACTCGGTACTCGCCAAGTACCCTGAGTACCGAGATATTCGTGCGAGTACCGAGTAGTGACAAGCATACTCGCTCATCCCTACTACTGGGTTAATCACCTCAATAATTTCATACGGACCAATAAACTAGGGACCTAGTTTGGCAGAGGGCACTTTGAGCTTAATATTCTTTGTAGAAAGCCAAACTTTGTCCCCAACTCCCAGGTCTGGACCCTTGGAGCACTGTTGATTAGCAGAGGAAGCCTGCCTAGTCTGAGCCCCTTTCAAGTTTACGTTAACTTCTGACCAGATAGTCTTTAACCCCTTCATGACCCAGCCTATTTTAGTCTTACTGACCTGGCCATTTTTGACAATTCTGACCAGTGTCCCTTTATGAGGTAATAACTCTGGAACACTTAAACGGATCCTAGCGATTCTGAGATTGTTTTTTCGTGACATATTGGGCTTCATGATAGTATTAAATTTAGGTCGATAATTTTTGCGTTTATTTGTGAAAAAATCAAAAATTTAGCAAAAATGTTAAAAATTTTGCAATTTTCAAATTTTCAAATTTTTAATTTTTATTCTGTTAAAACAGAGAGTTATGTGACTCAAAATTGTTAATAAATAACATTTCCCACATGTCTACTTTACATCAGCACAATTTTGGAAAAAAAAAATATTTTTGGTAAGAAGTTATAAGGGTTCAAAGTTCATCAGCAATTTTTCATTTTTCCAGCAAAATTTACAAAACCATTTTTTTAGTGACTGCATCACATTTGAAGTCCCTTTTGAGGGGTGTACATGACAGAAAACACCCAAAAGTGACACCATTCCAAAAACTGTACCCCTCAAGTTACTCAAAACTACCGTATATACTCGTGTATAAGCCGACCCCCCCCTACTTTTGCCCCCAAAACCTGGGAAAATCTATTGACTCGTGTATAAGCCGAGGGTGGACCCTAGCACAAGTATACAGCCCCCAGCAGTGTGGTATACACCAGTCCCAGAGGTAGATACAGCAGCCCCAGTGGTAGTATACACGCAGCCCCAGTAGTATATACAGCCCCAGTGGTATATACAGCCCCAGTGGTAGTATAGACGCAGCCCTAGTAGTATATACAGCCCCAGTGGTAGTATATACAGCCCCAGTGGTAGTATACAGGGCCCCAGCAGTATATACAGCCCCAGTGGTTTATACAGCCCCAGTGGTAGTATACAGGGCCCCAGAGGTATATACAGCCCCAGTGGTAGTATATACAGCCCCAGTGGTAGTATATACAGCCCCAGTGGTAGTATACAGGGCCCCAGCAGTATATACAGCCCCAGTGGTTTATACAGCCCCAGTGGTAGTATATACAGCCCCAGTGGTAGTATACAGGGCCCCAGAGGTATATAGCAGCCCCAGCGGTAGTATACAGGCAGCCCCAGTAATGCAGGGCCCCCCCAGCGTCTCTCCGGTCACCTGTAAAGGAAACTATACTTATCACAGTGCTCTGTCCGCGCCCGCTCGCACCCGCTCGCAGCTGCCGACCGCTATCCTCCATCTTGCGTCTTCTTTCTTCCTGTTTCCTGTGCTCATCGCAGGGAATGACGTCATTGCCCGCGACGAGCACAGAAACAGGAAGAAGACGCAAGATGGAGGATCGCGTACGGCAGCTGCGAGCGGGCGCGGACAGCGGGCGCGGACAGAGCACTGTGATAAGTATAGTTTCCTTTACAGGTGACCGGAGAGATGCTGGGGGGGCCCTGCATTACTGGGGATGCGGGGGCTGCTGTATACCGATGTATACATCGGTATGTACCGATGTATACATCGGTATACAGCACTGACTCGCGTATAAGCCGAGGGGGGTACTTTTCAGCCCAATTTTTGGGCTGAAAAACTCGGCTTATACGCGAGTATATACGGTACATTCAAGAAGATTATTAACCCTTCAGGTGCTTCACAGGAACTAAAGCAACGTGGAAGGAAAAAATTGACATTTTAATTTTTCCAACAAAAATGTTCTTTTAGCCTCAATTCTTTCATTTTCACATGGGCAACAGGATAAAATGGATCCTAAAATTTGTTGAACAATTTCTCCTGAGTACACAGATACCTCATATGTGGTCATAAACTACTGTTTGGGCGCACAGCAGGGCTCAGAAGGGAAGGAGCGCAATTTGACTTTTGGAGCTAATTTTCCATTCAAAAATTGAAATGGCGCTCCTTCCCTTCTGAGGCCTGCCGTGCGCCTAAACAGTGGTTTATGATCACATATGAAGTATCTGTGTACTCAGAAGAAATTGCCCAACAAATTTTAGGATCTATTTTATCCTGTTGCCCATGTGAAAATGAAAAAGTTTAGGCTAAAAGAAACTTTTTGTAAAAAACAAAGTACTTTTATATTTTTACGGATCAATTTGTGTAGCACCTGAGGGTTCAAAAAGCTCACTACACATCTAGATAAGTTCCTTGGGGGGTCTAGTTTCCAAAATGGGGTCACTTGTGGGAGAGCTCCAATGTTTAGGCACACAGGGCCTCTCCAAACATGGCATGGTGTCTGCTAACAATTTGGACTGATTTTCAAATCAAATTTTTAGCGGACACCATGTCGCGTTTGGAGAGCCCCCGTGTGCCTAAACATTGGAACTCCCCCACATGTGACCCCATTTTGTAAACTAGACCCTTTAAGGAACTTATCTAGATGAGTAGTGGTCACTTTGAACCCCCGGGTACTTCACAAATTGATCCATAAATATGAAAAAGTACTTTTTTTTTCCCACAAAAATTTTCTTTTTCATTTTTGCAGATCAATTTGTGAAGCACCTGAGGGTTCAAAGTGCTCACTATGCATCTAGAAAAGTTCCTTGGGGGGTCTAGTTTCCAAAATGGGGTCACTTGTGGGGGAGCTCCAATGTTTAGGCACACAGGGCCTCTCCAAACACGGCATTGTGTCCGCTAACAATTTGAATGAAAAATTAGCTCAAATTGTTAGCAGACACCATGTCGCGTTTGGAGAGACCCTGTGTGCCTAAACATTGGAGCTCTCTCACAAGTAACCCCCTTTTGGAAACTAGACCCCCCAAGGAACTTATCTAGATGAGTGGTGAGCACTTTGAACCCCCAGGTACTCCACAAATTGATCCGTAAAAATGAAAAAGTACTTTTTTTTCCACAAAATTATTTTTTTTTTAATTTTTACGGATCAACTTGTGTAGCACCTGGGGGTTCAAAGTGCTCACTATGCATCTAGATAAGTTCCTTGAGGGGTCTATTTTCCAAAATGGGGACACTTGTGGGGGAGCTCCAATGTTTAGGCACACAGGGGCTCTCCAAACGCGACATGGTGTCCGCTAACAATTTGGGCTGATTTTCCATTCAAATTTTTAGCGGACACCATGTCGCGTTTGGAGAGCCCCTGTGTGCCTAAATATTGGAGCTCCCCACAAGTGACCCCATTTTGGAAACTAGACCCCCAAAGGAACTTATCTAGATGCATAATGAGCACTTTGAACCCCTGAAGGAGCTCCGGACCTGAGTGAAGCCGCGGGTGGTCGCAGAGAGACCGCAGCCGCCCTGTACTCACCGTGAGCGGCGGGTTCAGGGCGGCCTCTCCCTGCAGTCACCCGATGGGAGCCGCTTCCAACTCCGCAGCATGAAATAAGCATGTAGCAGAGGAGCGGACTTCCGGCAACCTGCACCGCAGCTCCAAACACGCTGCGGGCGGGTTACGCATAGTGAGCATGGAATTTCTTGAAATTCCATCCACTATACTAGTACTGTACGACACCCGGTAAGATCACAGCACTTAGGGAGTGACACAGAAGCATGGCACAGCGATAGCACATATCGCTGTGTCTGGCTGTCACATCGCTCCTCTGCAGCGTCATCTCCATGCAGGGAGATGACACTGCAGAGAATGCTTGCACAGGCGGCAGGGGGGCACAGGAGGGGAGGGGGTGACCGGAGTAGGAAGAGGGCAAAGGAGCACAGGAAAACAAAGTTGCTGGAGCACATAGACACAAAGGTGTAGAAATGCAGGGCAAGGGGCGCAGGGACACAAGGATGCAGGGCACAAGGGTGCAGGGCTGCAGAAATGTAGGGGTGCAGACACACAGGGGTGCGGGCTTCAGATCACAGGGGTACAAGGGCACAGGGCTGCGAGCTGCAGGGGTGCAGGGCACAGGAGTGTCAGAGACGCAGGAGTGCAGGCCACAGTGGTGCAGAGCTGCAAGGGGGCGGGGCAAAGGTGCGCAGGCTACAGGAGTGCAGGGCTGCGGGGTGTGGGGCTGCAGGGCACAGGGACGCAGGCTACAGGGGTGCAGGGTGTGGGCTGCAGGTCACAGGGTTGTGGGGCTGCAGGGCACAGGGGCGCAGGCTACGGGCTGCAGGGATACAGGGACACAGGGCTGTGGGCTGCAAGGCACAGGGATGCGGGGCGCAGGGCACAGGGACGCACAGCACAAGGGTGCAGGGCTGTGGGGCGCAGGACACAGGGGTGCAGGGCTGCAGGGGACAGGGGTGCAGGGGTGCGGGGCGCAAGTGTGCCGAGCTGTGGGGCACCGGGGCGCAGAGCTACAGGGCACAGGGATGTGGGTCGCCCCAAGGTGCCGAGCTGTGGGGCACAGGGGTCTGGGGCACAGGGAGTCAGGGGTGCAGAGAGTCAGGGGTGTGGGGAGCAGGGGTGCTGGGCTGTGCGGCACAGAGTTCTGGGACGCAAGGGTGCGGGGCATAGGCTACAGGTGCAGGGATACAGGGACGCAGGGTGTGGGCTGCAGGGCACAAGGGTGTGGGCGCAGGGGACAGGAGTGTGGGGCACAGGGGTGCAGTGACACACAGCACAAGGGTGCAGGGCTGTGGGGCGCAGGCTACAGGGGTGCAGGGCTGCGGGCTGCAGGGGACAGTGGTGCGAGGTGCAGGGCTGCAGGCACAGGGGTGCAGGGACGCACAGCACAGGAGCGGGGCTGCAAGGCACAGGGGTGCAGGGATACAGGGTCACAGGGATGCGGGCTGCAAGGCACAGGGGTGAGGGGCGCAGGGTACAGGGGTGCAGGGACGCACAGCACAAGGCTGCGGGGTGCAGGGCTGCAGGCACAGGGGTGCGAGGCGCAAGTGTGCTGAGCTGTGGGGCACCGGGGCGCAGGGCTACAGGGCACAGGGGTGCGGGACGCAAGGGTCCATGGCGCAGGGCGACAGGGGTGTGGGGCACAGGGGTGCCAGACTGTGCAGCACAGAGGTCGGGGTGCAAGGGTGCGGGGCACAGGCTACAGGGGTGCAGGGATACAGGGACGCAGGGCTGCAGGGTGTGGGCTGCAGGGCACAAAGGTGCGGGGCGCAGGGCACAGGGACACACAGCACAAGGGTGCAGGACTGTGGGGTGCAGGCTACAGAGGTGCATGGCTGCAGGGGACAGGGGTGCAGGGTGCAGGGCTGCAGGCACAGGGGTGCAGGGAGCAAGGGTGCCAGGCTGTGGGGCACAGGGGTGCCTGGCTGTGGGGCACAGGGGTGCTGGATTGCAGGGCACAGGGGGTGCAGGGCACAGGGGGTGCAGACCAGACGCAGTGTGGAGCAGTATAGCCCCCTCCAGTGATGATGAGAGTGATCTGGGAGCAATCTTATGGGATTGATCACTCCCATCATCGCCGCTCCACACTGCGCCCACTGCTGTCTCCTCCGGTCCTCCCACTCCCAGAGGAGAGCGTTCACAGCATGGCAGAGGAGCAGAGGACTGGAGGAGAACGGGCAAGTGCGGAGGAACGGGGGAGCGGGCACAGTAGCGGGAGGTCCGGCGGCCGCGGACAGCAGGCAGTGCCAGGCACTGGGGAGAGCGAGCGCAGCGGCGATGATAGGAGTGATATGGGAGCGTCAGATCACTCCCAGATCACTCCCATCATCACTGGAGGGGGCAATATCCAGCACTCCATGCTATGGAAGGGGCGGTGCCAGACCCTTCCATAGCTGCCAATCACAACTACCGGGATTGGCTGTTGGAAGTTCCAACAGCCAATCACAGTGAACGCAGATGAGGGGTGGCAAAGCCACCCCCCTGACGTCACCCTAAAGTCCCTGGCTTCCTGTAGCCCCGGTGAGATTTTGCCGACGCCGCTCACCGGGGCTACAAGAAGGGGATCCCGCCATGACGTTGTGGGACGTCACAGGTCGGGAAGGCACCGACTTCTATGACGTCCCACAACGTCATAGGTCGGGAAGGGGTTAACCGATCTGCGGACCTTTCTACCCCAGGGACATCTGACATCCTAGAAGAAAATAAACCAAAGCGCAGGTGTGGGCCATGATTACAGTAGAAAGGGGTAGTCTTGATGGACTCCTGGTACTGATTATTCATTGCAAACTTTGCTAGCGGCAGGTGTTTCACCAAATCAGACTAATGCTTAGAGACATAACAACCTAGATACTGCTCGAGGGCTTGATTGGTGCACTCGGTTTGACCATTGGTTTCAGGGTAGTAGGCAGAGGAAAAGGATAATTCAATATCAATCCATTTACAGAATGCCCTCCAAAATTTTGAAACAAACTGGGTGCCCCTGTCAGAAACAATATTCACAGGAACACCATGCAATCATTCAACATGATTAATGAATAGTTTGCTCAGGGTCAGAGGAAAAAAAATGACACTGCTTACTAAATCTATCTACCACCACCCAGATACAAGTCTTCTCTTCTGAGAGTGGTAGGTCAGTAATAAAGTCCATGGAGATATGAGTCCAAGGACCCTCAGGGGTAGGTAGTCAAGGACTGGAGCAAGCCGGCAGGGTGGTTATGGGGAGACTTAGCTTGAGCACAGTTTTCACAAGCCAGTACATATTTCTTACAGTCTTTTACTATAGTTGGTCACCAAAAATTCCAGGTTACAAGTCTGATGGTGTTATTGATACCTGGATGCCCTGCAAGGATGGAATCATGTGATTCCTTCAGAACTTGAAGGCGGAATGTGGCAGGGACAAATAGTTTTTGGGAAGGAGTAGCGTCAGGGGCTGCTCTAGGGATCTACAGATCTCTTCCATAAGATCAAAAGACACAGCTGAAATAACAATCCCCTTGGATAAAATTGGAGTCAGTTCTCGGCCCTCAACCTGTGAAGGACAAAAACTTTGAGAAAGGGCATCAGCCCTTATATTTTTAGTACCCGGTCGGAATGTGATAACAAAATCAAACCTGGAGAAGAACAAGGCCCACCTAGTCTGTCTATGATTCAGTATTTTCGCTGACTCCAGGTAGGTCAGGTTCTTGTGGTCAGTAATAACGGTGATCTTATGTTTGGCACCTTCGAGGAAGTGGCGCCATTCCTTGAAGGCCCATTTTATTGCCGACAATTCCCGATAACCTGTATCATAATTCCTCTCAGTAAATAAAAATTTTTGGGAAAAAAAGGCACACGGACGAAGTTGAGTGAGGGATGCAGGGCTTTGCGATAGCACTGCTCCCACTCCAATTTCAGAGGAATCTACCTCTACAATAAGGGGGGGTCCAGATCAGGCTGAACCAATATCGGGTCAGACGAAAAAATGTTCCTTTAGTGTAGAAAATGCATGAAGTGCTTCAGGCTTCCAGTTAGTCACTAGGAAAGGGACGAATGTGGTTATCTCGGAAAAACCCTTAATAAATTTAAGATAATAATTAGCAAAACCCAAAAATTGCTGCAGTGCCGTTAGAGACTTGGGTTGTACCCATTCCTTAATGGGTTGGATTTTAGAAGGATCCATGTGAAACCCTTTAACCGACAAAATATACCCCAGAAAATTTATCTCCTCAGTAACGAAGACACATTTCTCTAGTTTGGCGAATAAAGAATACGTGCGACATAAAATCAGAAAAAAAAAGGATGTTGTCCAAATAAACGACCACATATACACCACTGATATTTCTGAAAATATTGTTGACAAAATTCTGAAAAACTGCAGATGCGTTACTGAGCCCAAACGGCATTACTAAATACTCAAAATATCCCAGGAGCATGTTAGATGCGGTCTTCCACTCATCTCCTTTTATACGGACAAGATTATACGCTCCTCGAAGGTCAAGTTTAGTAAACCAACGGGCCCCCAACAACTGATTATATCTTTATAGTCAGTTGTTGGGGGCCCGTTGGTTTACTAAACTTGACCTTCGAGGAGCGTATAACCTTGTCCGTATAAAAGATGGAGATGAGTGGAAGACCATGAGAGATGAGAGTGAGTGATGAAAGGAAGGGGATACTAGTTTTTCACAGTGATAGCGTTAAACTCACGACAATCGATGCAAGGTCTGACACCACCTTTCTTTTCCACAAAAAATAACCAAGCCCCTACTGGTGAGATGGATGGTCTAATAAACCCTTTTCGCAGACTGTCTGCTATGTAATCTTTCATGGCCTGATGTTCTGGACCAGAGAGATTAAATATTCTCCCCTTTGGGAAAAGAGAATCAGGTACCAAATCTATGGGATAATCATATTCTCTGTGAGGGGGTAAATTCTCTGATTCCAAAATAGAAAATACATCCTCAAAATCTCTGAATGCAAAAGGTACAAAGGGAGGTGTGACCTTAACGTGGTTCACTGATAGCGACATACAGTTATCCTGACACTCTGGTTTCCAGCGCGCGATATCACCCAAGTGCCAGTCTATGACTGGATTATGTTTACGTAATCATGGCATGCCCAAGATTACTGCAGATAATAGACTGTCGATAACAAAAAATGACATATGTTCAGCATGTAATGACCCCACCAGCATTGACACTTCCTTCGTGACAAACTCCACTCCATCCTGGACTAGGGGTGTACATTAACCGCAGTGGTTTTAATGAGGACATTAAGCCTTAGTAGTGGTACGCCAAGATTTCTTACTACCTGAACATCTATAAAATTCCCTTTTGAGCCACTATCTACATAAGCCTCCAAACACGCAGATTTCCTAAGGTAGGATAAAGTAATAGGTAAGAAGACTTTGGCCGAATTAGCGGGCAATAACTGAGCACCTGGGCAGGCTTGGCCAGAGCTACCCAGGTGCTGCTGTCCAGGAAATGAAGACTTCTGACATCCAGTGTTCTCCCAGAAGGCTCCAGATTGTGGCTTGTGCAGCATGTTAGTATAGGATGATGGGAGTGATCCTCCACAGGACTGAGAAATGAAGTAAAACACAGGAGCTTGAGGGAAGTAATCAGCAGCAGACTCAGCTCAGAGAAAAGAACGAAAAACTCCAGGGAAAAAGTAGTGGGAGAAAAAAAAAGACAAGGTTATGCTTTTATATATATACTAGATGTGAGCCCGATTCTAAAGAATCGGGAGTCTAGAATCTGTATATAGTTTATTTATTAAGAATTAAAAACAATACAATTATTCAATGATATCTTTACATGAACTACATATGTTCGTATGGTCAATATCATTAGTGGAAAATCAAATTATTGTATCGTAAGGGTCTTGGGACACAAAGTGAGCTATACTTGTTACAGAGGAAATAGCTTGATTTTGAAAATCAATATTATTATTCTGCGTATTCGCCAGTTTGTGCTTGCCCACCAACCACGTCAAGGTGCCCTTCCATCTGATGGGTCCCTAATCTAACTAATTCCTATTTATTAAGACTAAGACTTCTTTTACAGCAGCATTTATCTGCAATGTGTAGAAGGTGGGGATGTAAAAAATTAAATTTCTGCACTTGGCACCTAAGGGCCTTACTGCAGCACACATGCAGCAAGTGCCATGCAATGTATATAGAACTTACGGTTAACCTGGGGTAAATGCGGCAAATGTGGCTTCGGCAGCTGCACCAAATGCAGGCAGTAAAAAACCGCAGGTTACTGAGGTTTTTTCCGCCGAAACTGCTGTAACTACGTGTGGTGCACCTGCCGCCAGTGAAGGATAAATTCAATATACATTGCATGCAACTTATGGCAAATGTGCCATAAGTGAGCCGTTAGTCACCAAGTGCAGAAATTGTGCTTTTTCCACCAAACCTTCCACAAATAGGCAAAAACTGCTGATGTAAAAGCTAAATCTGTATTTTGCTATCTATGTAATTCCTTATCTATCTATTTCCCTATCTATCTAACTTTAGAGAACACACCTTAAGATGGAGATGTGTGTGAACAGCCATCCCACCCGTCTCGTAGCTGTTCACAAAAACCTCTCCCTGTTTAAAAAGAAAAGTAAATTTCTCAGCACCTATAATGCTGGACCTTTGTATTGTGGTTGATATCACCAAATAATAAAATTTGAGTGATACACATCTATCACCTTTAAGTAAATGTGTGTTCATATATATATATATATATATATATATATACTATGAAGTATCTAAATGAAGGATTTAAGATCCAAAAATAAGGACTATATATGTTACATGGCTATTTGGTAAATAAGTAGTTGAAATCTATATATCTATGGCTAAACTATGTTTTTTTTTTTCGTATATATCTAAGACTAAAATAATATTTTTGTATTTTTGATTTTTTTGTATTCCTATACATGTAACACTAAACTAATTTTTTTGTATTTTTTGTTTAATATAAAAAAAACTATGTACACTTAACTATCTATTTTTACCTAACTATCTATGAACAGAATTTAATGTAAAATATGTTTATAAACAATATTTTTAGTGAACACTTTGGTACTATTGGGAAGTAATTTGCCTTGAGCTGGTGTATCAACAACGTGAACTTTAACATTACAGCGTTGCCTGACGCGAGAAAAGGCGACATACAGTTGACCATGGCCAAATGCTGGTTCAGGTAGAAAGATACTAACTCGATGGAGTGTCTGGCCTTGAGATTTGTTAATGGTCATGGCAAACGCTGGCTTTACGGGAAACTGGCGGCGTCTTAATTTAAATGGTAATCCTGTGTCAGATGGACATAAATCGATACGTGGAATAAAAACAATATTTCCAGCTGCTGATCCAGTGATGACTTTAGCTTCTATGATGTTGGGAAGCAAAGCAGTAACAATCAAGCGAGTACCGTTGCACAGACCTTTTTTTGTGTTGAGGTTTCGTAAGAGCATGATAATGGTGCCACTTTTTAGTTTTAGCCGATGTGAAGGCATTCCAGTTGGTGTAAGTGAATGTAAGAATTCCACTGGATACTGGTCAGGGTCATCTGATTCATCAGCATCAATGGAATCATGACTGGTATATTCGGTGTAGTCACCATTCAGACGATCCATGATATTGGAGTTAACATTATCCACATCCTCATTTTTAGGGCATAGAATTGCATGTGATGCAGCAATGTTAATGCTCTCATTGTTGTTAATGTCAATAGAAATGTTGTCTCCAAAGATATCACGTATTAAGCAGCCACTGAAAAGCATGTCTGAAGGTATTTCGATGACATCATCTCCAAGGTTAAAATCATTAGAAGGTTCACCATTTCCCAGTTGAAGCAACCAAGTACTGTATTGTTGGTCAATGGAGCGCATGTTGTTAATGAGTGGCAGTCTAATGAAATGTTGCCAGTGTTGGGAATACTTAATGCAGCTCTCTACAATATCAGTTCTGGTTCCATGAGCGATGACAGGAAGGCATTGTCTAAAGTCTCCTCCCAGAACAATAACTTTACTTCCAAACGGTGTTTGCTGTTTCTTGGAGACATGTGTTGTCATGACATCGCGTAAAAGTCTATCAATGACATGCAATGCATATTTAGAGAGCATTGTGCACTCATCAATGATACATAGTTTAGTATTCTTCAACTGTTTGGCTGCCTCTGTATCAGTTTTAATGCGTGAAACAGAAGTTTCATTGACAGGAATTGGAATGCCATAAAGAGAATGGATTGTGCGTCCTCCTTCGAGTAAGTTGGCGGCAATTCCCGTGGTGGCACCCGGAGAGACAATGTGTCCTTCTCCTCTTAGCTGATGTAGCAGTAGATGATATAAGTAGGTTTTTCCACTCCCACCAGGACCATCAATGAAAAAACACTTTGTGCTGTCAGTAGAGTCTTGTAAAGCTTGACTGATAGTATTATACGCCAACAGTTGTTCATCATTTAGAGTAGCTTTTATCTCCGCAGCTGTTTGTAACTCCACAATCTTATTATACAACGGGAGGAGGTGTGGTTTATTTACAGGTCGTGGTAATTGAAAATCTGTATAACTTTTCCCATGGCTTTTGAGAACATCTTGCACATCCATCATAGCATAGCCTTCACAATTTATACAGTCGTCAGAATTGGAGTGGTATGCACGGCAGTAGTCCTGTACAAATTGTTCCTTGAATTGATCCCATAACTGCAGAGGATTAGCAGGAGGACTAAAAATGCAGATATAGGCAAACATGTCTCTAAGCTGTGCTGGCATGTTGAGAATACATGCATCTTGTAGCGTATTTTTCCATAGACTATCATCAAAGAGTAATCCAAGAGCTAATGCTGCCTCTTTGAAAGTTTCATAAGTAACTGCATTGACTGTTTTAATACTCTCGAAACTTGTAGCACCTTTTACGTGTAATAGTAACAATCGCAAGTAGTACCGTTCTTGATCTTTCACACTGACAGTGTACATCCTTCCAATAACAGACCGACCTCCTCGTTTTCCAAGTTCCCAAGACCCTCCATTCCAAACATAGTACTCAGGAATTTGGCGGTATAAGTAGTTATGAGCATGTTGGTCATTGACATTAAGCTGAAAGTAGGCCATAAGAGTGGAATTGTGATGAAGTTTTTGTCGGATGTTAGCAATGGAGTCATCCTCATGAAAATAGAGTGACTGAGAATGAGGCAAATGTACGGCAAGGCGAATGATGGTATGAGATTGCTTATACATAGGATTAGCAAAAATGCGCCAAGCTGCCTCAGGTGCACTGACATATCTGGAATCCATAAATTGATGTGTTTCATCATGGTTAGAGTCTGGCAAATGTCAAGGTTAGCTTTGTCATGGCCTTTGTAGACATATTTAAACAAATATTTGACACTTTGAATTGAACCACAAACTTCGACATTAATATGGCACCTGTATTTCAAAAGTAGAAAGGGATTGTAGGGAACTACCCAAGAATTATCAACTGTTTTAGAGTGGTGTTGAATGGAAAGGGCAGAGCTTCTGCGATAAATGGGATAGGCATCTTTAGCTATGATGGTAGATGTTTGAAAATCTTTAGGGAAACCTTTAGTACATTTGCCGAAATCCATTCATGGAGAATTTGGGTTGTATTCTCCACAGGGCCCATGAATCATATGTTGCAAAACAATGTCATGAAGTAGAGGGTAGTCTTTAGCATCAGGAATTTCTGCCCAGACGATATTGTCGACATCTTCCTTAGTCCTTAATTTAGAGTTGGTATCTAAAATGATTAAAATGTGTGCGTGTGGTAGACCACGTTTTTGGAATTCAATTAAGTGCACCATAGCACAAACTTTTCCGAACAATCCTTTGTTGATGTCTTGTAACAGAGCTTCTAACTTAATTCTGAACACACGTGATACTAAATCAGGTCTGTGTTCCACACGCTGCCAAGGCTGTAAATTAGATGTAATCTCGCTCGATTTAGGATTGCGGGTCATAGTGATGAACAAATCAGGGCGACCGTACTTGGTGACAATAGCCATGACATCCTGATACCGTTGTTGCATGTTCCTAGGACTACCCTCAAAGGAGGAAGGTAAAATTACGGTTTTGCCAATGGGGATGCCTTTTTGAATGGATTTTTTGAATAAATGCTCTTGTAATACACAGTAGTCTTCAACTTTTAAATCCTTTTGATGTTTGCGGATAAAATTTAGGCGATTTGCTTCGATTTTGACATAAGCATCGACAATGTACTGTTGGGTGAGCTTGCCACCATTGAGTACTGGATTAAACTGCTCTCTTACAGAAAGCATGTAGCAATAGTACTGCAGCTGTGTAATTCTGCGTGTACTTGGGGCTTGTTGCTTTATGTGATCATGCCAACCTTGTTCTCCGTATGGGAAAAAGAGTGGATAAAGGAGGGCATCTAAATTGCTGTGCAGAATGCTAATAGGTTTAGTTTTTGGTGCCAAAGGATTGTTAGGGTCAGGTTTTAAGTGTATTAAAATATCACGATTGAATGGTGGCTCTCCATTGTCATTTTCGAATACAACAGCTACCTCATTGACAGTGGGGTGATTGTAGCGGAGAGGGTCTTGTGCGCGATCTTGTTTTAGGGCCATGGTTATATTAGGCATCACAGTACCATTTGCAAGAGCTTTAAGATGTTCCTCCTGTTCAACATGCCGTAACATTATGTATGCAGCTACAAAAGGATTAATAAGATCTAATTGAAGAGCAATCATACTCATCAAAGTAGGATGACAATTTTGATTGTGTTGACATTGCAAGCGTTGTTGATTAGCCGAATTGGTATCTAAAATATAAAGCTGGGCATAGACTGGAACGTCATCATCAGACGGATGTAAGGTTCCTGTGCGATGATATATTTGTCCATGTATACGAAAGCAATATGGGCCATATCCAGGAGGCGGGGAAATATTGGCACCCATGGAGGCAAAGGCAAAGGAACTGTTAATGGCATGGATGTTTTCCATAAGATTCTTACTGAACTCACTTTGTCCTGTGAGCAAACGTGTAAAGACGTGAGGATATTGTGGTATAGGTACATAAACTTTACCCTTGTGACAACATAGACTGAACTTTTTATCGGATGGTATCTCAGCATTAAAATGGAATGCTTGACAATGTTCACAAACATAGTCCATAGGTCCACAGGAGTGTTGTACCACGATACTGTCATCATCAGTGAAACCTTTGGAATGTATACGTTCAGATTGTGGTAATGGAGTTTTAGACGGATGCTTGAAGCCAACATATATAAAGCGTGGACCTGGTAGAGGATCTTCACTTTCCACAGATTGAATGAGGGAGGAGGTGGAAGGTGTTTCATGAGGAGAGTCTATGACTGTGGAGGTAAAAGCAGTATTGTTGCGCGGTTCACAGTGTGGACCAGCAGCATGTATGAAAGGTTTGATTGTTGCCATAGAAGAGTCATGTGTGCCGCATTTATTGAAAGCAGACTTAACGGTGTTCAGGCGACATCGTTTCTGTTCAGGAGTGTGTGTAGCAGACTGTTTGCGCTTACGTGCAGAATGCGAAGCAGATACAGTAGGTTCAGGGTGTGCACATTCTATGGAAGGAGAGATGGAAGGTGTTTTCTGGTCAGAATCGAAGACTGTGGAGATGGAAGTAATATTTTGAGAACGTTGACGGCGTACAACAGCAGCGTGCTTAGCTAAGCAAACTTTTTTTGGTCAGCAGACTCATTCATAAAGCGTTTATTCTTAGTAACGTTTCTCTTGTGCAGGCGCTGGCATCTCTCTTCTTCACTCTGATTAGCACACAATTTGCGGTGACGTGCGGCATAGGCAGCTTTTTGCTCGCTGTCATTAGTATACTTTGTATGTGACGAAATTGTAAGTGCGGCATTGGAAGCTGTTCGCTGTGTGTCATGTATATAGTTGTGTTCAGGGGTCATGTTGTTTGACATAAATAGCTATAACTGTGTTGTTGTCAAATTAGAGATTAATAACAGGCAGTCTTGCACTGCAATAGTCAATGACAAAGTGGCAGTATATAGCTAAAGAAGCACATAGGAGTGTAATATTAATGTAAAAAAATGTCCGAAGCAGGTCAAAACAAAATAAATCTCGTTTTGATAAAGTTTGTTATCTGTTGTGAGGTGAAAATGGCAGAGAGGTTGAAATGCGATGTCAGGGCACCGCCTCCACGTAGTATAAATTTGCTGTGAGGTAAAAAAGGAAATGTTGTAATATAAATAACAAAATGTGGCAGAATCACTTCTAAACTAAATTAATATCGTTTTAATAATGATTCTTATCTGCTTACATGTGAAAAAGGCAGCGAGGTAGAAATGGGACGTCACTGGGACCGCCTCCAAGGAGTAGAGATTGGCTGTGAGGTTAAAAAAGCAAAATGTGTAATATAATTAACAAAATGTGTCAAAAAGACTTTAAAAAAAAATTAATATAGTTTTGATAAAGATGCTTATCTGTTTACATGAGAAACTGGCAGGAAGCTTGAAATTAGACGTCACTGGGAGCGCCTCCACGCATTATAAATTAGCTGTGAAATAAAGAAAGGAAAATGTGTAATATAAATAACAAAATATGTTAGAAAGACTTCAAAAGTAAATTAATATTGTTTTGATAAAGTGTATTATCTGTTTACATGCGAAAATGGCAGGGCGCTAGAAATGGGACGTCAGTGGGACCGCCTCCAAGCAGTAAAAATTTGCTGTGAGGTAAAAAAGGAAATGTTGTAATATAATTAACAAAATGTGTCAAAAAGATGTTAAAAAAAAATTAATATCGTTTTGAGAAAGATGTTTATCTGTTTACATGAGAAAATGGCAGGGAGCTTGAAATTAGACGTCACTGGGAGCACCTCCACGCAGTATAAATTAGCTGTGAGGTAAAGAAAGGAAAATTTGTAATATAAATAACAAAATATGTTATAAAGACTTCAAAAGTAAATTAATATTGTTTTGATAAAGTGTATTATCTGTTTACATGCGAAAATGGCAGGGCGCTAGAAATGGGACGTCAGTGGGACTGCCTCCAAGCAGTAAAAATTTGCTGTGAGGTAAAAAAGGAAATGTTGTAATATAAATAACAAAATGTGGCAGAAACACTTCAAAACAAAATTAATATCGTTTTGATAAAGATGCTTATCTGTTTACATGTGAAAATGGCAGGGAGCTAGAAATAGGACGTCACTGGGACCGCCTCCAAGGAGTAGAGATTGGCTGTGAGGTGAAAAAAGCAAAATGTGTAATATAATTAACAAAATGTGTCAAAAAGATGTTAAAAAAAAATTAATATCGTTTTGAGAAAGATGTTTATCTGTTTACATGAGAAAATGGCAGGGAGCTTGAAATTAGACGTCACTGGGAGCACCTCCACGCAGTATAAATTAGCTGTGAGGTAAAGAAAGGAAAATTTGTAATATAAATAACAAAATATGTTATAAAGACTTCAAAAGTAAATTAATATTGTTTTGATAAAGTGTATTATCTGTTTACATGCGAAAATGGCAGGGCGCTAGAAATGGGACGTCAGTGGGACTGCCTCCAAGCAGTAAAAATTTGCTGTGAGGTAAACAAAGCAAATGTAGAATATAAAAGCCGAAGGCCAGTTCCGGAGAACCCGAAGGTTACTTCCGTGATGGCCTCCGGACCATGCTGGTGACGTCATCCAGTGCAGGGTAGCCGGCCGCCGCCCGGCTAGAGGGATTGGCAAAGGAACCTTCCGCTCCTGGACGTTCCGTCTGCCCTCCAGCCTCTCCCCTGCAGCCAGTAGCGTAGCTAGCGAAGGAAAGGGGGGGCAGGGGAGGCCTATTGGCCGCCACCTGGTGGAGCCCCGCAGCCCCTGGGGGGCCCCGTCCTGACAGCAGCCGGCTGCCGCGCGGCCGGAGAGGAGGGAGGACGGGACTTCCTGTCCTGCAGCTCTGGCCGCCCCTCCTCTCCTCCTATAGCAGACACACGGCGGCCGCAGTGAGTGTGCATCCCCCACCCAGCTGCACCTCTGACCTCCAGCCTCTCCAGCTTCTGCTCTGCCCCTCCATCCTCTCCAGCTTCCCCTCTGCCCCTCCAGCCTCAGCCTCTCCAGCTTCCCCTCTGCTCCTCCAGCCTCTGCCCCTCCAGCCTCTTCCCCTCTGCCCCTCCAGCCTCTGCCCCTCCAGCCTCTGCCCTCCAGCCTCCGCTCTGCCCTCCAGCCTCCGCTCTCCCCTCCAGCCTCCGCTCTCCCCTACAGCTTCCGCTCTCTCCTCCAGCCTCACCCTCCAGCCTCCGCTCTCCCCTCCAGCCTCCGCTCTCCCCTCGAGCCTGTGCCCTCGAGCCTCAGCCCTCAAGCCTCTCCCCTCCAGCCTCCGCTCTCCCCTCCAGCCTCTCCTCTCCAGCCTCCGCTCTCCCCTCCAGCCTCTCCCCTCCAGCGTCCGCTCTCCCCTCCAGCCTCTGCTCTCCCCTCCAGCCTCAGCCCTCCAGCCTCTCCTCTCCAGCCTCTGCCCTCCAGCCTCCGCTCTCCCCTTGAGCCTCTCCCCTCCAGATTCCGCTCTCCCCTCCAGCCTCTCCCCTCCAGCCTCCGCTCTCCCCTCCAGTCTCTCCCCTCCAGCCTCCGCTCTCCCCTCCAGCCTCCGCTCTCCCCTCCAGCCTCTCCCCTCCAGCGTCCGCTCTCCCCTCCAGCCTCCGCTCTCCCCTCCAGCCTCTGCCCTCCACCCTCTCCTCTCCAGCCTCTGCACTCCAGCCTCCGCTCTCCCCTTGAGCCTCTCCCCTCCAGCCTTCGCTCTCCCCTCCAGCCTCTGCCCTCCAGCCTCTCTTCTCCAGCCTCTGCCCTCCAGCTTCCGCTCTCCCCTTGAGCCTCTCCCCTCCAGCCTTTGCTCTCCCCTCCAGCCTCTCCCCTCCAGCCTCCACTCTCCCCTCCAGCCTCTCCCCTTCAGCCTCCGCTCTCTCCTCCAGGCTCCGCTCTCCCCTCCAGCCTCTCCCTTCCAGCCTCTGCTCTCCCCTGCAGCCTGCGCTCTCCCCTCCAGCCTCCGCTCTCCCCTCCAGCCTCTGCTCTCCCCTCCAGCCTCTCCCCTCCAGCCTCCGCACTCCCCTCCAGCCTCTCCCCTCCAGCCTCCGCTCTCCCCTCCAGGCTCCGCTCTCCCCTCCAGCCTCTGCTCTCCCCTCGAGCCTCCGCTCTCCCCTGCAGCCCCCACTCTCCCATGCAGCCTGCGCTCTCCCCTCCAGCCTCCGCTCTCCCCTCCAGTCTCTGGTCTCCCCTCCAGCCTCTCCCCTCCAGCCTCCGCTGTCCCCTCCAGCCTGGGCTCTCCCCTCCAGCCTGGGCTCTCCCCTCCAGCCTCCGCACTCCCCTTGAGCCTGTCCCCTCCAGGCTTCACTCTTCCCTCCAGCCTCTGCCCTCCAGCCTCTCTTCTCCAGCCTCTCCCCTCCAGCCTCCGTTTCTCCCCTCCAGCCTCGGCTTTCCCCTCCAGGCTCTGCTCTCCCCTCCAACCTCTCCCCTCCAGCCTCCGCTCTCCCTTCCAGCCTCCGCTCTCCCTTCCAGCCTCCGGTCTCCCCTGCAGCCTCTGCTCTCCCCTGCAGCCTCCGCTCTCCCCTCCAGCCTCTGCTCTCCCCTCCAGCCTCTCCCCTCCAGGCTCCGCTGTCCCCTCCAGCCTGGGCTCTCCCCTCCAGCCTGGGCTCTCCCCTCCAGCCTGAGCTCTCCCCTCAAGCCTCCGCTCTCCCCTCCAGCCTCTCCCCTCCAGCCTCCGCTCTCCCCTCCAGCCTCCGCTCTCCCCTCCAGCCTCCGCTCTCCCCTCCAGGCTTCGCTCTCCCCTCCAGCCTCTCCCCTCCAGCCTCTGCTCTCCCCTCCAGCCTCCACTCTCCCTTCCAGCCTCCCCTGTCCTCTGCCCTCCAGCCTCCTCTGTCCTCTGCCCTCCAGCCTCCACTGTCCTCTGCCCTCCAGCCTCCCCTGTCCTCTGCCCTCCAGCCTCCCCTGTCCTCTGCCCTCCAGGCTCCCCTGTCCTCTGACCTCCAGCCTCCCCTGTCCTCTGCCCTCCAGTCTCCCCTGTCCTCACTCACTGCTAACCACTGAGCCACCGCACTCACTGCTAACCACTGAGGCACCCCACTCACTGCTAACCACTGAGCCACCGCACTGACTGCTAACCACTGAGCCACCGCACTGACTGCTAAGCACTGAGCCACCGTATACTCTGCTACCCACTGAGCCACCGCACTCACTGCTAACCACTGAGCCACCGCACTCACTGCTAAGCAGTGAGCCAGCGCACTCACTGCTAACCACTGAGCCACCGCACTCACTGCTAACCACTGAGCCACCGCACTCACTGCTAACCACTGAGCCACCGCACTCACTGCTAACCACTGAGCCACCGCACTCACTGCTAACCACTGAGGCATTGGACTGACTGCTAACCACTGAGCCACCGCACTCACTGCTAACCACTGAGCCACCGCACTCACTGCTAACCACTGAGCCACCTGTATACACACAATAAATGTCACCGCACTCCCCTAAATATTAGTAAATAAACGATATATGGATTATAGAGTATGCGATTATTTATCATTGGGACGCCATCTAGTTTTGTAATAGAAATAACAAAATTGTTCAGAAAGACTTGAAAACTAAAATAATATTGTTTAGATATAGATTGTTATCGGTTTACATGAGAAAATGGCAGGGAGGAAGAACTAGAACGTCACTGGGACCGCCTCCAAGCAGTTGAAATTTGCTGTGAGATAAAAAAGATGAAAATTAGTAATAGAATTAATAAAATGTGTCAAAATGACTTCCAAAGTAAATGAATATCGTGTAGAGCAAGGTTGTTATCTATTTACATGGGTAAATGGCAGGGAGCGTGAAATTAGCCCGCCTCCACGCAGTAGAAATGTGCTGTGAAGAGAAAAATTCAAATTTTGCGCCTGAAACTGTATTTGCCCCAACCAAGATGGCGGGCGCGACCTGAGGGGGCGTTACTGTGGGCGGGGACTGTGGGCGGGAACTAAAAAATGATTGCGGCCGCCATCTTGGTTGAGGCATTTAGCGGGGAAGATGCCAGCGAAGAGGAAGCAGGACGTAGAGCTCCCGGCCGGAGTAAGAAGAGGTCGGGATCGGAGGGAAGACGTCTGGATGAGCCGGAGGACGGGACGATCGAGGAAGACGGGGTGGTATAAATGAACTACGGGTGAACGCTGACAGTGTGTGTGTGTTTGTGTGGGTGTGTGTGTGTGTGTATGTGTGATGTGGTTGGGATGGTATGTGTGTGTTTGGGAGGACTGTAGTGAGAGGCTGTGTGTGTGTGTTTGATGAGACAGTAGTGAAGGGCCGATGGGTTACGGCGAAGGGCGGAACTTGGGCGAGCGGAACGCTGAAACGCCGGTGCCTGTAGCTGCACGGAAAGTTCTGCGCAGCTACCCCGCACTGTGACATCAGCAGCATGGTCGAAGGCCATCACGGAAGTAACCTTCGGGTTCTCCGGAAGTGGCCTTCGGCTTTTATATTATAGACTAGATGGTGGCCCGATTCTAACGCATCAGGTATTCTAGAATATGTGGGTGTGTGGTGGTGCGGGTGTACGGCGGCGCGGTTGTGCGAATGTGCAGCGGTGACCCCTTCAGTTCTCACCCGCTCCAGGCTTCTGTCCAGCCACCTCTCACCCTAGCATGTCTTCTTCTTCTTCCTCCAGCATAAACGTCAACAATTTCAAGGTCTCAGGGGGCGGATTTAACAGGGGGCGTCATAGTAGGCGTGTCCAACCGCATGGCCCTGATGTGGTGGGTGTGCCCTTGTTCACGGCCATTACGACACCCCCTTTGGTAGCTCCACCCCCACCCCCCGTGGCCTTTCAATTTCTGGAGTCTATGCCATGAAAAGAAGAAGAATGGCGGGGTGAGCGGCGGGCAGATGGAGCATGGAGCGGCGGCCAGAAGGGAGCATGTAGCGGGTGAGCAGCAGGCAGGAGACCGAGCGGAGGGGGGCTGGGAGACCAGGTGCACTGTGCCTGTTTCGCTGTAACAGAAATCCCGCATCTCTGATTGGTCGCGTACAGCCAGCCGCGAACAATCAGCGACGTGGGTTTTGCGTTAGAGACAGTGTGACGTGAGTGCAAGGTGAGTGCAGGGCTAAGTGTGAGGTGAGAGCAAGGTGAGTTCAGGGCTAAGTGTGAAGTGAGTGCAAGGTGAGTGTGACGTGAGTGTAGGGCTAAGTGTGACGTAAGTGCAGGGCGGAGTGTGACGTGAGTGCAGGTCAGAGTGTGATGTCACTGCAGGGCAGAGTGTGATGCGAGTGCAGGGCAGAGTGTGACATGAGTGCAGGGTGAGTGTGAGTGGTGAGTGAGTGTGAGTGCAGGGTGAGTGTAAGGTGTGTGGGTGTAAGTGGTCTGCAGTACCTGGCTGCTGGTGCTGTGTGCGTTTAGCTTAAGGACCTCTGGTGATGTCACAGCCATGTGATCTTGCTCCGGCCATGATTGTGACATCATCAGAGGTCCTATAAGTATAGAGCCCCCGTCACACATAACGACGCACCAGCGATACCGATACCAATAGACCCGGCCTGGTCGTATTCACATCGCTGTTCATTTCAAATAGCGGGACGGGAAAGCCAACAGTGAAGTAGGCTTTCCCGCCCACTATGTGAGTGTAGTGCTGTCATCTCTATCACGGCAATTCCGCGTTGCTGATGCATTGCCAGTGCTTTTTTTGTAAAAAACATATTTGCCGGCACACATTTCAGATTAATTTCCCCTATGCGCAGGGGTGCAGCAAGGCTCTCTGCCGCCTAAGCCTAGGTGAGAATTGGCGGGGGTGGGGTTGCTGTCGGCGGCTGCTGGTGAGGAGCAAGGGGAAGGGGGGGGCTGACGGTACCCGCCCCTGGTGATTTTACTTTATGCAGCCGGCGCACACAGGTAGCCGGCTGCATGGTGCAGGCGCCGCCACCTTCTGCTCTGCGGCTCCCCCTGCATCCATGCCACCAGAGCCTAAAGGCTCATTTTGACCATTGGACAGTGTGGCCCTGCCTATGCATGGCATACGTCCACTATGCATGGCACACGTCCCCTATGCATGGCACACATCCATTATACATGGCACATGTCCCCCGTGCATGGCACACGTCAATTATGCATGGCACATGTCCCCTATGCATGGCACACGTCCCCTATGCATGGCACACATCCATTATGCATGGCACACATCCATTATGCATGGCACACCTCCGCTATGCATGGCACACGTCCGCTATGCATGGCACTCGTCCCCTATGCATGGCACATGTCCCCTATGCGTGGCACATGTCCCCTATCTATGCATGGTACACGTCCCCTATGCTTGGCACACGTCCATTATAAGTGGCACATGTCCCCTATGCGTGGCACACATCCCCTATGCTTGGCACACGTACATTATGCGTGGCACACGTCCCCTATGCGTGGCACACGTCCCCTATGCAGGGCACACGTCCCCTATGCATGGCACACGTCCCCTATGTATGGCACACGTCCCCTATGCATGGCACACATCCGTTATGCGTGGCACACGTCCCCTATGCGTGGAACACGTGTCCTATGCTTGGCTCATGTCCATTATTGGTGGCACACGTCCATTATGCGTGGCACACTTCCCCTATGTGTGGCACACGTCCCCTATGCATGGCACACGTACACTATGCAAGGCACACGTCCCCTATGCAGGGCACACATCCCCTATGCATGGCACACGTCCATTATGCGTGGCACACGTCTCCTATGTGTGGCACACGTCTCCTATGCCTGGCACACATCCCCTATGCATAGCACACATCCAATATGCATGGCACACGTCCCCTATGCATGGCACATGTCCCCTATGCATGGCACACGTACCCTATCCATGGCACATGTGCCCTATGCATGGCTCACGTCCCCTATGCATGGCACACATCCCCTATGCATGGCACACGTCCCCTATGCATGGCACACGTCCATTATGCGTGGCACACGTCTCCTATGTGTGGCACACGTCTCCTATGCATGGCACACGTCTCCTATGTGTGGCACACGTCCCCTTTGCGTGGCACACGTCCCCTATCCAGGGTGCACGTCCCCTATGCATAGCACACGTCCATTATGCGTGGCACACGTCTCCTATGTGTGGCATACGTCCCCTAAGCCTGGCACACGTCCCCTATGCATAGCACACATCCAATATGCATGGCACATGTCCCCTATGCATGGCAAACGTCCCCTATGCATGGCACACGTACCCTATGCAGGGCACACATCCCCTATGCAGGGTACACGTCCCCTATGCATGGCACACGTCCCCTATGTATGGCATACGTTCACTATATGTGGCACACATCCCCTATGCGTGGCACATGTCCCCTAAGCATAGCTCACGTCTCCTATGCATGGCACACGTCCCCTATGCAGGGCACACGTCCCCTATGCATGGCACATGTCCCCTAAGCGTGGCACACGTCCCCTATGCGTGGAACACGTCCCCTATGCATTGCACCCGTCCACTAAGCATGGCTCACGTCCCCTATGCATGGCACACGTCCCCTATGCAGGACACATGTCGCCTAAGCATGGCACACGTCCCCTATGCAGGACACACGTCGCCTAAGCATGGCTCACATCCCCCTATACATGACATACGTCCAATATGCACGGCACACGTCCCCTATGCATGGCACACATCCCCTATGCGTTGCACACATCCCCTAAGCATTGCTTCCATCCCCTATGCATGGCACACGTCCCCTATGCGTGGCACACATTTCCTATGCATGGCTCACATCCCCTATGCATGGCACACGTTCCCTATGTGTGGCCCATGCCCCCCTGTATTAGATATTGCCCCCATGCTGCTACCATAGGAAAATAATAAACTCTATACTTACCTCCTCCTTCAGCTCTGATCTTCCCGGTCTCACTGCTGTTGCTGTGATCGGGCAAAGATGATGCTGCAGAGCTCCTCCACTTCCTGGTTCTGTGCGGTCATGTGATTGGCAGAGAGTGACATAATCTCTGCGTGTGATCACAGCAGCAGCTGGAGACCGGAGAGACACTGGAGATCAGCACTGGAGGAGGAGCCAGGAGGTAAGTATACAGTTTATTATTTTACTATGGCAGCAGCATGGGGGCCATATCTAACATAGGGGGGGCATGTGCCATCACAGGGGGGCGCAGGACCATATAACATGCGCCGCTCCTCCAGCCCATCACCATGGTGCGGTTTCAGCACCACAGTGATGGAGAGCGGCAGTGCATATTATATGAGCGGGAGCAGGAGATCTCTCGCTCCCTCCTGCAGCCCCCCTCCAGCTCATATTTTTGTTGCCGGGCTGCAAATTGTCGCGAAATTCGAACATTGAATTCTCTCGCCAATTTGCATAGCCTGCGCTCATTGGCGTCTGCCTCCGGCGGCCACCAATGAGTAGCCTCTGTCTGGCGCGCGATTTCGGCGACAGACACACTCAAAAAACCCTTAAACAATTATATAGTAGATTTTTGTTATATATAAAAATGGTTGAGCCAGATATAAAGTGACGACCATCTGCTGCAAGGCCGAGCTGCTGATAAGTAGAGATGAGCGATGTTCGATTCGAATTGTTCACCAATTTCAAATTCGAGCTGTTTTTGGAGGTGTTCGAGTCATTCGCTGAATTAGAACAATTTGCTTGAAATTCGGCAGTTCTAGTATATGTTCGATAACACTTCGATCCACAAAAGTTTAATCCTCCTAACCATAAACCTAGCCCTAATACTGCATATGAATGTTAATATCCAGTTTGTGAGTATATTGTGCAAGGAGGGTTGTATCAGAGCTGCAGCAATAAGGTCGCTCTTTTTTTTTTTTCTCTCCTAAAGCATGTACAGTGGGGCGGTTCAAGCTGCTAGCCAATCATAGTGCCACACTGCAAAGTGCATTTTTTCACACAACTAATGTCATCATTGACTGTGTCTGTTACATGTCCTAGCCCTATAAAACCGGCCATCTTAAATATCGCCACCATTTTGCTAATAGCTGCTGCAGGTGTTAGACGGCACCCACGGCTGCTGCTATGTGCGACCGCTAAACAGTGCAAACTAAATTGTGTTCTCTCAGTCAGCTAGTGAGCGAATACAAAGTTAGATAGATAGGTTTAGGGAGTAGGGACTAGTAATATCAGACCTTTTTAGGGCTGCTCCATAGGAGTAGCGATTAGGGATAGAGACTAGGGACTAGTAGTCTATCAGCCCTTTTCAGGGCTACTTCATAGAAGCAGGGACTAGTTTTAATTGCAGCCCTTTAGAGGGCTAGGTTAGAGCAGTCTCTATTAGTTTTTGCCAGACAGGTGTGTGTCAGGTGTGTGCCAGTGCTGTGCAAGTCTTTCTCATAGCATCTGGCCACAGTATTAAAGCTCTTTGAATACATTAAGGCAGGTAGTGTAGCACTGCTGTGAAGAAAGCTACACCACCTGTCTTAATTAGGCATTTTTTTTTTGACGCAGCTAGTCCAGGCACTTTTTTCGGGCTAGTAGCAGACTAGCAGTGTCCCACAGTGGTGTAGCCCACCTTCAGTGTAGTTGATTCTACTACTTTTTTACTGCAACAAGCTAACCTGTCAGTTTTTGCTTAAAAGTAGTGTTCACTAAACCTTTAGGGTACCTTTACATGCCGCTACTGGCGGGTGGATACAACCAGCTACTTCACGTGCACAAGCACGCACAATGGTTACAAACGGTAAACGCACCACCTTTACACGCCGCAACAAGGTGCGCTACGTTACATCTATCTCTGGATACACCGCCGGGTGCCACAAGTAGCCATCTGTAGCTTACCTTACCTCATTTACACACCGCTACAACAAACTAATATGGGCGGACCTGGTGCAGCAGGGACAGCACATAGGCGTGCCACAATTGTGGATTACGAGACGTCCGTACGCTGATAGGACAAAGCAAGAACATCATGATTGGGCAGGCAGCGCAGGAGGATGTTTAATACATGACGCTCGAGCAATTGTGTAGTGTGACTGGTCAGCTCCTTAAATATGCCTCCCTATGCAGCGACTACCAATCGTAATGCAGGAGCTTCCTCCAATGATCGCTGATGGGGCGCGGTAACCCGGAGCCTGTGTCACGCCCCAGCTACATACCAGGTACATAGCATGGTGTAGAAACAACCCTTCTGTTCCTTCTTTACACGCTGATACAGCTCGCTACAATCGCCTGTGTAGCCACCTGTTTCAGGGCAGTGCTCGGAAACAGATGCATCTACTGCCGGGTGCCTCCTACCGTCTTCACACGCCGCTACTACGGGGTACATTGCCGCTACAAGCTACATTTGTAGCATGTAGCTGGTTGTATCCACCCGCCAGTAGCGGCGTGTAAAGGTACCCTGAGGGTACCTTTACACGCGGCTACATTTCTAGGTTGGCTACAGGTAACTTACTGGTTGCAGTGAAATCATGGAGACAAGGTTCTATCTTGTTGCTGTGTACAAATGGAATAATCTCTCCATGATTTCACTGCAACCAGTAAGTTACCTGTAGCCACCCTAGAAATGTAGCCGCGTGTAAAGGTACCCTAACTGTAGGCCACGTTTAATACAACCAAATACACCGTGAGTGTAGTTCATTCTAATAATTTTTTACTGGAGCAAGCAAACGTAATTTTTTGTGCCTAGTACCACTGTCTGGCCAATCAGCTGTGCTCGATTTCCATCAAATATTTTTACCAACAACTGCAGAGTTGTCACATACAAAATGAGTGGCAAGGGTACGTAGGATAGCAAGAGTAACATCTGCTGGAGAAAGAGCATCTTCCAGCCAAAGTAAGATGTCTAATTCTTGAAGATTCTGAAATGATCCCTTTCGTACGGACACGACTCAGACGACGATCAATACCATTTCTAGATGAGGCACAAAAAGAGCAGGTGCTTGAATGGATAGCCAGTGGGCTCTCCTCCACCTCAACTTCTACTTCACAAATACACCAGTCCTCAGAGGTGTCACCACAATCCCACTTGCTTCCACACAGCTCCCAGGTCTCGAGCCACCCATCTGAGTATAGGGTAAGAAAGATGGTTGACTATGCATCGCTCTTCACTCATACTATAGCCTGGGAATAAGAGGTCTGCTCAAAGGTTTTTGTCAAGACGAGGCAATGATCTGCACTGATGCCCCGAAGCTTTTGGAGTCGTTTCCAGGCACAGATAAAGAAGATTCTGAGCAAGCATAATGTAGACCCTCATTCATTCTACACACAGAGGATTGACGCACAACTCATGGGGATACAGGCTTTGGGTGCAGGTGGAGGCCCGAGACGAGGTTGAGGAGGCAGAAGCAGTGGAGGAACTTCTACACACAGAGGATTGACGTACAACTCATGGGGATGGCAAGACTTGGACAGCAGCCCCTTCTCCTGCTGTCTTCATAGTTACCCAGATTTTTTGGCCGCTACTTACATTTTGGTGACAAATCTGACAGATAACATGGGGAGACTAAAGGCTTGTGGATTTTGGAATGTGCTGCATGAAAGTCACCTCACCAACCTATTTTCAGCTTGCAACTGTGGTGCAATTGATGCCACTGAAGTGGTGTCGGGGCCAAATTTTTTGGGAAAAATGGAGACTCTTGTTGTAGTCCCCTAAATATGACACAATGCTCAGTGTGTGCATGAGACCTTCCAGATGCTGCGTTAAAAACCGCAGCCAAATACTCATCGCATGCACAAGGCCTTCCAGATACTGAGGTAAAATGCACCAAAGTATCATCATCTGCATATGGCCTTACTGATGCTGAAGTGAAATGCACCAAATAATCATCATCGGCACATGGCCTTACAGATACTGAAGTGAAACGCACCAAATAATCATCATCTGCACATGGCCTTATAGATACTGAAGTGAAACGCACCAAATACTCTTCTTCTGCATATGGCCTTACTGATGCTGAAGTGAAACTCAACAAATAATCATCATCTGCAAATGGCCTTACAGATACTGAAGTGAAGCGCACCAAATAATCATCATCTGCACATGGCCTTACAGATACTGAAGTGAAACGCACTAAATAATCATCATCTGCACATGGCCTTACAGATACTGAAGTGAAACGCACCAAATAATCATCATCTGCACATGGCCTTACAGATACTGAAGTAAAACACACCAAATACTCATCTTCTTGACGTGGCCTTACAGGTACTGAAGTAAAACTCAACAACTACTCATCGTGTGCATGATGCCTTACAACTACTGTAGTAAAAAGCTATTTTGGAAGGGTATGACATGCCTATATCTTTCAAATATCAAAATAATTATAACCGAAGAGATTCTTTTTTTGTGTCCTTTTATTTAGTAAAAAAATAAAGGTTCAGCATCTCATACAGTTGTCAATTGTCTTGTTTACAACAACGTAGTCCTACACGTGACGTTTCAACCCAATCCGGGTTTTCATCAGGGGTTCTATAGACTGGCGCAAAATATGTAAATAAAATACAAAAGAACAAGAATCAGTGGTTATAATAACGTAGGTGATATATACAATTTCTATGTTATACATGTTAAGGAAAAAATACAATTAGAGGGACTAATATTGCAGCTACTTTCATCAGGTATACTGTTTCTAATATTTACAACAGATTCTATTACATAAAGCGAATGTAGAGCAATAAATGTATAGGATTAAAATTAGAGACTAGACTGGCCTTATGTGACATAATGGCCTGCTATCAAGCAGAGGCCCTGTCGTATACGTGATAAAGATAAGGGGGGGGGGGATATCAGGTCATATATATTAATAAAGACAAAATACAGACATATACCCAAAGTTGTTGTCTGAGATCCTAATTGTTCAATGAGAAGTCCCCTCAGGGTATTATGGTAACATAGTTCAGCCTATTATAAACCCAAAATATAGAACACATGTCACAGAGGACCTATACGGACCTCAAGGTGCAGTTAGGTATTATAGTACAGTATACCGGTAAACATACAGACTGGGAGAATATGGCCACACACTGGTGAGCTTGTCAAAGGGAAATGCAAGCTTTACTATGGAGAACAAAAGAGGATTAACAATAGATTGATAAAAGTGCCCTAGGATAGGTCAGATCTTGATGTGAACAGTCTATACACAAGCATAGACCATGGGCTAGGAATTGAGGCAGTTAAATGGTTCCTGGATAAGTATAGCACACTCTCACCATCACAAAAGGATTTTTGTTTAGACATATTCGGCCTCATTTTGAAGAAAATTTTATTTCTTTTTGGTGACAAATACTATATGCAGCGCAGGGGGACCGCCATGGGATCTAATGTGGCTCACCCCTACGCAAATATTTTCATGGCACATTTCGAGGAGCATTTTGTCTATAATCACATAGCTGCCCAGACCAATATCGTTTCATGGAAATTATATATAGATGACATTTTCGTGATTTGGAAGGGGGATAATAGATATCTGTCACTCTTCCATACTTATTTGAACAACTGTGTCCCACAGGTAACTTTCACCTTACATCAACATACAAACCAGATAAATTTTCTGGATGTAATGGTAATGGCCAATGAGCAGGGAGATCTCAGCACGGATCTTTATATCAAACCCACTGATAGAAACTCTCTCTTGCTTTACTCTAGCTGTCACCCCAGACATGTCAATAAATCCCTTCCCAAATCCCAACTATTGAGAGTAAAACATATTGTCTCGAATCCAGCCTTACAACAGTTCAGACATATAGAAATGAGTCAGAAATTAATAGAGAAAACTCGGATAAACAACTAAGCACTGAAAGGATGGCGTTTGTGAATACATATCATCCATCCTGTGCTGACCACTCAGCCTCCATCCTGTGCTGACCACTCAATCCTGTGCTGACCACTCAGCCTCCATCCTGTGCTGACCACTGAGCCTCCATCCTGCGCTGACCACTGAGCCTCCATCCTGCGCTGACCACTGAGCCTCCATCCTGTGCTGACCACTCTTCCTCCATCCTGCGCTCACCACTCTGCCTCCATCCTGCGCTGCCCACTCTGCCTCCATCCCGCACTGACCACTGAGCCTCCATCCCGCGCTGACCACTGAGCCTCCATCCTGTGCTGACCACTGAGCCTCCATCCTGCGCTGACCACTCCATCCTGTGCTGACCACTGAGCCTCCATCCTGTGCTGACCACTGAGCCTCCATCCTGTGCTGACCACTCCATCCTGCGCTGACCACTCCATCCTGTGCTGACCATTCAGCCTCCATCCTGCACTGACCACTCAGCCTCCATCCTGCGATGACCACTCAGCCTCTATCCTGCGATGACCACTCAGCCTCCATCCTGCGATGACCACTGAGCCTCCATCCTGCGCTGACCACTCAGCCTCCATCCTGTGCTGACCACTCAGCCTCCATCCTGTGCTGACCACTCACGCCTGTGCTGACCACTCCATCCTGTGCTGACCACTGAGCCTCCATCCTGTGCTGACCACTGAGCCTCCATCCTGTGCTCACCACTGAGCCTCCATCCTGTGCTCACCACTGAGCCTCCATCCTGTGCTGACCACTGAGCCTCCATACTGCGCTGACCAATCCATCCTGTGCTGACCACTCAGCCTCCATCCTGTGCTGACCGCTCAGCCTCCATCCTGTGCTGACCACTCAGCCTCCATCCTGTGCTGACCACTATGCCTCCTTCCTGCGCTGACCACTGAGCCTCCATCCTGCGCTGACCACTGAGCCTCCATCCTGCGCTGACCACTCTTCCTCCATCCTGCGCTCACCACTCTGCCTCCATCCTGCGCTGCCCACTCTGCCTCCATCCCACGCTGACCACTGAGCCTCCATCCCGCGCTGACCACTGATCCTGCATCCTGTGCTGACCACTGAACCTCCATCCTGCGCTGACCACTCCATCCTGTGCTGACCACTGAGCCTCCATCCTGCACTGACCACTGAGCCTCCATCCTGCGCTGACCACTCTGCCTCCATCTTGCGAATACCACTCTCTCCATGCTGCACTGACCACTGAGCCACTGCGCAGTGCTAACCACTGAGCCAACGCACTGTGAAAACCACTGAGCCTTCACACCATGAAAACCACTGAGCCATCAAATACAGTGCTAACCATCGAGCCACCATAAACACTGAAAACCACTGAGCCACCATATACACTGAAAATCACTGAGCCATCATACTGTGCTAACCACTGATCCATCATACTGTGCAAACCACTAAGCCTTCACACCGTGAAAACCACTGAGCCATCAAATACACTGCTATCCACTGAGCCACCATATACACTGAAAACCACTGAGCCATCATACTGTGCTAACCACTGAGCCAGCGTATACTGTGCTAACCACTCAGCCATCATACTGTGCTAACCACTAAGCCACCGCGCAGTGCTAACCACTGAGCCACCGTATACAGTGCTAACCACTGAGCCACCATATACAGTGCTAACCACTGAGCCACCGTATACAGTGCTAACCACTGAGCCACCATTCACAGTGCTAACCACTGAGCCACCATATACAGTGCTAACCACAGAGCCACCATATACAGTGCTAACCACTGAGCCACCATATACAGTGCTAACCACTGAGCCACCATATATAGTGCTAACCACTGAGCCACCATATACAGTGCTAACCACTGAGCCACCATATACAATGCCTACCACTGAGCCACCGTATACAGTGCTAACCACTGAGCCACCATACAGTGCTAACCACTGAGCCACCATATACAGTGCTAACCACTGAGCCATCATATACAGTGCCAACCACTGAGCCACCATATACAGTGCTAACCACTGAGCCACCATATACAGTGCTAACCACTGAGCCACCATATACAGTGCCAACCACTGAGGCACCATATACAGTGCCAACCACTGAGCCACCATATACAGTGCTAACCACTGAGCCACCGTATACTCTGCTACCCACTGAGCCACCTGTATACACACAATTAATTTCACCACACTCCCCTAACTATTAGTAAATAAACTATATATGGATTCTAGACTACCCGATTCTTTAGAATCGGGCCGCCATCTAGTATTTAATAAGCGGCAGCTTCTTTGATATTTTATAGCATTGTCTCTATATTTAGGATTCAGAGCGATGCCTCGGAGTCTTGTATATTTATACTAATGTAAGAATTTAGCGTATTTTTATAGTTTGTAATTATATTCCATGCACTAGATGTGTTATATGTCACATTTTCATTTGTATTTATATTTATCCTGTGTTTTAAGTAACACCTGTATGTTTGAGCACTAATCTCACATTATAGGCGGAGACGTTCAGCTCCCTCCCTTATTTAGGAGGAGGGCTGACGTCAGACGCTGAGATCTGACTGGAAGAAGCGGTACAGCACCGCGAAATGGCCCATCGTCACTCCTCCACACTCCCTCCCCTACAGCAGCCATGTCGTGCCTACACTGTGGCAAATAACAGATAGAAGATTTCAACATGGTGAGTGACGCTCATTTTTTCTTGTAGAATTTGTTCTCACTTTATTAAGCGTGCACCGCCATTCCGGACCTTCAACACTGGCACCCGTATATGTATGAGGTCACACACAGGCATACAGGGTGAAAGCTGCAGTGCCCAGTAATTTTTCTGCTATTTGATGATTTAAATATGGGTATAGGGGCTGATTGTTGTGGCAGATGGGCTATAATTTGGGACCTGGGGTGTGTGGAGAGTGGAGGATTGGGTAGGAGTAGGGGAGGAAGTGTTTGCAGGATAAGTGCCAATGAAATGTAAAATCGAGTCCTGAATGGTTGGCTCCATTTCTTGAATGGGACTAAACATATAGGTTGACACATTAGGATTAGATGACATAGCAGTACACGCAACATTGGGTGAAGACGAGACGCTAGGAGTAGAAAACAAGTGGGAAGGGAGAGACATATTGGAAGGGAGAGAGCCAGCAGATGGTGTAGACAAATTAGAAAACAGAGACACATTGAGAGGTGAGGGTGCAGTTGGTTGGGATGTAGAAGCTTGTGGCACTTTTTTTGGGCACCTTTTTATTTTGGCGGGCAGTCCTGTGGGCAGCTGTGCTTGCTTCACTTTCTTGGGTTCTTGTTGTTTCTTGTTTGAAGATGAAGCTTCTTTTGTTTTCAATTTTGCTCTTTATCGATCAACTAGGAGTGCTGGTCTCTTGTCTCTCTGTGAACTGCTGGTGTGCTGTACTTGGGAGTATTTGACTATGTGTAGTCATGCTAGTAGCTTCATGATGATGTTGTGCAGCAGTTGGGAGCGTGGAACATGCTCCATGGTGGTTGTGTGCAGCAGTTGGGTACTAACTCTATGATGGTGCATTGGTGTACTCAACTGCGTGGTATAACCTGAATTATGTTGCTGTGCAGAAGTTTTCAGAGTCATAGTCTCTTCATGCTGCAGGTCTCCAGCATTCAGCAGCGCAGTTTAGCTGGACACCTGAGGAATTGGCGCAAAGTCCATCGGTGGTGGTGGAGGCAAGTTTGTTGGTGATGGCGTGTATCCGATTCCTTGTCTTGTATGGAGTACTGATGCCTCACTGTGCAGTGGTTGTGTCTGGTTTTGCCACTGCTGATGTGCTGGTCCTTGTTGTCGTGTAGACACACTCACGTTTGGCTGTTAGTAATACCCTGATTGTTGAGGATGGTAGCATTTGTGACTGCTGCAGGGCCTGTTTATAAGCAGCCTGACAGGCATTCATGGCATCAAGCTGGAGATTAGGCATAAGGTTATCCGACACGCCCTGCTCTATTGGGAGGAAAAAAGCCTTGCCGGTCTCACAGGGTCAGCTTCCAGGCGGTCACGGCATCTGTTGACTTCTGTGAAAAGTGGTGTTCACATACTTTAACCCACTATCCACTCGTTCACCAAGCGCCATCAAGCCTGCCTGAATGACCGAGCTTAAGTGAATAAACTCGAGCATGATTGACCTATCCTAGGCCCTCTGCCGCTAGCGAGAAGACTCAACAAAACCAGTGACAGAGTACTGGGATAGGGGATAACCTGATGGACCGGCTACCTGATCCCCAGCCTGCGATGCCTGACATGTTGCTCCTTCTCTGGTAGATGATTGGGACATGCCAGAAACTTCATTAGGTGGTCGATGAGGGCCCGCTCCAATTGAGGATAATGCTGGATCGGCGGTCCTGCTCCAGGTTCTGTGTGGAAAATAAAATAACATTAAAAATTTCAACCAAAAATAAATCAAACATACTTTGCAAAAGAAATAAAAACATTGAGGTAATACAAACCAACACAAGTGTGTACATCATATAAACAAAATTGATATTCAAAGAGAATAATGACAACCCCAAGCAAATAGGAAAAAAGGGCGCTGAAAAAAAAATATGTTTATTGCTCCACAAGACCCAAATTTTGGGAAAAATGAGTCAACAATTATTTTTACGGTAAAAGTGACAAAACCGATCCACAGTAAGGATAAATAAGTTGATATAGTACTTCAATATAACCACACGACAGCATGCATCTGGTGTGTACCATTATTCCGAAGACATGATTTGTGAACTACAAAATTTAACACCTGCTGGAGTAAAAACATGAAACATGGCCATGCATATAGTGTATACTAACACAATAAAATGATACTCACACTCGATGAGCAAGCGCAGGCCTCAGGAAAGCAAGGAGTTGATGGTATCTAAATTTAGTCACTGTTTGAGCAGCATCACTCCGAACACGATTCTCCTCTCTCAAATCTCTATTGAAGTGATCCTTCATCGACCGCCAACGAGTTTTTAAAGTCTTCACTGTAAATAGTCAAAAAAGAGAAAAATTGTTTAAACAATAAAACAACATTTACATCTTGTCATTAGCGTCACAACACATCGGAATACTTACCAAAATTTCTTCTGTCTTGTGGTGTGGCATGGTCCCAAACATCCATCATCGATTTGCCCACTTCTTCCCAGAGTTGTCGAGTCAATACAGAGTCGAAATGTTGACGATCAAGGGGGTCCCATAAGGCTCGTCCTTTTTGAATTAGAGAAACGAGTACATCGTTATCGATGAATATTTTTCCTTCCTCATGTTGTGGAACCTGTAGAGGAAATCAAAACAAAACAAGTAAATGATCACACAAAAGATGCAAAAGTTCACAATAATGAATTCCAACAGTGATAATAAAATACTTACACCCCGTCTTTCCTCCTCAGGAACTTGATCATGACGACCCTGGGAAGAGTCAGATTCAGCAGCAGATGACTACAGCAGCAGATGACCACAGCAGCAAATGATCACAGCAGTAGATGAGCAAAGCAGTAGATGAACACAGCAGTAGATGACTACAAAATCTAAAAGGAGAAGAAATACCACCAAATCAAGACAGAGTATGAGAGTGGTCTGCAACCTTCTACCCTCTCTGACCTTCTACCCTCTCTGACCTTCTACCCACTTTGACCTTCTACCCAGTGTGCCAGGGTGTCAGACTGGTGAGAATGTGAATAATACAGCAACATAGTGAGTGTAAGCTAACAAATCAATTTACAATAACTTTCACCCAGGAGGGCCTGTAGCACAGCACACCTGCAGAACACTAGATGACCACAGCAGTAGAGGAGCAGAGCTGCAGATGACCACAAAATCTAAAGGGAGAAGAAATACAACCAAATCAAGACAGAGTATGAGAGGGTCGGGGGGTGTGGCTTGGGCAGCAAAGGAGACAGACGTGCAGTGCTATAGCTCCTGCACCAAAGCCACAGAAATCTGCTAAAAAAGGGCACAAGTTGCTGGGAAACCCTGGGATTTTGTCTCCCCCACACCTTGGGGGTAAGAGGGACCTCATTTCACCCCGGTGGGGACCCGGAGATCCATGCACAGGAGCCCTGGAGGCAGCAACACTGAGAAGACTGCTGAGAGCACAGGGACGACATTTTGCATAACAGACTCACCTCGTGGGTCTCCCTACACCAGGCTTCATAACAGCAGTGGAGGAGACGGTGATCCCTGCTGGGCAGCAGGAGGAAAACAAAGGAAGCGTTCTTCAACAGAGAGAGGTGGCTGAAGAGTTAAGGTACAGGTGTGGAGGTGGTGGGAGCTGAGCGGTGGAGGCAGCAGGGAGGAGGGAGAGCCTGGAAGAGAGCTGGCAGGTGGGACAACCCGGGAAACAGCGTGGAAGTGAAGCTGGGGACTGCAGAAGGAGAAGTGGAGCCAAGTAGTGGAGGGAGGCTGGGAGACCAGACCCCAAGGAGCACCCAAGTGGAAAAGCTATTAATACTCCATTGCAGCACCACCACACAGCATTTCAATTCCCCAACAGCCAGTTCCCCTTTGGGAGGCATATCACCTCTGGAAAGCACAGGGCACAAGACTGCATTTGCTTGGGAGGTGGATGAGTGATTTAAGAGACATTCTGGGGTGCTACTGTGCAGAAGACTAAATTACAGCCGCACAAACAGATTCTCCCCCTCTAATACACACCAGGGAAAATCACCATCTTTATTTTACTGCATAACAAACTATCTGACTGGAGACGCCACCAGGTGGATATCCTGAGACATCACCTAATATCACATTAGTAAGCAGAGCCTGCCACCTGCTGACCAGCTGGAGTAATTACATCTAACTGAACCTGTCCTCTTCCAAAAAAGATAATAGACAGTCTGATTGCACCATCTAGTGGATCTTTGGTGCTACTACCAGCATTCAGCTTCAAGCCTATGACAAATTACAAAATGCTCTTTTTCCCTAAAGAAAGCAGTCAAACAATGAATAAGATGTATTAACGGAACTATAAACCTCGAGTGGTGGTAATTCAACGCCCGATCAATACTGCAGAATAATGGTGCGCACACAAATAGATCGGGCAAAAGCTTAACGAGACAAACAACACCGTCAGGAGATAACAATCCACGAGGGGAGCTTGATAAATACGTAACAAAAAAGAAGGACTATGCAATGTCCCAAACTACAATAAAATTGCAAAATACCCAACTTGCCCAGGCTACAGGACACTCTGATTTAAGTATGGAAGAATCTGATTCCATGACGGAAGAGCCCTTGACTCGTTCATTCATGAGAAAACTAATGGCAGACAACACAAAGTTATTGCAGAGAGAGATTAACGCCATGCGCACAGATCTACAAAACATGGGTCATAGAGTAGAGACATTGGAGAACAACCAGACAACTATAATGGATGCGTCACATACGTTGAAAGACCATGTCCTCATCCATCAGAAACATTTAAATACAATCTTTCTCTCCATAGAGGACCAAGAAAACAGGAGCAGACGCAAAAACGTCCGACTGAGGGGTGTCCCAGAGTCTTTTGCTACAGAAGCTCTCCATAAAGTCTCTATGGAAATTTTCACGAACATTCTGGGCCCTGAAAGAGCCAATGTTATAATCATCGAACGTCTGCACAGGGCGTTAAAACCGAAGCCGGCAGCTGGAGACGCACCGAGAGACGTGATATGCGGACTGCTCAGCTATCTTGATACCGCTGCTATCCTCAAAGGAGCAAGGGAAAAATCCCCACTAAGCTATGATGGGACAGCAATTCAGATCTATCAAGACATTTCACCAACCACGCTGGCAAAACGTAGAATTCTCAAATCCCTGACTGACGCTCTGGTTGCTAAGGGCCTCAGGTTCCGGTGGCTCTTCCCGTTCGGCTTGGGAATATCTAAAGAAGGACGCTAAATTACAATAAGAACTCCAGAGGACCTATCGGAATCCTGGGAGCCGCTTCAGATTGCACCTATAAAAATTCCATCCTGGCTCCCCGTAGATATGGGTATGGACTTCCCAACACTGACCAGACTGGCAGAGTGGTCAGTCAAGAAGAAAACGTCTTCCCCGAAACCTAAGAAGAATCCGAACAAAAGGGATCTCATTTGACGATGAAACTATTATTGAATCAGAGAGAATGTCACATCTTACTGTTTTATCTCAGCACTTTCATTTCTAGGAGATAAAAAGACAGAGGTTGTTTGCTTTTTCAAGTAAAGCTTTAATGCTTTAGAATTGAACAGCCTTAGGGCTGTTGATGATTGATGTACAAAGCTAATGATTTTTCTAGACATACAGCTATAGAATCACCTGACACACCTTTTTCCGTTATATTAACCGCTTCCACCACCCAAGGTTTTACAATATGTACTCATCTTCCTGTGTTGGGAACTTCACCCCCCCCTGCGAAAGATGAGTCTAAATCACTCATATGTAAATAGTTCAGTATATGTTCTAATGGTTCTCTCTTTCAGATACACGATACAAACGGCACCACTCAACAACTCCCATGGCTGTGGCTGATGGAGGGACAGGGGGAACGGTCGTTGTGGCTTCCTACAACGTGAAAGGTTTGAACTCACCGGCCAAACGTAGCCAGATTCTACACGCATTACACAAAAAAAATGCACAAATTCTATTCTTTCAAGAAACACATTTTAAAAAGGGACGACCGCCTAATACCGCCTTCTCTCTCTACCCCACTTGGATTCACAGCTGCTCTAATACTGCGTCAAAGGGGGTGAGCATAGCATTTAAGAAGGGATGCCCATTTGAAGTAAAAGACCAGTTATCCGACGCAGAGGGCAGATATATTTTTGTAAAAGGGGTATTGGCTAATACAACAATTACCCTGGCCAATCTCTATGTACCCAATCAGGGACAAACGCACTGGCTGATTAGGACCCTGGACACACTTAACCTGTTCACAGAAGGAATTTTGATAGTGGGAGGCGATTTTAACTTGACATTACACCCACTGTTAGACGCTTCAAACGGAAAATCTTCCATTTCCTTAAAACAAAGAAAGGGATTGCTAAACAGACTGAGGGAGTTACATTTGGTAGATCCATGGAGAATAGGACACCCTACAACAAAAGTTTACACATATTTCTCAATCCCACATAATACATATCACAGGCTGGATCACCTCTTAATACAAGAAAATTGTCTTAAACTAGTACGTAGCACCTCGATAGGTAATATCACGATCTCTGACCACGCGCCTGTGTTACTAGAGATGGAAATATCCACCCTTCCCCGGCGAAGCCTGTCCTGGAGGTTGAACGAATCTCTACTAGGGAACCCTGATCACTTGGCTCAAATAAAATTTTCACTGACCAGATTTTTTAGAGAAAACGTAGTAAACAATACGGTTACCCCGATAATCTGGGAAACGCACAAAGCGGTGCAGAGGGGAGAGTTGATAGCTCTTGGCTCCCATATCAAACGGCAGAGAGAGAAGGAAATCTCTTCCGTATTACATCAGATTAACATAACAGAAAAACTACATAAGAACAAGCAAAGCAATGTGACACTCTCAGACCTGACATCACTTTGCGGCAGACTGAAGGATTTGCTGAACTTCAACTTGGCTAAAACATTTGCCCGCTGTAGACATAAGATATACATGCATGGCAACAAGGGTAGCAAATTAACATCAAAACTACTTAAAAAACAAAAAGAGAGTTGTTTTGTTCGGCGAATCCGGAAGGATGGTGCAGGCGACTTAGTTGACTCTGAAGACATTGCAGAGGCTTTTAGACAATATTACGACTCCCTATATAATTTAAGCCCCTCGAAATCAATGTCAGACCCCATCATGGCTAATGAAAAAATCCAAACATTTTTCAATGCGCTTAAACTCCCGACAATAACTCCCGAAGGCCAATTATTACTCCAGGCTAGGGTTTCAAGAAAGGAGGTGGAGGAGACTCTCGCATCTATTCCGAATGGAAAAGCACCAGGCCCTGACGGGTTTCCTATAATTTATTATAAGAAATTCGCGGATATATTAATACCACACATAGAAAATTTATTCAACAACTTACTGTCGGGCTCTACTCCACCGCCGCAGGCATTGGAAGCCTACATCACTATAATACCAAAGGAGGGGAGAGATGGCACCCTTTGCAATAATTACAGACCAATTTCATTATTAAATACAGACATGAAACTCTGGGCAAAACTCTTAGCAAACAGAATTAACTTGCTCCTGGGGGATCTTATTCTTCCTGACCAGGCCGGATTTGTGAGGGGCAGGGAGGGAAAGGACAACTCAACTAAAGCCCTTCAAGCTGCCTCGTATGCTAGGCGCACCGGGAGGCCTTCGATCGAGTAAGCTGGCAATTCATGGACAGCGCATTGCGCAAATTTGCCTTTCCTCCTCCCCTCATAGAAGCAATTTTAAGCTTATACACCTCTCCCACGGCAAGGGTCAGGGTGAATGGCCTACTGTCTAACAAATTTAAAATTAGCAACCGGACCAGGCAGGGCTGTCCTCTCTCCCCGACCTTATTTGTGGTGGTAATGGAGATGCTAATGCAGGCGATCCGCCAGAATGACAAAATACAAGGAATTAATATTGGAGATGTCCAGATAAAGGCAGCAGCGTTTGCTGATGACTTGTTGTTGATGATATCTAACCCGTCGGGTTAGACAAAACGGAAGCACTTAATATAACAGCCTCCAGGACAGAAGTGCAGGCACTACAAAAAACAACACTTTTTAAATGGCCCCAAGATAAACTTAAATACTTAGGAATACAAATTACGAAAGACCCCAACTCATTATACACACACAACTTCATCCCGCTTATCAGCAATATCAAAAATACACTGAAGACATATGACTTGCCAATGCTTTCATGGATGGGAAGAATCAACATTGTAAAATCATATATCCTCCCCAAAATATTTTATGTTATGAATATGGTTCCGGTTTCCTTGCCCAATCCTTTCTTTCAGGCTCTAAACCGAATAATATCCAAATTTATATGGAAACAAAAGAAAGTCAGGATTTCATTCAGAATTCTTGTGCTCCCTAAAAGACGGGGGGGCCTGGGCTTACCGGATCTCATTTCTTATCATAGAGCTATTCACTTAGCGAGATGGCTGAAACTTACTCATATGGCCTCCAAAAATAACAGACAACACATAGAAATGCAGTTATTAGATACCAAGGTACACAAACTGTTGTGGACAGACAGCATGCCAGATAAGGATAATTTTGATGAAATTCTTGCCACTACACTAGCTATACGACGAAAACTGGTCCCAATTCACTTCCCAGACTGTGGCTTTTTAGACAAAATTCCGATGCAGCTGATACCATATCTGATAGACGCAGATTTTACAGACCCATATAATCTTTGGAAGACCCTCCCAAATAACCCCATCTCAACGTTACTGCGGGGAAACATCCCATGCAGGAATATGTGGCCAATAGAAGCTACACAGCAACCACAGATGTTCTTACAAGAACTACATGTGGCCCACTACATGAAAAAAATCAAGAGCCCAATGACGGTCTCCACGAGATGGAAGTGGCTGGAAATACTAGCAAAACTAAAACCACCAATCCCTAAAATAATCTCCACGATATATAATAATTTACTTGATAACACACAGCCCACTTTCCCACTCTTTCTACACTCCTGGGAGATTGAACTAGGGGTCATGTTTTCTAATGAGGACAAAGTAAAACTCTGCCAGAACTCACATGGCTTCTCCAGGTGTGTCCTACTGCAGGAAACGTCCTTTAAGCTCCTATCGAGGTGGTATTACACCCCTGATAGATTGTTTCACTTGGGGCTAACAGAGTCCCCAAATTGCTGGAGATGTGAGAGATCGAGAGGGAACTTAACCCACATATTTTGGACATGTCAGAAATTAACAAAATTCTGGTTAGGAGTAAATACGACTTTAACATCTATGAACCTCATAAGATCTAAGTTAACCGCAGCAGAAGCGCTTCTATCGCTCCCATCAAAAAACTACAACCCAAAAAAACATGGGCTAGCCCCTATTATGATTGGAGCAGCAAAGCACCTAATAGCCCAAAAATGGCAGCAACAACATGCACCCACGGAGAAGGAATGGTTAGCCAAAGTATCAGATCTATACAGACTAGAAGAACTATCCAGCTGGGAAATGAACTCCCACGACTCATTTCTTAAAAAGTGGAGACCGCGGAGAGAGAGGACGGAGAGTGGCAATATTAATAATTGACCAGAGGACCGCAGTGGCCGTTAGATAACCCCCAAACTATATGCAATATCATGCCCCTGTCTTTGGGGTGCCCGAGAAGGGCCCCTTGGAGGTGACGAATGTGCCCGCCAGTCAACAGCCATGGGAGGATAATATCTCTATAGGTACATAGTTGCACTGTCATGATATCATTGGATTTCATAACCGAATAAAAAAAGCATAGTAGATACGGAGCCGTTTGAATATCTAAGAAATCTGAAAAACTAACTGTTTATGTTGTACATTATGTTTATTCTGTTCATATTAAGGTACTGTTTGATTTCAGAAGCATATACAAAAATATGTTTTATGTACCACGTTTTGTTAAACATACATTATGTTTACTCTATTAATATCAAGGTACTGCTTGATCTCAGAAGCATATACAAAATATGTTTTCTGTACCATGTCATGTTAAACTTCAAAATTAAATAAAGAATGGAAAAAAAAAAAAAGAGTATGAGAGTGGTCTGCAACCTTCTACCCTCTCTGACCTTCTACCCTCTCTGACCTTCTACCCAGTGTGACAGGGTGTCAGACTGGTTAGAATGGCAATGATACATCAATATAGTGAGTGTCAGTTAACTAATCAACTTACAATACCTTTCACCCAGGAGGACCTGGAACACAGCACACCAGCAGGACACTAGATGACCACAGCATTAGATGAGCACAGCAGTAGATGACCACAGCAGTAGATGACCACAGCAGTAGATGACCACAAAATCTAAAAGGCGAAGTGACACGCCCCTCCAGGACCTTAGCATACTCAGAACTGGACTTTCTTGAGGCTTAATCACGGGGATCACAGGGTCCGAGACCCGGCTCCGTCACCCTTGCGGTGTCATTAAAAGTTTGGTGTGGGTGGCTCTCTTAGGGATAGGAATATTGCGAGGAGGGTTGATTCTGGGCACAGATTACTGGACCTGGGGATACTTGTTAATTTATACATGACGCCACCCGCAGGTTGTGGCCATAGATGGCCGCCCCTGCTCAACAGTCTTCCTAGGGGCCAATGATTGGGAGGCAGCAATGTGCTTGAGCCCCCTATGGGAAGGGCTGACCCCTAAGGTGGCTAAAGATATCTAAGTGAGTTGGTAGTTGTGTTTCTGGTGCTTTAGATGTTGTTTCTCGAAGGCAGGAGTCCAGCTACTCCCTGGTAGTAGGATGGTAAGCCACCGGCACCCCTTCTTTGTCCTTTCCAGGTCATGTCACACAGCGCTTGCCTCGCTCGTCTTGCCTTGCACCTCACCATACAGAGCTCTGAGCCAGTGACTATGGACTTTCTTTCGGGGTTCCCCTGCAGTGTCTCCCCTTAGCCTTATGGCTGCCACCATTTCAGCAGATGTGCGCGGTTGTCGACCGTGTCACCTTGAAAGTGCCACAGCCTCCGGGTTACTAGCTGAGCCTGGTCTTCTTCACTAGTCTTTTGGGTTCCCGGTGCCTCTTGCAGCCTAGTCCCTTAACTTGCCTGCGCCTGACAATGGATACGAGTCCCACGGGTGGATTGCTCACTAGAGATGAGCGATGTTCGATTCGAAATGTTCTCCAATCTCAAATTTGAGTTGTTTTGGGTGGTTTTCGAGTCATTCGACGAATGCGAACAATTTGCTTAAAATTCGGCAGTTCGAGGTTATGTTTGATAACGCTTCGATCACCAAGAGCTTATCCCTAACCCTAATACTGTTAATGAATGTTAATATCCAGTTTCAGTGTATAGTGTACGGGGGGGGGTAGGGCAGGTTTAGATCAGTGCTGCAGAAATAATGCCGATCTCCTTTTTTTTTCTCCTACCTGCATATACAGTGGGCAGTGCAGGCTGTCAGCCAATGACACACACACACAGCAAAGTGCATTTTTTGCACACAAGCAAGGGCATGTGTCATTGGCTGTGTATGTCACATGTCCTTGCCCTATAAGACCCAGCCATTTTCCCCATTGCCACCATTCCTCAGTGCTGCAGTTGTGTGTCAGTCAGGCATCGCTACTGCTGCTGTGGGCGCTAGAAAGTCTTAGTTAGATAGATAGTGAGAGAATCTCAAGTTAGATAGACAGATAGGTTTAGGGAGTAGGAACTAGTTAGAATCTCAGCCCTTTTGAGGGCTACTTCAGACAAGTAGGGAGTAGGGATTAGTTGTAAATATCAGCCCTTTTGAGGGCTACTTCATAGAAGTAGGGGCTAGTTAGAACATCAGGCCTTTTGAGGGCTAGGTTAGAGCAGTTCCTATTAGTTTTTGCCAGGCAGGTGTGTGCCAGTGCTATGCAAATGTTTTTCCCAGCATCTGGCCAAATCTAGCTCAGGCAATCCTTTAGGGCAGGTAGTGTAGCACTGCTGTGAAGAAAGCTACACCACCTGTCTTTAGTAGCCATTTTTTTACTGCAGCTAGTCCAGGCAATTTTTTGGGGCTAGTAGCAGTGTCTGGAAGTCAACGGTGTAGACCAGCTGTAAAGTAAGCTACACTGCCTGTCGATCCAGTAGCCAATTCTTTACTGTAGCTAGTCCATGCAACTTCTTGGGGCTAGTACCAGTGTCTGGTAGTCAGTGGTGTAGCCCAGCTGTAAAGTAAGCTACACCGCCTTTCTATCCATTAGCCAGTTTTTTTACTGCAGCTAGTACAGGCAATTTTTTTGGGCAAGTAGCAGTGTCATTTAGACAGTGGTGTGTAGCCCACTTGTGAAACACACTACACCGCCTGTCTACTTCAAACTAATTTTTAACTGCACCTTGCCCAGGTAATAGTTTGGGCCTAGTACCACTGTTTGGCCACTTAGCTTTGCTCGAATTTCATCCTAATTTCTTTCTCCTAACAACTGCAGAGTTGCCAATTTGGTCATATACAAAATGAGTGGCTAAAGGCCTGGTGCTGGTGGAAAGGGGAATCGGCATGGGGGAAAGGGCAAAAAAGTTTATGTCCGTGAGGTAGGTGGTAAAGCAACTGTGACATCTGCTGAAGAAACACCATCTTCCAGCCAAAGTAAGATGTCTACTTATTTCCGTGGACAATCTGATATAATCCCTTTCTTACAGACACGACCATCGATACCTATTGTAGATGAGGCACAAAAACAGCAGGTGCTTGAATGGATCTCAAGTGCTCCATCAAGTGGCCTCTCCTCCACCTCAACTTTAACATCCCAAACCCTCCAGTCCTCTGAGGTGTAGCCAAAAATTGTGAGGCACCAATATGTCACTGGATAGAGGCGTGCATGAGGGCCTCTTTAAATGATGTGCCCATTTTAAGCAAGTGGGTCTGTTGTTGTATTTCCCTAGGCAGGGAAGCAAAAGGTTGGGAGGCACCAAGATGCCCCTGCATAGAGGCGTGCATGAGGTCCTTTTCAAAAAATGTGCCCATTGTAAGCAAGTGTGTCTGTTGTAGTATTTCCCTAGGCAGGGAAGCCAAAGGTTTGGAGGCACCAAGATGCCCCTGGATAGAGGCGTGCATGAGGGCCTTTGCAAAAAATGTGCCCATGGTAAGCAAGTGTGTCATTTTTAGTATTGCCCTAGGCAGGGAAGCCAAAAATTGGGAGGCACCAATATGGCACTGGATAGAGGCGTGCATGAGGGCCTCTTTAAATGATGTGCCCATTTTAAGCAAATGGGTCTGTTGTAGTATTTCCCTAGGCAGGGAAGCCAAAGGTTTGGAGGCACCAAGATGCTCCTGCATAGAGGCGTGCATGAGGGCCTTTTCAAAAAATGTGCCCATTGTAAGCAAGTGTATCTGTCGTAGTATTTCCCTAGGCAGGGAAGCCAAAGGTTTGGAGGCACTAAGATGCCCCTGGATTGAGGCGTGCATGAGGGCCTTTAAAAAAATGTGCCCATTGTAAGCAAGTGTTTCATTTTTAGTATTTCCCTAGGCAGGGAAGCCAAAAATTGGGAGTTACCAATATGCCACTGGATAGAGGCACGCATGAGGGCCTTTTAAAAAAATGTCCCCATTGTAAGCAAGTGTGTCTGTTGTAGTATTTCCCTAGGCAGGGAAGCCAAAGGTTTGGAGGCACCAAGATGCCCCTGGATAGAGGCGTGCATGAGGGCCTTTGCAAAAAATGTGCCCATGGTAAGCAAATGTGTCATTTTTAGTATTGCCCTAGGCAGGGAAGCCAAAAATTGGGAGGCACCAATATGGCACTGGATAGAGGCGTGCTGAGGGCCTCTTTAAATGATGTGCCCATTTTAAGCAAGTGGGTCTGTTGTAGTATTTCCCTAGGCAGGGAAGCCAAAGGTTTGGAGGCACCAAGATGCCCCTGCATAGAGGCGTGCATGAGGGCCTTTTCAAAAAATGTGCCCATTGTAAGCAAGTGTGTCTGTTGTAGTATTTCCCTAGGCAGGGAAGCCAAAGGTTGGGAGGCACCAAGATGCCCCTGGATAGAGGCGTGCATGAGGGCCTTTAAAAAAATGTGCCCATTGTAAGCAAGTGTGTCATTTTTAGTATTGCCCTAGGCAGGGAAGCCAAAAATTAGGGGGCACTTCAATGCCCCTGGATAAAGACGTGCATGAGGGCCTCTTTAATGATGTGCCCATTTTAAGCAAGTGCGTCTTTTGTAGGATTGCCCTAGGAAGGGCTGCCGAAAATTGTATTGCACTTCAATGCCTTTGGATAGAGACGTGCATGAGAGCCTTTTTAAATAATGTGCCCATTTTAAGGAAGTGGGTCTTTTGTAGTATTGCCCTAGGTAGGGAAGCCAAAAATTGTGTTGGACTTCAATGCCCCTGGATAGAGACGTTCATGAGAATCTTTTTAAATAATGTGCCTATTTTAAGCAGGTGGGTCTTTTTTAGGATTGCCATAGACAGGGAACCAAAAATTGTGTTGCATTTCAGTGCCCCTGGATAGAGACGTGCATGAAAGTATTTTTAAATAATGTGCCCATTTTAAGCAAGTGGGTCTTTTGTAGTATTGCCCTAGGCAGGGAAGCCAAAAATTGGGAGGCACTTCAATGCCCCTGGATAGAGACGTGCATGAGAGCCTTTTTAAATAATGTGCCTATTTTAAACAGGTGGGTCTTTTTTTAGGATTGCCATAGGCAGGGAAGTCAAAACTTGTGTTGCACTTCAATGCCCCTGGATAGAGGCGTGCATGAGAGCCTTAATAAATAATGTGCCCATTTTAAGCAGGTGGGTCTTTTGTACGATTGCCCTAGGAAGGGCTGCCAAAAATTGGGAGGCCCCTGGGAAGAAACATGGAGGAGAGCCTCTAAAAATTGTTCCCATTGCAAAGGAGTGGGTCTCCTTTACTTGTAATGCCCATTCTGCAAGCATGGACTAAAACATTTACTCCTGGGGGGGTATACTTGAAACTAATGCCTAAGTTTTGAACGGTTAGGGTCATCATCATCATAAATATGATGTAAAAAAATTATGGTTTTGTGGCATCATGAACCACGGTCACACTGATCATATGATGGTGGCGGAAGAGGAGAAGGAGGAGCAGTACAGCAAGTAGCCAAAGACATGAAGCGTGTACCGATGTGTGGGTGTGAGGTGGTGCATGGGAATCTACCGGCACTAAATTTAAATTCCGCTATCATTTGTTGGTGGTGTGGTGAAGTCAGGCCCAATCCAACCCTAGTTCATCGTGATCAAAGTCAGCCTGTCAGCATTTTCAGTTGTGAAAGAAAGAATGCGCATATAGGGTCTTATCTCAATTAAACACTTTCACTTGTTGATGTGGAATTGCTCACCTTAGTCAGTTGTGAAACCCACAACCGGTAGAATAGCGTACAAAGCAGCTGCTGCAGGGACCGCACTCTCAACGGTGACCGTGCTCGTGATGTAGATACTTGGACAAAGTGCTTCGGTGTCCGCGCTGCTGCTCCAAGACCAAAGAAACACAGACACGGGAATGTCTGGTACAGCTACAGCCTCTATTTTCCGACGCGTTTCGGAGCCTCCTCCCGAGCTCCTTCCTCAGGTTGTTCCCTGTAGCTGTACCAGACATTCCCATGTCTGTGTTTCTTTGGTCTTGGAGCAGCAGCGCGGACACCGAAGCACTTTGTCCAAGTATCTACAGCATTTTCAGTTGACTGGCTGGTGCGTTTATTTGTAATGAATCCACCTGCGGCACTAAAAGCACACTCTGACAAAACGCTAGCGGCAGGGCAGGCCAGGACTTCCAAGGCGTAGAGAGCCAATTCCTGCCACGTGTCCAGCTTGAATACCCAATAATTATAAAAGAAGGAGGGGGAACAAGAGGCGCAATAGTGCCCTATCACTATGGCACTGAGTATAAAGTGGTGAAAAAGGGGGTTCACTCACCTGAGGCAGTTGTGTCACCCACAACTGGCTTGAAGGCGTATTCAATGCTTATTACCAGATGGCTGCTGCAGGATTTCCACCATTCACACAAGTGTGGAAACACATCAAGTTGTAGGGAAAAAAATGGTGTATCACAATCTGCGCTGCCAGAATCATCCGCTCCAAAAGTAATGCACATGAAGATGGAACTTCAACATAACTCCTTTATTTCCTCCTACGCGTTTCGGCGCCCTCCTGGCACCTTCCTCAGGGATCAATAATTATAAGGCACAGAGGAGTCTAGGAGCACTTTAGTATGTTTGGCAAGGTAGTCCCTCAGCATCTTTGCAAACTTTGCATTCCTTGTGACACTACCCCGCACCGTCAGGGCCTGTGGTACGGGAGGTGCTGAGAAAAGGGTCCCAGATCTTTGAGAGTGTTCCCCTACCTCTGCTGGATTGGACTTGTGCCTCTCTCTGCCGGACGCCTTGGTTGTCCACTAAATCGTGACCTCTGCCGCTAGCAATTTCAGAAGGGATTTTTTTTATTAATTCTGTGACTATGGCCTTCTGGTACTGCTGCATTTTTGTAGACCTCTCCGCTTCCGGAATAAGAGAAATAAAGTTCTCTTTGTAGCGTGGGTCTAAAAGTGTCACCAACCAGTAATGAGTGTCCGCCAAGATCTTGATTACGCGAGGGTCACGACACAGGCAGCGTAACATAAAGTCAGCCATGTGCGCCAGACTGTTAACAGGCAAGACTTCTGGGTCCTCATCAACAGCATGACTGGCCATGCTGACCTCATCCTCCTCCTCTTCCTCCTCTCCCCTGTCCTCTGGCCATCCACGCTCAACCGACGGCCTAACGGTTGTGCATGTATTACCGTCAATTCCGAATGAAAGTAGCTCAATTTCTTCATCCTCCTCCTCCTCGTCATAGTCATCCAATGCACGTTGGGATGAGATGAGGCTGGGCTGTGTGTAATCACCCAGTACGGTTTCTTGCTGCAACTCATCCTGCTCCGCCTGCAATGCATCGTCTTTGATTTTGAGCAGAGAGAGTTTTAGAAGACAGAGAAGCGGGATGGTGACGCTAATGATGGCGTTATCGCTGCTCACCATCTTGGTGGAGTCATCAAAGTTTTGGAGGATGGTACATATAGATCGGACATCCATGTCCACTCCTGAGGTCTTATGTGTGGAGTTTGAACGATATACCGACGGCCTAGTTGATGCTGGTACTCAACAACTGCCCTCTGCTGCTCACAAATCCTGACCAACATGTGCAGTGTGGAACTCCAACGCGTGGGGACATCACACACCAGTGTGTGAGCCGGAAGCTGTAAACACCGCTGAAAGCCGGCAAGCCTGGCAGAAGCAGTAGGTGACTTTCTGAAATGGGCACACAGGTGGCGTACTTTGACGAGCAGATCAGACAGCTCCGGGTAGGATTTAATAAACCGCTGAACCACGAGGTTGAGCACATGGGCCACGCATGGAACATGTGTCAGCTCGCCTCGCCTCAGAGCCGCCACAAGGTTCCGGCTATTGTCACACATGACCATGCCTGGCTGTAGGTTCAGCGGTGTGAGCCAGTGATCTGCCTGCTGTTTCAGAGCTGTCCACAACTCTTTAGCGTTGTGGGGTTTGTCACCTATGCATATTAGCTTCAGCACAGCCTGTTGCCGCTTAGCCGAGGCAGTGCTGCAGTGCTTGGGACTAGTGTTGAGGGTGAAGTGGAGGAAGAGGAGGAGGAGGCTGAGGAGCATGATGTGCCAGAGCTGTACACTGTGGGTGAAACCCTGACTGAGTTAGGGCCTGCAATCCTTGGTCTCGGAAGGACGTGTTCCGTCCCAAGGTCAGACTGGGTCCCGGCTTCCAGAATATTAACCCAGTGTGCCGTCAGTAAGATGTACCGGCCCTGCCCACAAGCACTTGGACTTTGCCGGAAACTCCGTTGTTAAGGGCACATATGATGTTTTGTGACACGTGCTTATGTAATGCGGGGATGGCACACCAGGAAAAATAGTGGCGGCTGGGGACCAAGTAACAAGGGACAGCCGCCGCCATGAGGTTGCAGAATGCTTCCGTCTCCACCAGCCTAAAAGGCAACATTTCCAGCGCAAGCAGTCGCGAAATGTTTGCATTTAGAACTGTGGCATGTGGGGCGTTGGCAGCGTATTTGCGCCTGCGTTCCAAAGATTGGGTTATGGATAACTGAACGCTGCACTGGGACAAGGATGTGGCTGATGATGGTGCTACTTCTGCTTGTGCATGTACAGGTGAAGGACAGAAGGCATCTTTGCCTGCAGTATGGACAGGGGATTTGCTTGCACGCACAACAGTGCAGCTGCGTCACCCTCAGACAATGCTCCAGTACTCTGCTGTACATCCCACAAAGTTGGGTGCTTTGCTGCCATGTGCCTGATCATGCTGGCGGTGGTCAGGCTGCTAGTTTTGCTACCCCTGCTGATACTGGCATGGCAGGTGTTGTAAATGGCCTTTTTCGAATTATCTGCAGACACCTTAAAAACCAGCCAGACTCGGGAAGACCTAGCAGTTGTGCTGGCAACATCACTCGTGTTGTTGTTCCGGGGAATGGTTGCCTGCCTTCTGCCTGCGAACACCTCCCTGCTTCTTACGGCCTGTTGTGATGCTATGCCTAACTTCCCCTGTGCACTGCTGTCCTCGCTCTGCATGTCCTCCTGCCAGGTTGGGTCAGTTACTGGATCATCCACCACGTCGTCTTCCACTTCCGCACCCTGGTCCTCCTCCTGACTTTATGGCAATTGTGTCTCATCATCGTCCACCTCTTGTTGAGACACGTTCCCACCGTTGCCTTCGTGAGACCGTGGCTGCTCAAATATTTGGGCATCGGTACATACGATCTCCTCATGACCCACTTCAACAGGAGCTGGCGAGAGGCCATAATCTACGAATGTATAAGTGAACAGCTCTTCAGAGTGCCCAAGTGTGGGATCAGTTATGTCCAGGGCCGGGCACGGTGGGAGGAAGGAGGATCAGGGTGTGGAATGTGCGGTCCAGTCTCACGGCTACTGACACTTGACCGTGTGGAAGACAGGGTATTTGTGGTGGTACCAAACTGACTGGAAGCATTATCCGCTATCCAACTAACAACCTGTTGACACTGGTCTTGGTTTAATAGTGGAGTACTGCTGCGTTGACCTAGAAATTGAGACAAGAAAGTCGAGCGAGATGATGTGGGCGTTTGTCGTGGTGCAGTTCGAGCTTGCACAGGGGCTCAGCCTCTGCCTGCACCACCATCACGTCCAGTTCCTTGTCCCTTGCCACGGGCCTTGCGCATTTTCAATGTGGTGCTGACTGTATACAGCAAAATGAGTGCAGACAAGAGTTTGCTTTTAGCACGAGTCTTTTGGCGTATCCTAATTTACGCTGCAACCTACAGTAGCAGCACTAAGATGATAAATTAGTGCAGACAACAGTTGATTTTTAGCACAACCCTAAGATTTGAAATTAAGGCCCTGCAGGTGGACTAGTCAGACACAAACGCTGACTACAATAGCGAGTCTTTTGGCGTATCCTAACTTACGCTGCAACCTACAGTAGCAGCACTACGATGATAAATTAGTGCAGACAAGAGTTGGTTTTCAGCACGAGTCTTTTGGCGTATCCTAATTTACGCTGCAACCTACAGTAGCAGCACTACGATGATAAATTAGTGCAGACAAGAGTTGGTTTTTACCTCGAGTCTTTTGGCGTATCCTAATTTACGCTGCAACTTACAGTAGCAGCACTACAATGATAAATTAGTGCAGACAAGAGTTGTTTTTTAGCATGAGTCTTTTGGCGTATCCTAATTTACGCTGCAACCTACAGAAGCAGCACTACGATGATAAATTAGTGCAGACAAGAGTTGGTTTTTAGAACGAGTCTTTTGCTGTATCCTAATTTACACCGCAACCTACAATAGCAGTACTATGATGATAAATTAGTGCAGACAAGAGTTGGTTTTTAGCACGAGTCTTTTGGCGTATCCTAATTTACGCTGCAACCTACAGTAGCAGCACTACAATGATAAATTAGTGCAGACAAGAGTTTGTTTTTAGCACGAGTATTTTGGCGTATCCTAATTTACGCTGCAACCTACAGTAGCAGCACTACGATGATAAATTAGTGCAGACAAGAGTTGGTTTTTAGCACAAGGCTTTTGGTGTATCCTAATTTACGCTGAAACCTACAGTAGCAGCACTACGATGATAAATTAGTGCAGACAAGTTGTTTTTTACCTCGAGTCTTTTGGCGTATCCTAATTTACGCTGCAACCTACAGTAGCAGCACTACGATGATAAATTAGTGCAGACGAGTTGTTTTTTACCTCGAGTCTTTTAGCGTATCCTAATTTACGCTGCAACCTACAGTAGCAGCACTACAATGATAAATTAGTGCAGACAAGAGTTGTTTTTTAGCACGAATCTTTTGCTGTATCCTAATTTACACTGCAACCTACAGTAGCAGCACTACGATGATAAATTAGTGCAGACAAGAGTTGGTTTTTAGCACGAGTCTTTTGGCGTATCCTAATTTATGCTGCAACCTACAGTAGCAGCACTACGATGATAAATTAGTGCAGACAAGAGTTGGTTTTTACCTCGAGTCTTTTGGCGTATCCTAATTTACGCTGCAACCTACAGTAGCAGCACTACAATGATAAATTAGTGCAGCCAAGAGTTGGTTTTAGCATGAGTCTTTTGGCGTATCCTAATTTACGCTGCAACCTACAGTAGCAGCACTACGATGATAAATTAGTGCAGACAAGAGTTGGCTTTTAGCACGAGGCTTTTGGTGTATCCTAATTTACACTGCAACCTACAGTAGCAGCACTACGATGATAAATTAGTGCAGACAAGAGTTTGTTTTTAGCACGAGTCTTTTGGTGTATCCTAATTTACACTGCAACCTACAGTAGCAGCACTACGATGATAAATTAGTGCAGACAAGAGTTGTTTTTTAGCACAAGGCTTCTGGTGTATCCTAATTTACGCTGCAACCTACAGTAGCATCAGTAAGATGGTAAATTAGTGCAGACAAGAGTTGGTTTTTAGCACGAGGCTTTTGGTGTATCCTAATTTGAGCTAAAACCTACTCCTGCCTATAGTGAGCTAAATGAATCCCTAAAAGCACTGTTTTGGGATGGATGAGCTTGTAAACCAGCCCCAGATGTGATGCAGGCTGGTATACTGGCACAGCAAAGTTTAGTATATACCCTGCCTCCCTGCCTGCCTGTATACAGCTCTATTAGTCCTCAGAAGGACTGTTGTGGTAATTAGACTGGCAGCCCTGTGCCTACACTAGCTGAAAGGCCACAAATCTGTCCCTCAATCAGCAGCAGCTCTCCCTACACTGACTGTCTAATGGCGCAGAGTGACGAGCACAGCGCGGTCAGGTCTAATAAAGACCTGATGACACTGTGCGGCCAGCCAATCACTGTAATGCCACAACCAATGTGGCTGTGGCACTACAGTGTCTGTCAGCCAATCCCTGCATGCGGGCTGGCTCTGAAAAGAGTGCCAACATGCAGGGAGGTAGACCCCGAGCATAGCAAGAGTATCGCGAGATTACTCGGTACTAGCTGAGTACCCTGAGTACCGAGATATTCATGCGAGTACCGAGTAGTGACAAGCATACTCGCTCATCTCTAATTACTACAATAAAGACACGACTTGGGAAATATACAATAAAGAGAGATCATATACAGTGCCAATGTATGTGAAAAGCATGCAACCTGCAGTACAGAGAAATACAATTACTGCTGCTAGATAAACCATAAACCAATTATATTTCACCCCACACACAGAAGGAAGTCCGGTTAGGAACGCTTCAGGGTGACCCCGCATCCACTAAGGATAGTAAATACTTGCGCTATATGAGGTGTCACGATCTTGTGGACAATGTCCCTGATATATTGATGTGAAATGAGAACTATGTTTGTGATTCTTATATGTTATGAGTAGGTACTTGTCAATTATCCTGTCTTTATTTATTACACTTGTGCTCATGCTCTTTTTTAAAAATATGCAGAATTCCATTATGGTCTTTGTCATTCCTGCACATTAATATGCAATTTGATCTGGAGGTAGTGAAGTGGTCTTAAGGAAGTATACTTGTGCCATGTACAATATTCACATGCTTAGTACCCTTAGCCAGGGCCGTATTTGCCATTAGGCACTTGTAGGCACGTGCCTAGGGCGGCGCTATTCGGGGAGGGCGGCGACTAAGAGTGTTGTCTTTTTTTTTGTGTCTTTTTTTTTTTCCTGCTCTGAGCCCCGGCCGGGTGACCCCACCCCCCCAACACCTCCCCTCCCCCCCGCGGTCATCGCGCCCTCCCGCCTCACCTCACTAGTAGTAGTGGTGCATGACGCTGGCTGTGGTCGGTGTGGGCAGGATCATAGCACCGCCGGTGGGGACAGATGCCGGGTGGAACAGGACCTGCAATGATGTCACGCACATGTGACTCAGGTGGGCGGAGCTACATTTTGCCCAGCAAGAAGAATTGCCAGATTAAGAGGAACTGGGACTGACTTTACAAGGTACATGGGAATGTGTGCAGAGGATGTGGGGGGTGTGCAGAGGACGTGGGGGGGTGCAGAGGATGTGGGGGGTGTGCAGAGGAAGAGGGGGGTGTGAAGAGGATGTGGGGGTGTGCAGAGAACGTGGGGGGTGTGCAGAGGATGTGAGGGGTGTGCAGAGGACGAGGGGGGTGTGCAGAGGATGAGGGGGGTGTGCAGTGGACGTGGGGGTTGTGCAGAGGACGTGGGGGGTGCAGAGGACGTGGTTGGTGTGCAGAGGACGTGGGGGGTGTTAGAGGACGTGGAGGGTGTGCAGAGGACGTGGCCGTGGGGGGTGTGCAGAGGATGTGGGGGGTGTGCAGAAGACATGGAGTGGTGTGCAGAGGACGTGGGGGGTGTGCAGAGGACATGGAGGGGTGTGCAGAGGACATGGAGGGGTGTGCAGAGGACATGGGGGGTGTGCAGAGGACATGGAGGGGTGTGCAGAGTACATGGGGGTGTGCAGAGGACGTGGAGGGGTGTGCAGAGGACATGGGGGGTGTGCAGAGGACGTGGAGGGGTGTGCAGAGGACATGGGGGTGTGCAGAGGACGTGGAGGGGTGTGCTAAGGACATGGGGGGTGTGCAGAGGACGTCGAGGGGGGTGCAGAGGACGTGGAGGGAGTGTGCAGTGGACGTGGAGGGGGGTGTGCAGAGGACGTAGAGGGGTGTGCAGAGGACATGGAGGGGTGTGCAGAGGACATGGGGGGTGTGCAGAGGACATGGAGGGGTGTGCAGAGGACGTGGAGTGGTGTGCAGAGGACATGGGGTGTGCAGAGGACGTGGAGGGGTGTGCAGAGGACGTGGAGGGGGGGTGCCGAGGACATGGGGGATGTGAAGAGGATGTCAAGGGGTGCAGAGGACGTGGAGGGGGTGTGCAGTGGACGTGGAGAGGGGGTGTGCAGAGGACATGGAGGGGTGCAGAGGATGTGGAGGGGGTGTGCAGAGGACATGGGGGGAGTGCAGAGGTCGTGGAGGGATGTGCAGAGGACATGGAGGGGGTGTGCAGAGGACATGGAGGTGGTGTGCAGAGTACGTGGAGGGGGTGTGCAGAGGACGTGGAGGGGGGTGTGCAGAGGACGTGGAGGGGGTGTGCAGAGGACGTGGAGGGGTGTGTGCAGAGGACGTGGAGGATTGTGTGCAGAGAACATGGAGGAGTGTGTGCAGAGGACATGGAGGGGTGTGCAGAGGACATGGATCGAGGGTGTGCAGAGGACATGGAGGGGGTGTGCAGAGGACATGGAGGGGTGTGTGCAGAGGACATGGAGTGTGTGCAGAGGACATGGAGGGAGAGTGTGCAGAGGACATGGAGGGAGGGTGTGCAGAGGACATGGAGGGGGGAGCAGAGGACATGGTGGAGTGTGGGCAGAGGACATGGTGGTGCACAGCACGGAGCTGAGGACATGGTGGTATACTGTGCACAGCACGAAGCTGGGGACATGGTGGTACATAGGGATGGACGAATTACTCGCTACTATTCGGGACTCGCCCGAATAGTAGCGGACTCAGGGGACTCGCTACTCGCCGAGTTTCCTTAGGAATTACTCGGGGGTAGCGAGTCCCTGTACTTTTGCAGTGTATCTATACAGATACACTACAAAAGTACCCTAAAAGTTAATCTAAGGGGTTAAAAACAATAAACATTAATACTCACCTCCTGTACTCCTGTACCTTATGTACCGGGACCGGTACCGAAGACCTCCGGCTGTTACAGGACCTCCGAGACCACCGGGAGAAGATGGGGAAAAGAACCTTGCAGTTCAGCCAATCAGCATGCGGCTAGCGGTCACATGGGTTTGTCATGTGGCCGCAGTGCAGCCGCGTCACAACCCATGTGACCGCTAGCCACATGCTGATTGGCTGAACTGCAAGGTCCTTTTCCCAATCTTCTCCCGGTGGTCTCGGAGGTCCTGTAACAGCCAGAGGTCTTCGGTACCGGTCCCGGTACATAAGGTACAGGAGTACAGGAGGTGAGTATTAATGTTTATTGTTTTTAACCCCTTAGATTAACTTTTAGGGTACTTTTGTAGTGTATCTGTATAGATACACTGCAAAAGTACAGGTTAATATTCGGACTCGCTGGACTCGCAACGAGCACCGAGTCTCGGACCCGGACTCGTTAGAGTCCAGTGATTCCGAGTATTTCAGGATTCGCCCATCCCTAGTGGTACACTGTCTGTGCACAGCACGGATCTGAGGACATGGTGGTACACTGTGCACAGCACGGAGCTGAGGACATGGTGGTACACTGTGCACAGGACAGAGCTGAGGACATGGTGGTACACTGTGCACAGCATGGAGCTGAGGACATTCTGGTACACTGTGCACAGCACGGAGCTGAGGACATGGTGGTACACTGTGCACAGCATGGAGCTGAGGACATGGTGGTGCACTGTGCACAGCAGGGAGTTGAGGACATGGTGGTACACTGTGCACAGCACAGAGCTGAGGACATAGTGGTACACTGTGCACAGCACGGAGCTGAGGACATGGTGGTACACTATGCACAGCACGGAGCTGAGGACATGGTGGTACACTGTGCACAGCAGAGAGCTGAGGACATGGTGGTACACTGTGTACAGCACGGAGCTGAGGACACGGTGGTACACTGTGCACAGCACGGAGCTGAGGACATGGTGGTACACTTGCACAGCACGGAGCTGAGGACATGGTGGTACACTGTGCACAGCACGGAGCTTTGGACATGGTGGTACACTGTCTGTGCACAGAGCTGGGGACATGATGGTACACTGTGCACAGCACGGAGCTGAGGACATGGTGGTACACTGTCTGTGCACAGCACGGAGCTGCGGACATGGTGGAACACTGTCTGTGCACAGCACAGAGCTGAGGACATGGTGGTACACTGTGCACAGCACGGAGCTGAGGACATGGTGGCACACTGTATGTGCACAGCATGGAGCTGAGGACATGGTGGCGCACTGTATATGCACAGCAGGGAGCTGAGGACATGGTGGTACACTGTCTGTGCACAGCACAGAGCTGACGACATGGTGGTACACTGTCTGTGCACAGAGCTGGGATATGGTGGTACACCTTGCACAACACGGAGCTGCGTACAAGGTGGCACACTGTCTGTGCACAGAGCTGAGGACATGGTGGTACACTGTCTGTGCACAGCACGGAGCTGAGGACATGGTGGCACACTGTCTGTGCACAGAGCTGAGCACATGGTGGTACACTGTCTGTTCACAGCACAGAGCTGAGGACATGGTGGTACACTGTCTGTGCACAGCACAGAGCTGCGGACATAGTGGCACACTGTCTGTGCACAGAGCTGAGGACATGGTGGTACACTGTCTGTGCACAGCACGGAGCTGACGACATGGTGGTACACTGTCTGTGCACAGAGCTGAGGACATGGTGGTACACTGTCTGTGCACAGCACAGAGCTGAGGACATGGTGGTACACTGTCTGCACAGAGCTGAGGACGTGGTGGTACACTGTCTGTGCACAGCACGGAGCTGAGGACATGGTGGCACACTGTCTGTGCACAGAGCTGAGGACATGGTGGTACACTGTCTGTGCACAGCATGGAGCTGAGGACATGGTGGCACACTGTCTGTACACAGAGCTGAGGACATGGTGATACACTGTCTGTGCATAGAGCTAAGGACATGGTGGTACACTGTCTGTGCACAGCACGGAGCTGAGCACATGGTGGTACACTGTCTGTGCACAGAGCTGAGGACATGGTGGTACACTGTGCACAGCACGAAGCTGAGGACATGGTGGTACACTGTGCATAGCAGGGAGCTGAGGACATGGTGGTACACTGTCTGTGCACAGAGCTGAGGACATGGTGGTACACTGTGCAGAGCACGAAGCTGAAAACATGGAGGTACACTGTGCACATCACGGAGCTGAGGACATGGTGGTACACTGTCTGTGCACAGAGCTGAGGACATGGTGGTACACTGTGCACAGCATGAATCTGAGGACATGGTGGTGCACTGTGCACAGCAGGGAGTTGAGGACATGGTGGTACACAGTGCACAGCATGGAGCTGAGGACATGGTGGTGCACTGTGCACAGCAGGGAGTTGAGGACATGGTGGTACACTGTGCACAGCATGGAGCTGAGGACATGGTGGTACACTGTGCACAGCACGGAGCTGAGAACATGGTGGTACACTATGCACAGCACGGAGCTGAGGACATGGTGGTACACTGTGCACAGCACGGAGCTGAGGACATGGTGGTACACTGTGTACAGCACGGAGCTGAGGACACGGTGGTACACTGTGCACAGCACAGAGCTGAGGACATGGTGGTACACTTGCACAGCACGGAGCTGAGGACATGGTGGTACACTGTGCACAGCACGGAGCTTTGGACATGGTGGTACACTGTCTGTGCACAGCACAGAGCTGAGGACATGGTGGTACACTGCCTGTGCACAGAGCTGGGGACATGATGGTACACTGTGCACAGCACGGAGCTGGGACATGGTGGCACACTGTCTGTGCACAGCACAGAGCTGACGACATGGTGGTACACTGTCTGTGCACAGAGCTGGGGATATGATGGTACACCGTGCACAACACAGAGCTGCGTACAAGGTGGCACACTGTCTGTGCACAGAGCTGAGGACATGGTGGTACACTGTGCACAGCACGGAGCTTTGGACATGGTGGCACACTGTCTGTGCACAGCACAGAGCTGAGGACATGGTGGTACACTGTGCACAGCACAGAGCTGAGGACATGGTGGCACACTGTATGTGCACAGCATGGAGCTGAGGACATGGTGGCGCACTGTATATGCACAGCAGGGAGCTGAGGACACGGTGGTACACTGTCTGTTTACAGCACAGAGCTGAGGACATGGTGGTACACTGTCTGTGCACAGCACGGAGCTGAGGACATGGTGGTACACTGTCTGTGCACAGAGCTGAGGACATGGTGGTACACTGTCTGTGCACAGCACAGAGCTGAGGACATGGTGGTACACTGTCTGCACAGCGCTGAGGACGTGGTGGTACACTGTCTGTGCACAGCACGGAGCTGAGGACATGGTGGCACACTGTCTGTGCACAGAGCTGAGGACATGGTGGTACACTGTCTGTGCACAGCATGGAGCTGAGGACATGGTGGCACACTGTCTGTACACAGAGCTGAGGACATGGTGATACACTGTCTGTGCATAGAGCTAAGGACATGGTGGTACACTGTCTGTGCACAGCACGGAGCTGAGCACATGGTGGTACACTGTCTGTGCACAGAGCTGAGGACATGGTGGTACACTGTGCACAGCACGAAGCTGAGGACATGGTGGTACACTGTGCATAGCAGGGAGCTGAGGACATGGTGGTACACTGTCTGTGCACAGAGCTGAGGACATGGTGGTACACTGTGCAGAGCACGAAGCTGAAAACATGGAGGTACACTGTGCACGTCACGGAGCTGAGGACATGGTGGTACACTGTCTGTGCACAGAGCTGAGGACATGTTGGTACACTGTGCACAGCATGAAGCTGAGGACATGGTGGTACACTGTGCACAGCACAGAGCTGAGGACATGGTGGTACACTGAGCACAGCAAGGAGCTGAGGACATGGTGGTGCACTGTGCACAGCAGGGAGTTGAGGACATGGTGGTACACTGTGCACAGCATGGAGCTGAGGACATGGTGGTGCACTGTGCACAGTAGGGAGTTGAGGACATGGTGGTACACTGTGCACAGCATGGAGCTGAGGACATGGTGGTACACTGTGCACAGCACGGAGCTGAGAACATGGTGGTACACTATGCACAGCACGGAGCTGAGGACATGGTGGTACACTGTGCACAGCACGGAGCTGAGGACATGGTGGTACACTGTGTACAGCACGGAGCTGAGGACACGGTGGTACACTGTGCACAGCACGGAGCTGAGGACATGGTGGTACACTTGCACAGCACGGAGCTGAGGACATGGTGGTACACTGAGCACAGCAAGGAGCTGAGGACATGGTGGTACACTGTCTGTGCACAGAGCTGAGAACATGGTGGTACACTGTGCACAGCACCAGCATAGAGCTGAGGACATGGTGGTACACTGTGCACAGCACGGAGCTGAGGACATGGTGGTACACTGTCTGTGCACAGCACGGAGCTGAGGACATGGTGGTACACTGTCTGTGCACAGAGCTGAGGACATGGTGGTACACTGTGCACAGCACGAAGCTGAGGACATGGTGGTACACTGTGCACAGCAGGGAGCTGAGGACATGGTGGTACACTGTCTGTGCACAGAGCTGAGGACATGGTGGTACACTGTGCAGAGCACGAAGCTGAGGACATGGAGGTACACTGTGCACATCAAGGAGCTGAGGACATGGTGGTACACTGTCTGTGCACAGAGCTGAGGACATGGTGGTACACTGTGCACAGCACGAAGCTGAGGCCATGGTGGTACACTGTCTGTGCACAGCACAGAGCTGAGGACATGGTGGTACACTGTGCACAGCACGGAGCTGAGGACATGGTGGTACACTGAGCACAGCAAGGAGCTGAGGACATGGTGGTACACTGTCTGTGCACAGAGCTGAGAACATGGTGGTACACTGTGCACAGCACCAGCATAGAGCTGAGGACATGGTGGTACACTGTGCACAGCACGGAGCTGAGGACATGGTGGTACACTGTCTGTGCACAGCACAGAGCTGAGGACATGGTGGTACACTGTCTCCCGCAGTCTTAAAATCAGTCTGTTTCCAGGAGAGTCGGACGAGTGACATCTGTTTTTTGCTCTGTTTGGCATCCAACTGCTGTGCGAGTGTCCGACATTTCTCTGAGATCACATCCGTGTGATGTCCATTTGCAATCTGTTTTTTTTTCTCAGCAGCTATTACTGTATAATCATTTACAGGAACATTTTACAGTGTTCTCAGCTGCAGAATGATAATGTATCCGTGAAATAAACGTGTCAGACTCGGATGGTTCGTGTGATGTCCGTATGTGGTCCGTGATTTTGTTAGACCCATAGACTTGCATTGGTGAGTCTCACACGTGAATTGCAGACTGTCGCAGCATGTTGTGACTTTTTCTCATCCTGAATCTGGATGAGAAAAAAAGTGTCCGACACTCGCCAATCTGCTCTCAGACATTGAATAACATTGGTCCGACTGCGATGCGATAAAATCACGCATTGCACTCATCCGAGTTTCACGCCAGTGTGTCCGTACCCTAATACTAAAATCCATATAGTAATCCTACAATGTCTGCTGGACATGGTATGGGGAGGGTTTATAGCTCAGTTAGTACACACACCATACTTCATGGTATGGGAAGGATTTATGGCTCAGTTAGTACACACACCATACTTCATGGTGTGGGGAGGGTTTATGGCTCAGTTAGTACACACTCCATACTTCATGGTATGGGGAGGGTTTATGGCTCAGTTAGTACACACTCCATACTTCATGGTATGGGGAGGGTTTATGGCTCAGTTAGTACACACTCCTTACTTCATGGTATGGGGAGGGTTTATGGCTCAGTTAGTACACACTCCATACTTCATGGTATGGGGAGGGTTTATGGCTCAGTTAGTACACACACCATACTTCATGGTATGGGGAGGGTTTATGGCTCAATTAGTACACACACCATACTTCATGGTATGGGGAGGGTTTATGGCTCAGTTAGTACACACACCATACTTTATGGTATGGGGAGGGTTTATGGCTCAGTTAGTACACACCATACTTCACGGTATGGGGAGGGTTTATGGCTCAGTTAGTACACACTCCATACTTCATGGTATTGGGATGTGTTTATGGCTCAGTTAGTACACACTCCATACTTCATGGTATGGGGAGGGTTTATGACTCAGTTAGTACACTCCATACTTCTTGTTATTAACCAGTTAATTCTCTCTTGTCCACCGCACTGCAGTGTCAAAAGGGGAAGACAGCGAGACAGGCAGCAGCATGGCATCAGAGAACCCCTGACCTCGAAATAGAAGATCCTCATATCCTGGTATTGTGACATAATATAAGAATAATATTTTTTGCATTGATATTACACTATGAACGCCACAACACTTTACATACATCAACACTGCCCCCATTGGGGCTCATAATGTAAACATCCTATCAGTATGTCTCTGGAGTGTGGTTGGACAAACCTTTTATATGTACTACATGATGAAATGTGGGAGGAGAAGCTACATGAAGCTTGGGGGGATGGCTGTGCATACACTTTTATGGCACATAGATGGTTACACTTCAATTTTGAGTGTATGTAACCTTATTTTTATTAATTTATTTTTTCAATACACATAGTTCCTTGCATACATCAGTTACACTTAGATCTATTACATGTAGATTATATCTTTATACACCTCGTGCACAGTATATTATTTGGGCACATTTATGGGTTATCACCAAGTATGTTAGAACAGAAAGGTTTGTGTTTGTACACAGTTTGTGCATTTCGTGTGTATAATTTGCACACACATGATGTGATTTTTTTTATGCATATATTTTGTATTTTTGCGCTGTTTCATCACTGGTGTGTTTAATCAATCTTTCTGAGGTTGTTTTAACCACAGCTCAGGAAGAAGTCCTTAGCTTGGGCCTAACTTTTTCCCCTACCATCCCATTTGATCTCTTTTCTACAGTAAAAGACCTCCACCTCTTCGCGCTCAAGCTGGTCTTGAAAAAAATACATGACAGACCTATGCCTTCGAGTCCAGATGCAAATGAGGAGGATAATATTTGTAAAATCCTTGAGGAACGTGGAGAGGAATCCGAGGATGGAAAGAGCTTGAGTAAGTTCATGTTCCCAAAAACTAAGAGATTTCCTCAAATGAATCTGCATTCTAATGTAGAATGTTTTGTAAAACTAGTAACAGAGGAATTGAACAAAATACCGAAAGGGATCAGACAGAGGTGATAATTTAAATAAGCCACAAAGACAGGCCCTTAGCGAATTAAAAAAGATGAAAAATGTTGTAATAAAACCATCAGACAAAGGCGGAAATGTAGTCCTTTGGCCAAGGAATTTATATGAGAGAGAGGCCTTTAGACAATTAGGGGATGGGAAATGTTACAAAAAACCTATAACCCCACTTCTGCTGTTCAAACAGTATTATTTAAGATCTTGGATGATGCATATGAGATGGATCATAGACAAAGAAACTTAAGACGGATTGTATATTGAACGACCAAGGACGGCCTGTCTGTACCTCCTTCCAAAAATCCACAAGAACTCAATGACACCACCTGGAAGATCGAGTGTCTCAGGAAACAGAAATATGTGTGAGGCCATCGGTAAGTACTTAGACTTCCATCTAAAACCCCTGGTAGAAACGCTACCCTCATGCAAAAAAGATACAAATGATTTCTTATGTAAGATATCCGACTTACATTTGGAAGAAGATATGAGGATGGTTGTATGTGACGTTGTGTCTCTTTATACATCCATCAAACACGAAGATGGATTGAGGGCAGCAAGATTCTTTCTCAACTCCACCAATTTGGAATCTGAGTTTGTAACCTTCTTACTTAATATATTAGAATTTGCCTTCACCAAGAATTATTTTCTTTTTAAGGGTGTACCCTACCTACAGCTCTAGGGTACCGCTATGGGGGCAGCCTTTGTGCCCTCATATGCAAATTTATTCCTGGGGCTGTGGGAGAGGGAAATCTTTCAGAGTAATCCGGTTCCATTCAGTGACAACGTGTTGTCATGCTCAAGGTACATTGACGATGTATTTATGGTTTGACAAGGTTCTGATGCTGACCTTTTGAAGTTTATAAAGATTTTGAACACGAATAATGTAAACATTAAACTTACATGCAAGTCCAGTGAGGAGATGGTGGATTTTCTGGATGTAAGACTCCAAAAGGATGACAATGGATATATGCAAACAGAAGTCTTTAGAAAATATACCGCTGATAATGCATTGTTACATGCATCCTCTTTTCATCCAAGATTGTTAATTAACAGTATTCCTATAGGGCAATTCTTGAGAACAAGAAGGATTTGTTCATCTGATAATTCATTTCAGAAACAAGCAAAAGAATTGTCCGAGAGATTTGAGGAACGCGGATATTCTAAAAGGAGCATCAAAAAGGGATACAAAAGAGCAACAATGAAGAAGAGGGAAGAGTTGGTTTTTTCAAGGTCTAAGAAGGATCATCAACATCAGGTGAGTTTCATTTCTACATATAATTGTAGGTGGAAGGAGGTAAATGAGGCAATTAATAAATTTTGGCATATCATTTGTGCAGATGATGTCTTGGCAAAGTATGTTCAAGAAAAACCTGCCATGAAAAATAGGAGGGCCAACAATCTGAGAGATATACTGACACATAGCCAATATGAGGCCTTGAACTCTACCTGTGGCTTTGGATCTAAAGGATCCAAATGGGGTTTTTACCCTTGTGGGGACTGTATTGCGTGCCCCAACATGGTGAGGACTTTTGAGTTTATGTCTGTAGACCAAAAAGAGGAGTTCAAAATCACGAGACCGATCACTTGCAATACCACCCATGTGATATATTATGCAATATGTCCATGTAATTTGGTCTATGTTGGACTCACTACAAGGACCTTGAAAGTAAGAATTAGAGAACATGTCCTCAATATAAATAATGCCAGTAAAGAATATGACCTCACTCTCATGAAACCCTTGGTGAAACATTTTAAGTTGAAACATTCGTGTAACGGTAGCCTTCTGAGAGTCTTTGGGATCGATTGCATCCCCATAAATTTACATGGAGGGGATATGGGGAAAAAGTTGGCACAATTGGAAACACAATGGATATATAAAATAGGATGCCTGCGGCCACACAGACTCAACAAGATACTCAGCTTTGCCTCATTCCTTTGAATTTGGTATGACTTTTTTATTTTTATTGGATGTCTTTTAATTATTCATGTTTTAATTTTTAATTTTCAAATCATTATCCAGGGATGATGAAGAAGAAAAAAAATTTGTTTGGATGGACGATCCTTTTTAAAAAAAATTTTTATACATTTTTTTTATATATTCTACAATAAGAAGTGCTGACATGTCTAAGTCACTGTATGACAATGGTATTGAGTGACTATTTATATTATCATTTATTATTATTTTTTGTTATTCACACAATTAGTATTATTTTTTATTATTTATCTTATTTTTTGACTATCACACTTTTACGTTTTTTCTTTTTTGATTTATTAATTTTTGTAAAATATTATAATTTGTTTTCATTTTTTATTTTTATTTAATTTTTTTTTTTAAAACTATTTTTCTGTCTGATTTTTTATTTTCACTTTTTTATTATTAGTTTTTTCTTTTTTTCTCTTTTATATTCCCAATAAAATTACTTGTCTATGGCTTTTTCTTAATTTTCTTAATTTTTCTATTTTTCATTTTTATCATTATTATTATTTCTCCTTTTTCATATTTTTTCTTATGTTTTTTGTTTTTTATTTATTATTATTTTTTTATATATTTTTATATTATTTTATGATTTAATAATTTTTATTTATTATTTTTTTATTTTTAATATAATTAATTTATACTACTCAGCACTTCATAATAGCATTAGATTGTCCAAAAAATATTATAACACATATTTTTACATATAGATTTATCTTTATAGACTCTATTGTTTCACTTCACATACTGATTTGCACTATAATAAGTCTGATTAGCTCATCTCAGCCCAGATATCTAATATATAAAACCCCAAGCCCATTTCCATCACTTTGGCCAGCACTTCCGTCACTTTGTCATCGGCTACGTGACGTCACCACAGCGCTACACCCTGAACGGGTGGACCAACATGGCGGCCCTAAGCGGAGCGGGACTCAGGCAGCCCCGCCACGCTTATGACCGCCCGTACAGTGCCCCAAACACACAAACATGGCCGCCAAACATCACGGCCGGGAGACGACCGCCTTTAGCCAGTCGTCTCCCGGACGCCACACACCCCGGTCCCGTGGCAGGAGAGAGCGCTAGCCGAACCTCAGCCGCGGCTACCTATGGCACGGAGGTCCGCGACTAGTCAGCCGGGAGATGACCACCTTTAGCCGGTCATTTCCCGGCTGCCGAGCCGTTGAGCTCCATGCCGTACATAGCCGTGGCTGAGCTCCACCCAGCCGCGAGCCAGCCGCCATTTTCCGCCGTTCCGCGAGCCGCGATTGTGATTGGTCGCCGCCAGGCACCAGCGATCAATCAGGATAGCGGGGCGGGGCACAGCGCCATATTTAAAATCTCAAGTCATCCATGGATTTTAAATATGGCGCCGTGTTTCGCGCTGCTATTCTGATTGGTCGCTCGCGGCTGGCAGGCGTCCAATCAGAAAACCAGCGCGAAACACGGCGTCATATTTAAAATCCATGGAGGACTTGAGATTTTAAATATGGCACCGTGCCCGCCCCGATATCCTGATTGGTCACTCGTGCCTGGCGGCGATCAATCACAATCGCGGCTCGCGGTACGGCGGAAAATGCTGTCTGGCTCGCGGCTAGGCGGAGCTCAGCCACAGCTATGTACGGCACGGAGCTCAGCGGCTCGGCAGCCGGGAAATGACCAGCTAAAGGCAGTCGTCTCCCGGCTGACTCGCCGCGGACCTCCGTGCTATAGGTAGCCGTGGCTGAGCTCCGGCCAGCCGTGAGCCAGTCAGTCGTCTCCCGGCAAACTCGCGCTCGCTCCAGCCGCGGGACCGTGGTGTGTGGCGGCCGGTCGTCTCCCGGCTGTGATGTGTTTAAAATACAGTTTAAAATACAGTGACAACTTTGTATTTCACATATGCCGCCGTGCCCCGCCCCTTTCCTCTGATTGCTCGCTCACGGCTGGCGGCGACCAATCAGAGGAGCGGCGCGAGACACGGCGCCATATTTAATATCCATTTTTTTACTTCAGATTTTAAACATGGCGACCAATCAGAATAGTGGCACGAAACACGATATGCCGGCGCCATTTTAAACCGCGAAATTTGACATTTTAAGTCAGAGCTATTTCCTACTGCGCAGAGCCAGTCAGAGTGACGTCGGACTTCAAGCTCCCCGCTATTTTCGACATAAAAAAGATAAGACTCTTTACAAAAACTATGTTTATTAGTTTTGGAAGTGTTCCTGTCACATTTTTTCACAAATATTTCACAGTCCCAAATTAACCTATTCGCTTCCAGCAACTGTTTTAACAACTATTTGGTGCTAAATATATACTGACTAGTGATGGGCGAATCCTAAATTACTCGGAATCGCTTGACTCTAGCGAGTCCGAGCACAGGACTCGCTACTCGTTGCGAGTCTAGCGAGTCCAATGTTAATGAATGGGGAAGCGAGTAATAGCGAGTAGTGTGAGATTTACAAATCGCAGATGTGTCTCTCTCGGAAGCTTCAGCCTGAAGCAATCCTAGTTTTGCCATTTATTTGCATTGGACTCGTTTACTTTGTAAGTAATCGCTGGGAAACTCGCACAGATAAGATCCTGTCTGCTCTGTGTGCTGGCTGCCACAGCTCCAGGGTCCTAGAGCCCGCCTGCTGCCTGATGTAGCAGAGCTGAGATTTTTCTCAGTCTGCTCATTCCCTGTGTACAGACATGAATGTCTGTGCACAGAGATGATGTAGCAGAGCTGAGATTGTTCTCAGTCTGCTCATTCCCTGTGCATAGACATCTATATCTATGCACAGGGGATGTAGCAGAGAGGACATCGCGTTTTGGACTGCGTCGGACGGAAGAGGATTTTTTTAATTAAAGATGGAGTCCCTAATGGCTTTTTTTTTATTTCTAATAAAAATTTTTCTTTGTGTTGTGTTTTTTTTAAAACAATTTAATAGAAATTCATGGCGGTCATGTCTAATATTGGCGTGACCGCCATAAATTTCGGGCTTAGGGCCAGCTGATAATACAAAGCTGGCCCTAACCTCTTTATTACCCAGCGTGCCACCGCCACCAGGACCGCTGGAAGAGCGGGGTTCAGCGCCAGAGGATGGCGCTTCAATGAACGCGCCATCTTCTGGGGCGGCTGCGGGCTGCAATTTGCAGCGGTGGGTGCCCAGAAAGCTTGGGCATCCCTGCGCTGCGGATTCCAGCCCCCAGCTGCTTAGCTGTACCTGGCTAGACATAGAAATTGCGTGGAGCCCCACGCATTTTTTTTAAATTATTTCATGAAATTCTGAGATTCTGACTCTGACTCTGACTCTGAGACTCTGACTCTGAGACTCTGACTCTGAAATTCATGAAATAATAAAAAAAAAATTTCAACACCATTCGAAGATGATTGACAATTCGTGGGTAGTTCCATATAATCCTTTCATACTGTTGAAATACAATTGCCATATTAATGTCGAAGTTTGTGGTTCCATTCAGAGTGTCAAATATTCATTTAAATACGTCTACAAAGGACATGATAAAGCCAATCTTGAATTTTGCCAGACTAACATCCAACATGATGAAACACACCAATTCATGGATTCACGATATGTTAGTGCACCCGAGGCAGCTTGGCGAATATTTGCTTATCCGATGCATAAACAATCTCACAGCATCGTTCGCCTTGCCGTACATCTGCCTCATTCTCAACCACTGTATTTTCATGAGGATGACTCCATTGCCAATATCAGCCTAAAGCTCTATAGCAATTCTACACTTATGGCCTACTTCGAGCTTAATCAGAACGACCAACATGTTCATAATTATTTATACCGCCAAATTCCTGAGTACTATGTTTGGAAAGAAGGGTTTTGGGAACTTAGAAAGCGAGGGGGTGGTTCTGTTATTGGAAGAATGTATACTGGTAGTGTGAAAGATCAAGGACGCTACTATTTATGGTTGTTGTTACTGCATGTCAAAGGGGTAACCAGTTTTGAGAACATTAAAACTGTTAACGGAGTCACACATCTAACGTTCAAAGAGGCGGCATTAGCACTTGGATTACTATTCGATGATAGTCTCTGGAAAAATACCTTACTTGATGCCTGTATTCTCAACATGCCTGCACAGCTTCGTGGCATGTTTGCCTATATCTGTATTTTTGGTACTCTAGCTAATCCTCTTGAGTTGTGGGATGAATTTAAGGAACACTTTCTACAAGGCTACTGCCATGCATACCACTCCAACACTCAAGAGTGTGTGAATTGTGAAGGATATGCTATGACAGATGTTCAAGATGTTCTGAAAGGTCATGGCAAAACTTATAGTGATTTTAATTTACCACACCCAGTAAAGAAACCACAACTGCTCCGACACCATGATAAGGATTATGAGTTAAGAACAGCTGCTGAGATGAAAGCTACTCTAAATGAGGAACAACTTTTGGCCTATAATGCTATAAGTCAAGCTTTAGAAGACACTACTTTAACACCAAAGTGCTTTTTTATCGACGGTCCGGGTGGCAGTGGAAAAACATACCTATATGATCTACTCCTACATCAACTAAGGGGACAAGGAGACATTGTGTCACCTGCTGCCAGTACAGGAATTGAGGCTAATTTACTACAAGGAGGACGAACAATCCATTCTCTTTATGGCATTCCAATACCAGTCAATGAAACATCTGTTTCCAGAATTAAAAATGATACAGATGCAGCCAAACATTTGAAGACTACAAAACTTTTTATTATTGATGAGTCTACAATGCTATCTAAATATGCATTGCATGTGATCGATCTACTTTTACGGGATATCATGACAACAGATGTCTCTAAGAAAAATAAAACACCATTTGGAGGTAAAGTTATTGTTCTTGGAGGAGACTTTAGACAATGTCTTCCTGTCATCGCTCATGGAACAAGAACAGATATTGTAGAGAGCTGCATTAAATATTCACAACACTGGCAACATTTTACTCGATTGCCGCTCATCAACAACTTGCGCTCCATTGATCCTGATTACAGCACTTGGTTGCTTCAACTGGGAAATGGTGAACTCTCAAATGATTTTAACCTTGGAGATGATGTCATCGAAATTCCTCCAGACATGATCTGCACTGGCTCTTTAATAAGTGATATCTTTGGAGACAACATTTGCATTGATGTTAATAACAACGAAAGCATAAATATTGCTGCATCACATGCCATTCTTTGCCCAAAAAGTGACGACGTTGATCGTGTGAACTCTAAGGTCATGGATAGCCTAAGTGGTGACTACACTGAATATACCAGTGATGATTCAATTGATGCTGATGATTCTGATAACCCTGACCAATACCCACTGGAATTTTTAAATTCACTTACACCAACTGGAATGCCTTCACATCGGCTGAAACTTAAAATTGCCACAATTGTCATGCTCTTACGTAATCTCAACAGCAAAAAAGGTCTCTGCAACAGTACTCGGTTTATTGTCACTGCTTTACTTCCCAACATGATTCAGGCGAAAGTAATTACTGGGTCCGCAACAGGAAATGTTGTCTTCATTCCACGAATTGATTTGTGTCCATCAGAGACTGGATTGCCTTTTAAATTAAGACGCCGACAGTTTCCTGTCAAGCCAGCATTTGCCATGACCATCAACAAATCCCAAGGGCAAACACTTAATAAAGTTGGTATTTTTCTACCAGAACCAGTATTTGGCCATGGTCAATTATATATAGCATTTTCAAGAGTGAGGCAACGCTGCAATGTTAGAGTGAAAGTGGTGGATACACCTGTTCAAGGAAAATTAATCCCTGAAAGTACAAAAGTATTTACACGAAATATTGTTTATAAAAATATTTTATTTTAAACTTAGTTCAGTTATATAGATAGTCAGTTTAAAAAAAAAATACAAAAAAAATAGTTTAGCCATACATATATAGCAAAAAAAAAAACACAAAAAAATTAGCTTATCTATAGATATATAGATTTCAACTACTTATTAAGGAGATAGGTATATAACATATGTAGTCGTTATATACTATTAATTCATTAATTTACATAGTTTATAGTATACATATAACAACCAACTTGAACACACATTATGTAGACAATGGTAGATGTGTATCATCCAAATTTCTTTATTTGATTATATCAACCCGTATTTTAAGCTCCAGAGAAATTTGCTTCTCTTTTTATACAGGGAGGGGTTTTTGTGAACAGCTAAGAGACGGGCGGGATGGCTGTTCACACACATCTCCATCTCAAGGTGTGTTCTGTACACATAGATAGATAGCTAAATAGATATATACAAAGAGGGAGAAGCAGCACTTTTTTCCAGATATGGATGGTGCAATTCAGTCCAGAGTGAGTTCAGGCACTCTATTAATATACAGACCAGTAAATGGACCGCAGCACTCAGGTTACAATGTTATTGCCTTTATTGGCCTTCAGGTAATATACGGACGTTTCGGTCCTCAGACCTTCTTCCACTTTCGGCCGCAAAAACCGCAGTTACCAGCGTTTTTTTAGCGACTACATTTGGTGCAGCTGCCGAAGCCACGTTTGCCGCATTTACAGCAAGTTAACCGCAAGTTCCATATACATTGCATGGGACTTGCTGCAAGTGTGCCGCAGGTAGGCCCTTAGCTGGCAAGTGCAGACATTGTACTTTTTTCATCCCCATCTTCTGCAAATAGCAGAAAAAAGCTGATGTGAAAGGTGTCAAAGTGTTCAGAAATAGTAATAAGGTAGAGTAGGGCCCCATCAGATGTAAGGCCACCTTGCCGTGGTTGGTGGACAAACACAAACTGGCGGATGAATATTGATATCTGAAATGAAGCTACTGAATTGGTACTCAAGTATTAGCCAGTAGGTGTACTAAGAACCTTACCACAGAACAATGAAATTTTCAAAAATTACATTCACCATACAAACATAGGTAGTTGATGTATAGATATCATGTCTTAATTGCATTATTGTTAATTCTTACTAAATAAACTGTGTATGGATTCTAGACCACCCGATTCTTTAGAATTGGGCCGCCAGCTAGTATATATATATATATATCTACTATATAATTGCCGTAGGCACTTCCGTGTCGGACCCCGCAAAAGACCGTGGCTTTGTCACTCTGTGACGTCACCACGAGCAAAGCATTGCCCGCGTAGCGGGCATTGCGACCCCTCGCCGCTGTCAGCACACACCCCCAACCCCTGTCACCACACACCCCCCATATCTCCTCACCCCCCCCCCATATGTCTGCACACCCCCGCTCCGAATCGCGGCAGATGCGGTGAAAAAACCGCATCTGCCGCGATTGCCGCATAACCGCTGCACTTGCAGCGCGGTTGCGGTAATCCCCATAGAAAGTATAGGGGGACTTGCGGCAGGTGCGGCAAGTGCGGTTTTGCAGTTGCGGCAGGTGCGGCAGCGAAAAAAAAACGCGGCTGACCGCGTTTTTTTCACCGCATCTGCCGCGATTTCAAATAAACGCTGATGTGAAAGGGCCCTAAGATATCTTTTTGGGCCAATATAATCGATTATTTATTGATATATTCATAATTATATATATATAGATATAGATATATATATATACTAGCTGTGAGCCCGATGCAAATGCATCGGGATTCTAGAACGTGCATTAATTTGATTATAGTAGTTATAGCTGGTGTGAGGACTTTTCGGGGGGGTGTGAATAGTTTTTCGGGGGTGTGTGAATAGTTTTTGGGGGGGGTGCAATACTTTTTTTGGGGGGTCCAATACTTTGGGGGGGGTCCAATACTTTTTGGGGGGGTCCAATACTTTTTTTGGGGGGTCCAATACTTTTTTGGGGGGGTCCAATACTTTTGGGAGGGGGTCCAATACTTTTTTTGGGGGGTCCAATACTTTGGGGGGGTCCAATACTTTTTTGGGGGGGTCCAATACTTTTTTGGGGGGGGTCCAATACTTTTTTTGGGGGGTCCAATACTTTTTTTGGGTGTTCCAATACTTTTTTGGGGGGGTCCAATACTTTTTTGAGGGGGTCCAATAATTTTTTTGGGGGGTCCAATACTTTTTTGGGGGGTCCAATACTTTTTTGGGGGGGTCCAATACTTTTTTTTGGGGGGTCCAATACTTTTTGGGGGGTCCAATACTTTTTTTGGGGGGTCCAATACTTTTTTGGGGGGTCCAATACTTTTTTTGGGGGGTCCAATACTTTTTGGGGGGGTCCAATACTTTTTTGGGGGGTCCAATACTTTTTTTGGGGGGTCCAATACTTTTTTGGGGGGGGTCCAATACTTTTGGGGGGGGTCCAATACTTTTTTTTGGGGGGTCCAATACTTTTTTTAGGGGGTCCAATACTTTTTTGGGGGGGTCCATATTACTTTTTTGGGGGGTCCAATACTTTTTTGGGGGGGTCCAATACTTTTGGGGGGGGTCCAATACTTTTTTTGGGGGGTCCAATCATTTTTTGGGGGGTCCAATACTTTTTTTGGGGGGGTCCAAATCATTTTTTTGGGGGGTCCAATACTTTTTTTTGGGGGGTCCAATACGTTTTTGGGGGGTCCAATACTTTTTTGGGGGGGTCCAATACTTTTTTTGGGGGGTCTCCAATACTTTTTGGGGGGGGTCCAATACTTTTTTTGGGGGGTCCAATACTTTTTTGGGGGGTCCAATACTTTTTTGGGGGGGTCCAATACTTTTTTGGGGGGGTCCAATACTTTTTTTGGGGGGTCCAATACTTTTGGGGGGGTCCAATACTTTTTTTGGGGGGTCCAATACTTTTTTGGGGGGGTCCAATACTTTTTTTGGGGGGTCCAATACTTTTTTGGGGGGGTCCAATACTTTTTTTGGGGGTCCAATACTTTTTTGGGGGGGTCCAATACTTTTTTTGGGGGGTCCAATACTTTTTTTGGGGGGTCCAATACTTTTTTTAGGGGGTCCAATACTTTTTTGGGGGGGTCCAATACTTTTTTGGGGGGTCCAATACTTTTTTGGGGGGGTCCAATACTTTTTTTGGGGGGGTCCAATACTTTTGGGGGGGGGGGTCCAATAATTTTTTTGGGGGGTCCAATCATTTATTTGGGGGTCCAATACTTTTTTTGGGGGGTCCAATCATTTTTTTGGGGGGTCCAATACTTTTTTTGGGGGGTCCAATACGTTTTTTGGGGGGGTCCAATACTTTTTTGGGGGGGTCCAATACTTTTTTTGGGGGGTCCAATACTTTTTGGGGGGGTCCAATACTTTTTTTGGGGGGTCCAATACTTTTTTTGGGGGGTCCAATACTTTTTGGGGGGGGTCCAATACTTTTTTTGGGGGGTCCAATACTTTTTTTGGGGGGTCCAATATTTTAATATATATTTTTTTTTTTTGTTATTTTTATTTTTATTTATTATTTATTTATATTTTTTTTTTTTACTTTTTTTTATATTATTACATTTATTTATTATTTGTTTTTTAATTGAATTTAAAATTATTTATTTTATTAAAAAACGCATCTGCAGTGCGGTTGCGGTAATCCCCATACAAAGTATAGGGGACTTGCGGCAGGTGCGGCAAAACCGCACTTGCCGCACCTGCCGCAAGTCCCCCTATACTTTCTATGGGGATTACCGCAACCGCGCCGCAACTTGCACTTGCGGCGCGGTTGCGGTAAACCTTATGGGGATTACCGCAACCGCGCCGCAAGTGCTCTCACTCAGCCAGCGACTCGCAATGCGGCGCGGTTGCGGTAATCCTTATGGGGATTACCGCAACCGCGCCGCAAGTGCTCGCACTGAGCCAGCAACTCGCAATGCGGCGCGGTTGCGGTATGGTATGGAGGAGGAGGTGTGCGGGCATATGGAGGAGGGGGTGTGCGGACATATGGAGGAGGGGGTGTGCGGGCATATGGAGGAGGGGGTGTGCGGGCATATGGAGGAGGGGGTGTGCGGGCATATGGAGGAGGATGTGTGCGGGCATATGGAGGAGGGGGTGTGCGGGCATATGGAGGAGGGGGTGTGCGGGCATATGGAGGAGGGGGTGTGCGGGCATATGGAGGAGGGGGTGTGCGGGCATATGGAGGAGGGGGTGTGCGGGCATATGAGGAGGGGGGTGTGCGGACATATGGAGGAGGAGGTGTGCGGGCATATGGAGGAGGGGGTGTGCGGGCATATGGAGGAGGGGGTGTGCGGACATATGGAGGAGGGGGTGTGCGGGCATATAGAGGAGGGGGTGTGCGGGCATATGGAGGAGGGGGTGTTGCGGGCATATGGAGGAGGGGGTGTGCGGGCATATGGAGGGGGGGGTGTGCGGGCATATGGAGGAGGGGGTTGTGCGGGCATATGGAGGAGGAGGTGTGCGGGCATATGGAGGAGGGGGTGTGCGGGCATATGGAGGAGGGGGTGTGGCGGACATATGGAGGAGGAGGTGTGCGGGCATATGGAGGAGGGGGTGTGCGGGCATATGGAGGAGGGGGTGTGCGGACATATGGAGGAGGGGGTGTGCGGGGCATATAGAGGAGGGGGTGTGCGGGCATATGGAGGAGGAGGTGTGCGGGCATATGGAGGAGGGGGTGTGCGGGCATATGGAGGAGGAGGTGTGCGGGCATATGGAGGAGGGGTGTGTGCGGGCATATGGAGGAGGGGGTGTGCGGGCATATGGAGGAGGGGTGTGATGGCGGGCATATGGAGGAGGAGGTGTGCGGGCATATGGAGGAAGGGGTGTGCGGGCATATAGAGGAGGGGGTGTGCGGGCATATGGAGGAGGGGGTGTGCGGGCATATGGAGGAGGGGGTGTGCGGGCATATGGAGGAGGGGGTGTGCGGGCATATGGAGGAGGGGGTGTGCGGGCATATGGAGGAGGAGTGTGTGCGGGCATATGGAGGAGGGGGTGTGCGGGCATATGGAGGAGGGGTGTGCGGGCATATGGAGGAGGGGGTGTGCGGGCATATGGAGGAGGGGGTGTGCGGGCATATGGAGGAGGGGTGTGCGGCATATGGAGGAGGGGGTGTGCGGGCATATGGAGGAGGGGGTGTGCGGGCATATGGAGGAGGGGGTGTGCGGGCATATGGAGGAGGGGGTGTGCGGGCATATGGAGGAGGGGGTGTGCGGGCATATGGAGGAGGGGGTGTGCGGGCATATGGAGGAGGGGGTGTGCGGGCATATGGAGGAGGGGGTGTGCGGGCATATGGAGGAGGGGGTGTGCGGGCATATGGAGGAGGGGGTGTGCGGGCATATGGAGGAGGGGGTGTGCGGGCATATGGAGGAGGGGGTGTGCGGGCATATGGAGGAGGGGGTGTGCGGGCATATGGAGGAGGGGGTGTGCGGGCATATGGAGGAGGGGGTGTGCGGGCATATGGAGGAGGGGGTGTGGGCTATGGGGAGGGGTGTGCGGGCATATGGAGGAGGAGGTGTGCGGGCATATGGAGGAGGAGGTGTGCGGGCATATGGAGGAGGAGGTGTGGCGGGCATATGGAGGAGGGGGTGTGCGGGCATATGGAGGAGGGGGTGTGCGGGCATATGGAGGAGGGGGTGTGCGGGCATATGGAGGAGGGAGGTGTGCGGGCATATGGAGGAGGAGGTGTGCGGGCATATGGAGGAGGTTGCGGGCATATGGAGGGGGGTGTGCGGGCATATAGAGGAGGGGTGTGCGGGCATATGGAGGAGGAGGTGTGCGGGCATATGGAGGAGGAGGTGTGCGGGCATATGGAGGAGGGGGTGTGCGGGCATATAGAGGAGGGGGTGTGCGGGCATATGGAGGAGGGGGTGTGCGGGCATATGGAGGAGGAGGTGTGCGGGCATATGGAGGAGGGGGTGTGCGGGCATATGGAGGAGGGGGTGTGCGGGCATATGGAGGAGGGGGTGTGCGGGCATATGGAGGAGGCAGCGGGATGACAGCGGCAGGGGTCGCAATGCCCGCTACGCGGGCATTGCGACGGCTCGCAATGGCCGCTTCGCGGCCAATGCTTCGCCGTGATGACGTCACAGAGTGTGACATATCCACGGCACGTTTTCGGGGTCCGACATGAAAATGCCTACGGCAATTATAGAGTAGATAGATATATAGATGTCATATTATATATATGTATATGATTAGTATATATATATATATATATTGTATATTAATCTATATATATATATGTCATTGGATGTCATTGGAATAATTGGATTATTATTTGAAAATCTTAAAAAAAATTTAAAAATATTCTAGACACCCGATGCATTTGCATCGGGCTCACAGCTAGTATATATATATATATATATATATATATATACATGTATTTCACTCACGTTGACTGAACAAGTTCTGTCAGTCACAGCATGTCAACTATATACACATTCTAGAATACCTGATGCTTTAGAATCGGGCCACCATCTAGTGATACATAATCATCATAAAAGCCCACCAAATGTGCATAATACCACTGCTCTATGCATTGCCTAGGGGATAAAATGCCCTGGACAAAAAAGAAGCCATCCACTCACTAATATTTACAGTTGTGCTCAAAAGTTTACATACCCTAGCAGAGTTTTTGCTTTCTTGGCCTTTTTCTGAGAATATGAATGATAACACAAAAACTTTTTTCCACTCATGGTTAGTGGTTGGGTGAAGTCATATATCGCCAAACTACTGTGTTTTCTCTTTTTAAATCATAATGACAACCAATAACATCCAAATGACCCTGATCAAACGTTCACATACTCCAATTCTTAATATCATGTATTGCCCCCTCTAGGATCGATGACAGCTTGAAGTCTTTTGCAGTAGTTGTGGATGAGGCTCTTTATATCCTCAGATGGTAAAATTGCCCATTCTTCTTGGCAAAAAACCTCCAGTTCCTGTAAATTCCTGGGCTTTCTTGCATTAACTGAGCACTTGAGTTCTCCCCAGAGTGACTCAATGATTTTGAGGTCAAGAGATGGCCACTCCAGAACCTTAACTTTATTCTGCCACTAGAAATAGGTCCGAAGCTATCGCATCAGGAGTGCAGTGAAATGAACTGGTGCTATAGCAATATCCACTGAAAAGAACAGTCCTCTCTACAGAAAGTACGCTGTTGTTGCAGGATTTATATGGTGTATATGGTGGCTCACTGGTTAGCACTGTATGGTGGCTCAGTGGTTAGCACTGTATGGTGGCTCAGTGGTTAGCATTGTATATGGTGGCTCAGTGGTTAGCACTGTATGGTGGCTCAGTGGTTAGCATTGTATACAGTGGCTCCGTGGTTAAACTGTATGGTGGATCAGTTATTAGCACAGTATATAGTGGCTCAGTGGTTAGCACTGTACACGGTGACTCAGTGGTTAGCACTTTATACTGTGGCTCAGTGGTTAGAACTTTATAGGGTGGCTCAATAGTTGGCACTGTATACGTTCGCTCAGTGGTTGGCACTGTATACAGTGGCTCAGTGGTTAGCACAGTGGGGGATGAGAGATAGCAGAGCAGGGTAAGGGGCAGAGTAGAGCGAGGGAGGGCAGAGCAGTGGACAGTGCGGTGGAGCGGGGTGAAAGCCCGGCGGGGCAGTGCAAGAAGAACACAGCAGGGGTGAGTGGGGTAGAGCGGGGGAGAGAGTGGCAGAGTGAGGGAGGGCAGAGAAAAGCGAGGGAGAGCAGAGCAGGGGAGAGAGGGGCAGAGCAGGTGCACAGCACAGCAGAGCAAGAAGAACAGAGCAGGGCTGAGTGGGGCAGAGCGGACGGACATTTACAGTAGAGTGAGGGGACAATGGAGCAAAGTGGGGGGGCGAGAGGGGCAGAGCAAGGGAGAGAGGAGCAAAGTAAGGGAGAGCAGAGCAGAGGTGAGCGAGGGGACAGCGCAGCAGAGCAGGGGGACAGTGCAGCAGAGCAAAAAGTGCAGAGAGAAGGGGAGAGTGGAGAAGAGCAGGGGTGAGCGGGGGGACTGCCGCAGCAAAAACGGAGCAAAGAGAGGGAGAGCAGATAGGGGTGAGTGGGGGGACAGCCGCAGTAGAGCAAGGGGACAATAGACCAGAGCAGGGGTGAGTGGAGCAGGGGGGGCAGTGGAGCAGACTGGGGGGAGAGAGAGGAAGAGCAGGGGTGAGCGGAAGGACAGCGCAACAGAGTGGGGGAGAGAGGGTCAGAGCGTCGGAACAGAGAGTTGGGGCAGTGGAGCCTTGTGGCGGGGCAGTGGAGCAGAGGGGGGGCAGTGGAGCATTGTGGGGGGGGCAGTGGAGCATTGTGAGCGGGGGGCAGTAGAGCAGAGAGGGGCCAGTACATGAGAGTGGGGTGCAGTGGAGCAGAACAGAGACAGTGTAGCATTGTGGGGGGGCAGTGGAGCAGGGCGGAGGGGCAGTAGAGCATTTTAGGGGGGCAGTGGAGCAGAGGGGGCAGCGGAGCAGAGGAAAGGGGGCAATGGAGCAGAGGAAGGGGGCAGTAGAGGTGATGGAGGAGAGTACAGTGTGGGTGACAGCCGGGAGAGCGGTGCTTACCATACTGTGAGGGGTGTTCTAATATGCCGGTCTGCGCACTTCCTGGGCGGCACAGTGGATTGTGATTGCGCAACATCGAAGATGGCATCTGGAAAGTCTCGCAAGACTTCCCGGCCGCCACCTTGGATCTCGTGAGATGGCGGCCGGGAAGTATCGTGAGACTTCCCGGCCGCCATCTTGGATCTCACGAGATCCAACATGGCGAATCATCGTCGAGGATGGATGTCGCCGGGCCGGACGGGGCGGATCTAACATGGCGTCGGCGTTGCGGAGGAGAAGATCGGATGTCGGCGGCGGCGTGCAGGAGATGATCGGATGTCGGCGGCGTGTTAGCGGACGGGTGTCGGTGAGTATAAATGTCAGCGTGAGAGTGCATGGGGGTAGGAGTGTGAGACTGTACAGAGAGGGGGGGGAATATATGAAGTGGCCGGGGGATCGCGTGTGTGTGGAGGTGCCGAAAGAGAGGGGTGGTGTGGTGAGGAGTGTGATGGTCTGTCAGTGGAGAGTGTGGGGCAGAGCAGAGGTCTCCGAAGGCGATAGTGGGGCTTTGAAAGCTGTGCTTCCGCCAAAGGTCGACCATCTTGGGTGACCCACGACAGGTGTACAGCCAGCTTCTGTCACGGATGTGACAGCGATACCGTTGCATAGTGACGGAAGTTGACTTAGGGCTTTTATTATAATAGATAGAATACAAACAGCAGTACCGATGTGCAGCGGTGCCAGTTTGCAGCGGTGCCGGAGTCCAGGAGGGGACAGCAGGCTGGTGCGGTCAGGAGGGGACGGGGGACAGTGGCCGGGTGCGGGCAGGAGGGGGCTGGGGAACAGCGGGCAGAAGGGGGCCGAGGGACAGTGGCCGGATGCGGGCAGGAGGGAACTAGGGGGACAGCGACCGAGTGTGGGCAGGAGGGGGCCAGGGGGACAGCGGCCAGGTGCGGGCAGTAGGGGGCAGGGGGTCACCCTCCTGGCCGCACATGGCTGCTGTTCCCTGGCCCCCTCCTACCCGCAGCAGAGTGCTTAGCAGAGTATACGGTGACTCAGAGGTTAGCAGAGTTTACGGCGGCTCAGTGGTTAGCAGAGTATATGGGGGCTCTGTGGTTAGCAGACTTTATTGTGGCTCAGTCGTTAGCAGAGTATACAGGGGCTCAGTGGTTAGCAGAGTATATGGGGGCTCAGTGGTTAGCACAGTATACGCTGGCTCAATAGTTAGCACTGTATACGGAGCCTCAGTAGTTAGCACTCTATGGTGGCTCAGTGGTTGGCACTGTATATGGTGGCTCAATAATTAGAGCAGTAATGTGGCTCAGTGATTAGCACTGTATACGGTGACTCAGTGGCTAGCACTCTATGGTGGCTAAATGGTTGGCACTGTATATAGTGGCTCAGTGGTTAGAACAGTATGGTGGCTCAGTGGTTAGCACAGCATGGTGGCTCAGTGGTTAGCAGTGTATATGGTGTCTCAGTGGTTAGCAATGTACGGTGGCTCAGTGTTTAGCACTGTACGGTGGCTCAGTGGTTAGCACTGTACGGTGGCTCAGTGGTTAGCACAGTACGGTGGCTCAGTGGTCAGCACTGTATGGTGGCTCAGTGATCAGCGGAGGACGGGGGGGGGCAGAGTGGTCAGCGGAGGACGGGGGGCAGAGTGGTCAGCGGAGGACAGGGGGCAGAGTGGTCAGGGGAGGACAGGGGGGCAGAGTGGTCAGCGGAGGATGGGGGGTCAGAGTGGTCAGCAGAGGACGGGGGGCAGAGTGTTCAGAGGAGGGAGGGGGCAGAGTGGTCAGCGGCAAAGTGGCGGCGACATACTTGGTCCAATATGGTGTCTGGGAAGTCTCGGGAGATTTGCCATACGCCATATTGGTTTTGTCGAGAACCAAAATGGCGTCCAGAAAGTCTCGCGAGAGTTGCGAGACTTCCCGGCCGCCATCTTAGTTTCGGCCTTTCCGGGGCGGCGACATTCAAAATGGCGGCCCGGGAAGTCTCGCGAGGCGAAACTTCCTGGCCGCCATCTTGCATGTCACCACTCTGAACAGGGCGAAACCAAGATGGCGGGCGAGAAGTCTCGCGATACTTCCCGGCCACCATCTTGGTTTCGCCATGTCCGGGGCGGCAACATTAAAGATGGTGGCCAGGAAGTTTCGCGAGGCGAGACTTCCTGGCCGCCATCTTGCATGTCGCTGCTCTGAACAGGGCGAAACCAAGATGGCGGGCGGAAAGTATTGCGAGATTTTCCGACCACCATCTTGGTTTCGCTCTGTGCGGGGCGGCGACATGCAGGAAGGCGGCCGGGAAGTCTCAGGCTGTCCGGAGCGACGAGAGGCAAGATGACGGGCAGAAAGATGGAGGCGTCGGGGAGAAATGGATGGGTGTGATTGGGTGTGCGGATGGGTGGTGAGTATAATGTGAGCGTGGAGGGGCAGAGCAGCAGCTTATAATCGGTAGTGGGGCAGTGAAAGTCCCCGCTACCGACAAAGGGCGGCTGCCATATTGGTTAGGGTTTAAGCCAAGCTTTTGTTGGATGTGACGTCATAAACGTTACATAGTTACATAAGCTGGCTTAGGGGAATTATTATATAGGATAGCCAATGACAGGTCAACTTGGCCTTGTGTTTTGGATTGTTGTCATGTTGGAAAGTCCAAGTACGTCCCATGCGTAGCTTCCGGGCTGATAAGTACAAATTTGCCTCCAATATTGCGCATTCATCGTAGCGACATTTCCAGGTGCTTTACCCAGCTCTTCAAGCAGCCCTGATGGGGGGTGGCATGCTGGGTAATAATGGGATTAATACCAGTTTGCATTCTCAGCTGGTACTAAGCCTTAAATTCATGGTGTCACGCCTAATTAGAAATGGCCACCATGGGTTTCTAGTAAACAGTAAAAAAAAAAAGCAGAGAAAAAAGTTTTCTTTATTATACATGAAACAAAAAACACATTTAGAGACTCCAACTGTATTAGGAAAAAATCCTTAGTCTGACGTAGTCCACGGGGAGAGAAATGACAGCTCTGCTTTACCCATTATACAGACAAGCGAGGTTTGAGCTGTGTTTGGCAGCTTTTGGGCCTTCATTTTTCCTCCCACTGATTTGAATGGGGTTCGGATGTTCAGTGAACTGTATGTCAAACTGCTCGACTAACATTGCCAGTACAGCAAACCGAACCGAATTCAAACTTCCAAAGGTTCACTCATCTCTACACCTCACCTAAGAATCTGTTTCCACCCATGTTGTTGAAGAGAAAATTTACATATAAACTTTATAGGCTCATATCTCAGGAGCAAAGTCTAATACAAAACATAACAAATCCCTGTTAGGCGGCCGTCACATGCTGAGATATCTATAGCGATATTGTAAGCGATCACGTGCACGCGCAATCGCTTACAATATCGCTCACATCGCTGGTGAGATGTCACACAGGCAGACTCACCAGCGATGCGGAGCCGCGATCTCGCTGGTAACTATGGTACACATCGGGTAACTAGGCGCCGCGCGTCGCTTAGTTACCCGACGTGTACCATAGTTACCATCTCCCAGCATAGACTCTGCGCTGGGAAATCGTTCATCGTGGTGTTATACACCACGATGAAGCAGATCGTGACATCGTTCATCGCTAGATCTGAGAACCGGAGCTCAGATCAGCGATGTCACGATCAAGCGATTTCAAATCGTAAATCGCTTGATTACATGCAACGATTTCTTGCCCGATCTCGCTTAAGCGATCAAAAAGGAGATCGCTTAAAACGATATCGGGCAAGAAATCGTTCCGTGTGACGGCCGCCTTACTGAGCTCTCCAGCCCCTCTCTCAGAGTGTAACTAATTTAAAGCATAACAAGTCATGAAAGATTATTTTTTTTTAATTATTTATTATAAATCTTTGTGCCAATTAAGACTAAAAGACAAAACATTGTTTATGGTAGGATAATCACTCCAAGGTTTTTATGGTCACAGAACTCTAGGATGCAGTTTCTTCATTGAGATCCCACACCATCTCAATTGGCAGATCTCCCATCTTCTCTTTGTACACTTTATCAAACATCTCACTCTGTGCCACCGTCATTATATTTTTCCAGTCGCCAACAATCCCTGGTAAAGAGCAGAGATAAAACTGAGTTTTTATCTTTATGTACAATAAACAGAATCATTTATCCGATTAAAGTATGCTTCCTCCTTGCTAACATTTTATGAAAGTTTCCAAGGATAGAGTTTTCTGGCAATATTTTGTCCGCTCTCCATAAATATGTATATTCATCCTGCAGTGATGCACAAGGCACATTCATGCGTCTACATGACACAGAATTGCCTGCAGCTTATACACAAAGACTGATGGATAATGACCAGAGCTTACATGCTATACAAGTGGGAATTTAAGAGAGATAAATAATATCATTTTTTATTTTATAGGCTACATTTACACAGCATTTTATGAGGAGCCATTTTTGGTACAGAAACTGCACCAAAAATGGATCCTCACAAAACGCAGCCTTGTGTGTCTAAACATGTGTGGCATTATCTGCTGCGCGGTTTACTCATCTACCGACGCTCACAAGGTGACCTGCAGCAATGTCATCATTCCTAGGGGCTGCAGGACCTTTGACTATGTGTTCGGTGCCTCTAGGACCTGCGCATGTGACGGAGTGATGTCACTCAGTGACATGGTGCAATGCCAGGCCCTCGAGCACCAAACAGATAACTCACAGGTCCTGCAGCCTCCAGGAATGACGACATTGCTGGATGTCAGCGTGTTAGCGTGGGGAGTAGATAGCACAGCAGATAACATCAAAATAGTTAACATGCTCATTCTTTGTGCGGATCCACTTTTGATCCCAAAAGCAGATCCACACAAAACGATTGTCTGAATGCAAAATAGTGAAATACATTCACTTGGCTGGGATAGCCAACATCACTGGATTTCACTGCAAATAGCGGATGCTCACAAAACGCAGCACCAACGGTGCACTAGTGCACCATGGGAATGTAGTTATATATATTTGTAACTTATTTTTTTCAACTTTAAAACAACCCCATTACTTTTACTTTACCTTTACGTAAAAAAGTTCCTTTATTTTTGTCTAAAAGTTCATTTGGGAGAAATGTATAGTTGGCAATAGGATCATGTTTCATGTTCTTAAAAGTTGCGCTTTCCACCACGATGTCTATTGCTTTATCATCAAGGTTTATGCCCAAAAATTTGCAGATTTTAATCACATTAGATCGAAGATCCTAAAACAGACACAAAAAATAAATAATCATAAATCAAATGTTAAGTCACTAAATAAACTGGTTGTTTATGTATGTCAATTATAGCATATTGCCAGTTCCACAGCAATACGTTGGTTTTAAAGGTAACCAAAGGGCAGGATTTAAGGAGATAAAGTAAAGCCAGTGCCTTAAAGGCACTGGGATACTGAGTGCAATCAGACCTTTACTTCAATGATTCAAGGTTTGATTGCAGGGAAAAGGTTTATAAAAGTTATGGCAAAGAGGGGAGGAGAAGAACAAAGTATGTAGCACAGTGTCACTATGTGGGGTTGGGGTTATTTTTATTACTCCCTTTTGGGCCCTAAGCCAAACCATCCTCCCTCCTTCCCTCCTCTCTCCTGTCACTATAGAGCACTGCATCCCCAGGACACCTCGCATTGTGCATACTGATAGCGATATATCAGGATTCCTGTGTATGCCCAAGCTTACACTCCCGCCCTCCGTCCATCACCCACTTATCATCGATTATCACTGATTCTCCTGCTTGTCACGGCTTCTCCTGTGACCCCGTGGCCACAGGAGTGCAGGAGAAAACCCTGCCTTCTCCAGTCTCTGCACATCCTTGGTTTCCTCAGAATCACAGATGATAGTCGTGGGGATCTGTCCTGTCTCCTCTCCTCACAGACCACAGAAGAAGAAGATCTTCCCGCGTTCTATGAAGAAAGAAGACCAGGACAGATCCCCGCTACTATAATATTATGTATAATAACGTGACTATTGAGCACTAACAATAAGGACCATATGTGGGAGTACTATATACGCTTAACGTTTATTAAAAGAGACCACAATGCATTTCGACGGCGAATTTCTGTCTTCTTCAAGTGGGGATTACAAGTTGTAGTGAAAGAGTGCAATATACAGGGAAATTTACCAATCAGCGTAACAATATATTCCAGATTTCTTTTCACCCCTTTTAAGCACAATCGCTCCTGACAACTTTGCTGTGGACATTACAACAACAATCTACTTGAAAAACATACTAAAATGCATTATTAAAAATGAGCATTACATATGTGGCGCCCCACTGGTCAGGCGTCACAATTGGGGTACTGCACCCATAAATGAGTGTGCAGTTTCCCCTGTCACAGTGGGAATGCAGGGTTTGTAGGAGGCTCCCATCCCAGCACCCCCACACACCCACCTAGGCAGATGTTTTGGGCCCATACCCTGGTACCCTGGGGGGGAGTTAGGGGAGGAGGGAGAGAGCACAACGGGGAATTCTAGTTTTGCCTCGAGGAAAGAAGGAGCACGGGAGCCCTGTGTGAGAAAGGAACTCCAAGAGAGGGGGCCGGAGAGAGAGAACAGACAGCCCAGACTTCAAGGAGGGGACCACCCAGATCGGAGCATCCATACTCCGGGAGGGAACCCTGGTCCATTCACTGGAGTGCCGGTTCCAAACACGCAGCACAGGGAGTTCAGCCCCTGAGTCGTAACACCAGTCGTCGTGGGTCCATCTACCGGCCCCGACACCCTGCCACAAAGGAAACTAATCACACCAGGATAACCCACTGGGGTCGAGTTCTAGTACAGGAGAAAGGAGAGCAGGAAGCCGGGATACTCAGCAAGCACCCCAATAGGGCCTGGTACTAAGCGGGCTGTTTCAGGGCAGGCAGCAGCAGCAGGACACAGGTTAGAGACAAGTAAGGCATAACACGGGAGACGCCGAGAAACCTTGCAGCCCGCTGTGACTACCCGGCCGGCCACCTTACCTAACGACTGTTGCCCTCTGTGAACTGTACTACCACCAGCATTGTTCCAGTAAAGTACCCGGGCAGAGTGACAGAGTCTCCGTGTGCATATTCCACTGCTGCACTGCAACCTATTTATCTCCACCATCAGCACCTCCATCACTACAGGTGCCATCCCTGCCCCGGAAGGTCAGCTCTGCCTGCAGGGAGCTGTACCATCTCGGCTGCTGAACCATCGCTCTCTAGTGGTCTGAAGTGGTGCTGGTGCTTATTCACTAGAATCTGCGGGTGGTGTTACAATAAACTTGCAAACTTTTATTCCCATTTCAACTACCCCTTTTTAGTTGACCACTAGGGCCACGGATCTGGGCAGACCACCAGTGACATCTCTACCGCAGCACAGGGCCCAGATATCCGAGTCCCCATACCCTGGGCTTGTCACATACATAATTAAATCCATAATAGCCGCCCATATGTTACAGATTAAAATTTTGCATATCTATATTATCAAATTTTATAGTACTGATCCCCGATACTGTAATCTCTGAGGAGGACCTATGAGGAGATCAAGGACGTGCAAAGACTGGAGGAAGCAGAGTTTTCTCTTGCACTCCTGTGGCCACGGGGTCACAGGAAAAGCCATGACGAGCAGGACAGTCAGTGATAAGCGGTTATAAGTGGGTGATGGATGGAGGGCGGGAGTGTAAGCTCGGGCATACACAGGGCACCTGATTTATCACTATCAGTATGCACGATGCCAGGTGTCCTAAATAATAACAGGGATGGAGGGAGGTAGGGAGGGGGGAGGGCTTGGCTTAGAGCTCACAGGGAAGAAATAAAATAAGCCCAACCCCACATAGTGACAATGTGCTGCACACTTCGTTCGTCTCCTCCCCTCTTTGCCATAATGTTTATAAACCTTTTCTCTTCAATCAAACCTTGAATCATTGAAGAAAAGGTCTGATTGCACTCAGTATTCCAGTGCCTTTAAGGCACCAGCTTCACTTTATAACCCTAAATCCTGCTCCTTGGTTCCCTTTCAGTGATTATGATCCAATTGTTTCTGTTTTAAATTGTGTATGTGAAGGAAATGTAATTTCTTGTGTTTATGCATTCAATAAATATACCACAAAAACTCCAATTCCTATGTTTTTACTGCCATCTCTTACAGTAGATGATCGATAAGCAACTGACAACCAGCTGACATTATGCAGCTTTGGTGCTCATTCTGCCACTCATGATACATAGGCCCCGAATAATCATTCACATTTTTTGCATCACTTTTCTTTTTAGTATTGCGTAGTGATGAGCCACCACCTCAATGTTCGAGTTCAATTCGATTCGTCGAATTGATGATTTGTTCGTGAAATGTTCGTCTAATGTTCGTCAAACACTGCGAACCCCGTTAAAATCAATGGGAGGCTACAGCAAACACATAGAAAACACCTTCAAAGGAGTCCAAAAGTTGCCAAACTACTCAGAATAGACAAGAAACACCAGGAAAAGTGACAATAATCCAACCACAGTACAAATAGTCAGGTGAAAAGTGGCATTATTTTTCTGCATTAAGTAAAAAGAGGTGAAGGAGTAAAAGGAGGATGAAACACAGGTATGGACATGTCATATCCTTCTCAAATCATGTAAAATGAAGCAATCACTGATCTCAGGGAGACAAGTGATCAGTGATTGCTTCATTTGTTGGTCTACTAGGCATTGCTCCCACCCAGCCAGAATCCTACTCCACACTGATGAGGGGCAACACCCCGAAACAGCTGTCTATGGATGGATACCTGGCCTTGGTATTCCCTTGTCATATCTTTAAGCTTGTAAAGAGCTGGATATTGACTCATAGGGCCAATTAACATGGTGGTTAGGGTGGTCTCCTCAAAGAGCCATCCCATGGCTAGCTCCTACCCTGGAGGGATATCTGGCTAGTCCTGTGTTGAGACTCCTAAACAAGGCTCCGCAGACTTTATTTGCATATTCGCAAATCATGTAAAACACAGCATGGGAACCCCAACAAGTGTCTTCACTCTTCTCATAGGGTCATACAACAGAAAAATGGCATAAATTGTCCCAGGCCAAAGATTGCTCAATGGCCTAGCTGGCATGCATGGCACAGGGTCGGGAACAGGACTTGGCCTAGCATTTCAAGGTTAAACATTGTTCATCAACTATACGTTTTGTGGAGTATTACAGGAAAAACTAGTCAGGTAGGGCAGTGATCTGTTTAGACCTAGTAGGACGGATAAATTCAAAACTCATGCAATCACACTCATCAATGTTTTGCCCTGCCACACACAGGTGGGAACAAGTATACGTTTCATGTAATAATAAAGGAAATAATAGAAAGGTAAGTCAGTGACCTGTTTAGGCATACTGAGCCCGATAAACTCAAAGTTCATGCAAGCGCTCCCATCAATGATATGCCCCGCTAAACACAGGTGGAACCACCATCAGTTTCATGGAGTATTACAGGAAATAATAGACAGGTAGGTCAGAGAACTGTTTGGGCCTAGACGGCCACATAAACTCAAAGCTCATGCAAGTGTTCCCATAAATGATAAGCCCCGCCACACACAAGTCGGACCACCATTAGTTTCGTGGAGTATTACAGAAAATAATAGAGATGTAGGTTAGAGACCTGTTTGGGCCTAGTGGGCCACATAAACTTGAAGCTTAGGGTGGTGCCAGGACCCTGGTACTGCCGGGCCCATGGTGGTTCCGGGCCACTGGTGGTGCCGGGCCCCTGGTGGTGCCTGATGCTGTCGGGCCCCTAGTGGGGCCGGGCCCCTTGTTGTGCCTGGTGCTGCTGGGCCCCTAGTGGTGCCTGGTGCTACTAGGCCCTTGGTGGTGCCGGGCCCCTGGTGGTGCCTGGTGCTGCCGGGCTCCTGGTGGTGCCTGGTGGTGCAGGGCCCCTGGTGGTGCCTGGTGCTGCAGGGCCCATAGTGGTGCCTGGTGCTGCTGGGCCCCGGGTGGTGCCTGGTGCTGCCGGGTGCCTGGTGGTGCCTCGTGCTGCCGGGTCCCTGGTGGTACCTGGTGGTGGTGGGCCCCTGGTGGTGCCAGGCCCCTGGTGGTGTCTGGTGCTGCCGGGCCCCTGGTGGTGCCTGGTGCTGCCAGGCCCCTGGTGGTGCCTGGTGCTGCCGGACCCCTGGTGGTGCCAGGCTCCTGGTGGTGCCGGTTCCCTAGTGGTACCTGGTGCTGCTAGCCTCCTGGTGTTGCCTGGTGGTGCCGAGCCCCTGGTGGAGCCAGGCCCCGGGTGGTGCCTGGTGCTGCCGGGCTCCTGGTGGTGTCGGGCCCCTGGTGGTGCTTTTTCCCTGGTGGTGCCTGGTGCTGCCGGGCCCCTGGTGATGCCTGGTGCTGCCAGGCTTCTGGTGGTACCTGATGCTGCCGTGCCCCTGGTGTTGCCGGGGCCCCTGGTGGTGCCTGGTGCTGCCGAGCCCCTGGTGGTGCCTCATGCTGCCAGGCGTCTGGTGGTGCCGGGCCCCTGGTGCTGCTGGGCCCCTGGTGGTGCCTGGTGCTGCCAAGCCCCTGGTGGTGCCTGGTGGTGCTGGGCCCCTTGTGCTGCCCGGCTCCTGGTGGTGCCTGGTGGTGCTAGGCCCCTGGTGGTGCTGGTTCCCTGATGCTGCTGGGCCCCTGGTGGTGCCTGGTGGTGCTGGGCCCCTGGTGGTGCCTGGTGCTGCCGGGCTCCTGGTGGTGCCTGGTGCTCCGGGCCCCTGGTGGTGCCTGGTGCTGCTGGGCCCCTGGTGGTGCCAGGCCCCTGGTGGTGCCTGGTGCTGCCGGGCCCCTGGTAGTGCCTGGTGCTGCCGGGCTCCTGGTGCTGCTGGGCCCCTGGTGGTGCCTGGTGCTGCCAGGACCCTGGTTGTGCCTGGTAGTGCCTGGTGCTGCCAGGCCCCTAGTGGTGCCTGGTGCTGCTGGACCCTGGTGGTGCCGGGCCCCTGGTGCTGCCGGGCCCCTGGTGCTGACTGGTGCTGCCAGGACCCTGGTTGTCCCTGGTGGTGCCTGGTGCTGCCAGGCCCCTAGTGGTGCCTGCTGCTGCTGGACTCCTGGTGGTGCCGGGCCCCTGGTGCTGCCGGGCTCCTGGTGGTGCCGGGCCCCTGGTGGTGCTGGTTCTATGTAGTGGTATTAGGTGCTTTGGTCATGGTGTGGCCCTATGTATACCTTGCATGTGGTATTATTTGGGGACTATGTGGTGTTAATATGTGGTCATGGTGTGGTGGTATTTCTGACTTCTGTCTGGTATTATTGGTCTTCGTAGAGTGGATTGTGGTTGGTCATTTGTTTTATCTCATATCAATAAGAGGAAACTTCTTTATTTCCAATAGACATTAAATACTTGGATGTTTAACCCCTCCCTGTCCTGTGACACAGCAGCAGAGATGCAGTGACAGAGGATCCCCAGAGAAAGCAAGATGAGTATTTGGTGAGATTTTCACCTCAGTATTTATAAGACAAAAACAGGAGAGGGTGAGAAATGCAGAAAACAATTACCTCTGATTGCTCCACTCCTGGTTTTGTCTTACAAATACTGAGGAAAAAAAAACTCACCAAATGCCCAAAGTGCCACATCCTTCTGATGGTGCGGAGTCCACCAATAAATAAGTGATTACCTTTCGAACCTGTGCATTACTAATAACTTGTTTTCACCAAAAAAAACCCTTTAATGCAAACTACAGTAATTGTACATCGCAGGTATGGTGAGCGCACAGTGATGTGCAGAAGCCGTCTGTATTTTACACCACTATAATAGGTATAACAGATAACAGGTATTTGGCTATAGCTGAAGAATGGGTGGGCCCGGGTGGGTGGACCCCTAAAGTCAATTTTCTTGTGGGCCCCGGACACCCCAGTCCGGCGCTGGGTGGGACCACCATCAGTTTTGTGGAATACTACAGGTCAAAGATCTGTTTGGGCCTAGAAGGCCACATAAACGTTTAAAGCTCATGCAAGCATTACCATCAATGATATGCTCTAACACACAGGTGGGACCACTATCTGTGTCATGCAGAATTACAGGAATTAATGGAGAGGTAGGTCAGCTCATGCAAACGCTCCCATCAATGATAAGCCCCACTATACACAGGTGGGACCACCATCGGTTTTGTGGAATACTACAGGAAATAATAGAAAGATAGGTCAGAGACCTGTTTGGACCTAGAGGGCCACATAAACTCAAAGCTCATGCAAGCGCTCCCATTAATGATGCTCTGACACATACAGGTGGGACTACTATCTGTGTTGTAGAGTATTACAGTAAATAATAGATAGGTAGGTAAGAGACCTGTTTGGGCCTAGTGGGCCACATAAACGTGAAGCTCATGTAAGCGTTTTCATCAGTGATATGCCCTGCTACACACTGGTGGGACCACCATCAGTTTTGTGGAATACTACAGGAAATAATAGAGAGGTAGGTCAGAGAACTGTTTGGGCCTAGAGAGCCACATAAACTCAAAGCTCATGCAAGCGATCCCATCAATGATATGCCCCGCCACACAAGTGGGACCACTATCTGTGTTGTGGAGTTGTACAGGAAGAACTATACTGTGTTCCAAATTATTATACAAAAAGAGTTTAGGAGTGATAAGGTTAGAATGTTTTTGTTTGTCATTTAAACTCATTGATGGTGAATATGTCAGGGCTCTTTAGATCCCTGAAAGCAATTGCAGATACCTGTGCAAGTTAGTTTGGCAGGTGTGTCCAAATAAAGGCAAGACTACTTATGAAGGTTGTTCCACATTATTAAGTAGCCTACATTTTTTGCCAAAATGGTAAAGAAAAAGGATGTGTTGGCTGCTGAGAAGCAACAAATTGTGGAGTATTTAGGTCAAGGCAATCAACATTGCCAAGACACTTCATCGTGATCATCGCACAATCAAGAAGTATGTAGCTGATTCCTAGCACACACGTGTGCGTGCTGATAAGGAAAAATTGAGGACTCTTTCCAACAGGCAATTGCGTCAAGTTAAAAGAGCAGCTGTAAAAATGCCTTGTTATAGCAGCAGACTGGTTTTTGAAGCTGCTAGTGCCTCCAACGTCCCCCGAACAACAAGATGCAGGGTCCTTCAGAGGTTTGCAGCTGTGCGTAAGCCATCCTGTCAACCATCTCTATCCACTGCACACAAGCAGAAATGGCTCCAGTGGGCCAAACGATACATGAAGACTGACTTCCAAACTGTTTTGTTCACCGATGAATGCCGTGCAACGCTCGATGGTCCAGAAGGATGGAGTGGAGGATGGCTGGTTGATGCACACCCCATGAAAACACGGCTAAGGCGCCAACAAGGAGAAGGTGGAGTAATGTTTTGGGCTGGAATCATGGGGAGAGAGATTGTCGGCCCCTTTAGGGTCCCTGAAGGGGTAAAGATGAACTCCATAATCTATGTGGAGTTTCTAAAACAGCACTTCCTGCCTGGTTCAAGAGGAAGAACCGGGCTTTCCGCCGCAAGATCATTTTCATGCATGATAATGCACCCTCTCATGCTGCAAATAACACATCTGCATCTCTGGCTGCTATGGGCATAAAAGAGGACAAACTTATGGTGTGGCCACCATCTTCCCCTGACCCCAACCCCATTGAGAACCTCTGGAGCATCATCAAAAGGAGTGTCTATGATGGCGGGAGGCAGTTCATATCTAAGCAACAGCTCTGGGAGGGTATTCTGTCCCCATGCAAAACAACTGAAGCACAAACCATCCAAAAACTGACAAATTCAATGGACAAGAGAGTTCAGAAGCTTCTTTCGAACAAGTGGTCCTATGTGCAAATGTAACATCACCTAGAATAAAGTTTTGACTTGAAAACTGTTTGATTTCATTTTGTAATAAGCTGATAATGCTTATAATTTCACAATTGACCATTTTTTTGTTCAAAATAAAAATAAATAGGTTGAAAACTCTGATGTGCATAATATTTTGGAGCATGCATTTTGAGTGTTTATTATTTTTAAAAATATACTGTTTTCATAGGCAGTTTTGTTTTTTTTTTAAATTCCAATCATACTAGAATAGTAGTAGATGACTGGAAAATAACAATGACTGCAATTCATATAGGTAATTTAGTGAAAATATGAGGAAATATTGTTTGCATAATAATTTGGAACACAGTGTAGTAAAGTAGGTTAGTGACCTGATTAGACCTAGTGGACAGGGGAAATTGACCAAACATTGCTTTTATGCACCCAAAATGCTGGATGTGAATACAGCAAATTTGTTAATCACTCGTTCCATGGACAAAAAGGTTGAATATTCAGAAACAGGGGCAGGAGTGTCTAGGATAGGTATTGAGCACAGACAGCCCTACTCAAGTCAAGCAACAAACAGCAAGGAGACCCCAACAACAGTCTCCATTTTTTTAAAAAATATGCACAGCCACCACTTAAATGGCATCAATTGCCCCACAGTTGAAATATTGGAATGTGGAGTTTAATGCATGCAGCACATTGTAAAGTACACAGCCGATTCAGTCTCCCTAGGCTGACACAGGGATGGCAAAGTCCTTGCGGATCCATGACTTGTTCATTTTCATAAACGTTAGTCTGTCTACACTATCATTGGACAGACACGTGCGCTTATTATTATTATTATTATTATTTATATAGCGCCATTATATTCCAGAGTGCTTTACATGCTAAAAGGGGCAGACTAGGACAAGTAACATAGTAACAATACAAGTAACAATAAATGTGGACAATTCGGTCGTACAGATACAAGAGGGGAGAAATCCTGTCCGCGAGGGCTCACGTGGGGCGGTGGGGATACAGTGGGAGGGGGAAGTTCAAGTGAGGCGTTGTGGTGGACCGGGTCTCATTGCAGGTGGTAGGCTTGGCGGAAAAAGTGGGTCTTCGGGCTTCTTTTGAAGATTCTCAGGGTAGGAGAATGTCTGATGTGGTGAGGCCGTGAGTCCAGAGTATGGGTGAAGCATGGGAGAAATCCTGTATGCGGTTGTGCGAAGAGGAGATGAGGGGGGAGTAGAGGAGGAGCTCTTGGGAGGATCGCAGGTTGCGTGAGGGTAGGTATCGGGAGACCATGTCAGAGATGTATGGAGGGGATAGGTTGTGAATGGCTTTGTATGTCATGGTTAATGTTTTAAACCGGGATCTCTGGGAAGTAGGGAGCCAGTGAAGAGCTTGGCAGAGGGGAGGAGACAGGGGAGTAGTGGGGAGACAGATGGATTAGGCGGGCAGTGGAGTTCAGGATAGATTGGAGAGGTGAAAGGAAGGTATTGGGAAAGCCGGTGAGCAGGAGGTTGCAGTAGTCGAGGCGACGAGAGCGTGGATAAGGGTTTTAGCAGTGTCGTAGTCAAGGAAAGTGCAGATCCTATAGATGTTTTTGAGCTGGAGTCGGCAGGAGGTGGCGAGGGACTGGATGTGGGGCTTGAAGGAGAGCTTATGTGGGGCTTATCCATCAGCACACTGCCAGCATACTACCAGCAGCGCTGAAGACACGCTGGCTGCGGGGCACGACAAAACCTTCAAGGCATGAGTGGCAAGCTCAGGCCATTTTTCCAGTTTTGAAGCCCAAAATGAACAAGGGTCCAGTTGCCCAGGCATGGCATCAATACTTACAGTTGTGGCCAAAAGTATTGACACCCCTGCAATTCTGTCAGATAATACTCAGTTTCTTCCTGAAAATGATTGCAATCACTAATTATTTGGTATTATTATCTTCATTTAATTTGTCTTCAATGAAAAAACACAAAAAGAATTGTCCTAAAGCCAAATTGGATATAATTCCACACCAAACATAAAAAAGGGGGTGGACAAAAGTACTGGAACTGTTAGAAAAATCATGTGATGCTTCTCTAATTTGTGTAATTAACAGCACCTGTAACTTACCTGTGGCACCTAACAGGTGTTGGAAAAAAACTAAATCACACTTGCAGCCAGTTGACATGGATTAAAATTGACTCAACCTCTGTCCTGTGTCCTTGTGTGTAGCACATTGAGCATGGAGAAAAGAAAGAAGACCAAAGAACTGTCTGAGGACTTGAGAAACCAAATTGTGAGGAAGCATGAGCAATCTCAAGGCTACAAGTCCATCTCCAAAGACCTGAATGTTCCTGTGTCTACTGTGCGCAGTGTCATCAAGAAGTTTAAAGCCCATGGCACTGTGGCTAACCTCCCTAGATGTGGACAGAAAAGAAAAATTGACGAGACATTTTAACACAAGATTGTGCGGATAGTGGATAAAGAACCTTGACTAACATCCAAACAAGTTTAAGCTGCCCTGCAGTTCGAGGGTACAACAGTGTCAACCCGTACTATCCGTCAGCGTCTGAATAAAAAGGGACTGTATGGTAGGAGACCCAGGAAGACCCCACTTCTTACCCGAGATAAAAAAAAAGCCAGGCTGGAGTTTGCCAAAACTTGCCTGAGAAAGCCTAAAACGTTTTGGAAGAATGTTCTCTGGTCAGATGAGACAAAAGTAGAGCTTTTTGGGCAAAGGCATCAACATAGAGTTTACAGGAGAAAAAAAGAAGCATTCAAAGAAAAGAACACGGTCCCTACAGTCAAACATGGCAGAGGTTCCCTGATGTTTTGGGGTTGCTTTGCTGCCTCTGGCACTGGACTGCTTGACCGTGTGCATGACATTTAAAGTCTGAAGATTGCCAACAAATTTTGCAGCATAATGTAGGGCCCAGTGTGAGAAAGCTGGGTCTCCCTCAGAGGTCATTGGTCTTCCAGCAGGACAATGATCCAAAACACACTTCAAAAAGCACTAGAAAATGGTTTGAGAGAAAGCACTGGAGACTTCTAAGGTGGCCAGCAATGAGTCCAGACCTGAATCCCATAGAACACCTGTGGAGAGATCTAAAAATGGCAGTTTGGAGAAGGCACCCTTCAAATATCAGGGACCTGGAGCAGTTTGCCAAAGAAGAATGGTCTAAAATTCCAGCAGAGCATTGTAAGAAACTCATTGATGGTTACCGGAAGTCGTTGATGGCAGTTATTTTGGCTAAAGGTTGTGTAACCAAGTATTCGGCTGAGGGTGCCAATACTTTTGTCTGGCCCATTTTTGGAGTTTTGTGTGAAATGATCAATGTTTTGCTTTTTGATTCATTCACTTTTGAGTTTTTTCATTGAAGACAAATTAAATGAAGATAATAATACCAAAGAATTTGTGATTGCAATCATTTTCAGGAAGAAACTGAGTTTTATCTGACAGAATTGCAGGGGTGTCAATAATTTTGGCCACAACTGTAGCTGTAGATACTCCTGTACCATCCTTTCTAGGCGTTCTCTATGTGTCAGACTTGTTCTCTCTTCTGGCGTTGCAAAGGATGGTCAAAAAAAAAAAAGATTCTACAAAATTTCTGTTACCACATACACTGTTATTGTTAACGTTTGAATGATGACGATTCGATGTTCCCAGGGTTGGGATGTTAGAACTACGATATTCACTATGTGCTCCACTGGTGTTTTCGGGAAAAGCAGATCAAAGATTATGTAAACGTTTCTGTTGATAATCCTGCATGCGTGCGTCCCTTTCCAGGGCAGGAATCATTTGGCCAAATTTACTCTTGTACTGGGGATCTAACAGTGTGGCAACCCAGGAGTCGGTATTACTTAGAATTCTAACAATCCGAGGATCATGTTGCAGGTAGTGCAGCAAGAAGTGCTTTGACTGGTCTCCCTGAGATCTGTGATTGTTTCATGATGTTGGTCTATCAGGCATTGCTCCCACCTAGCCAGAGTCCTACTCCACACTGATGAGGGGCAAAACCCTGAAACAGCTGTCTGTGGATGGATACCTGGCTTTGGTATTTCCCTTGTCATAACTTTAAACTCGTGAAGAGCTGGATAATGACTGAAAGGGCCACTTAACCTGGTGGTTATCTCCTCAAAGAGCCACCCCATGGCTAGGTCTTTTCCTGGAGGGATATCTGGCTAGTCCCGTGTTTGAGACTCCTAAACAAGGCTCCACGGACTCCATTTGCATATTCGTATTTCCCAGGGGGCAATGCACCTAGGATTTCACTGTGTTTGAGCGCTTTTGCTGGCTGCCCGCTGTGTTTTGTTTGACTGGTCTCCCTGAGATCAGTGATTGTTTCATGATGAGAGTCAGAGGTTTGGCTTACCGACTCCATAGCACTGGAGAACATAATCCACTCAACTGAACACCAGGACCAGGACCAGGCTGCTCGCTAGTGCTCAGACTTCTGTAAATAGTGCAACTAGTACCAATTCTTTTTGCATTATCATAACTAATCAATTAAAAACAATACTTTTAATATTTAATACCTTTGTTATCACTGACCGTTTAGCATCATGCTTGACTAGACATGAGCATACCAATAATTGCTAAGTATAAATGGACCTTTAATGGGGGCAGGCACATTAATGCCTGGGACAGCATGAACTTTAAATGCAGCCCTACTTGTGTTGATGTTAAAGAGCTTGAAAGGTGTTTAATACAGCAGACTTCAGCAGTGTATTTTCAAAGCAACTAAAGGCTTTGCAGTACTTGCAATTTTCTGTGACTCTCACACAGGGAGAAAAGTCAGCAGAGCTGGAGAATTTGAATTTCAAAAGATTGATTCGTCTCTAGTGTTTAGGAATTTATTTATATTAACATTTCCTTTAGTTATTAATATTTTCCATTCCTGGAAAACCCCTTTAACTTACAAAAATATGAAAATTTGTTTTAATGCAGAATATACTCTATATATGTACTTTAGCTGAAGTTCAAAGATGGACATACATCTTATCAATCTTTTTATACTGGTACAAATCCCATTGGATGTACTAGGAATGAAAATGCTGTATGTATCTATAATGCACATGGCTTTAATTACCTTTTTCATATCTTCATATCTCAATATCAGTATGTCAAAATCGTCTTTGTGCTTGTACCAGCCCCTTACATGATCAAACCACGAGCTACTTAAAACTGTAAAATAAAATACATTTTCTTATTTTTGAATTGTAAAATAAATTAACAATTAACAATGTTGCTATTTACTCTTATTTTACACCTCTGCACGGCTTTCAGTTTTGCTGATTATGTAATTTGAGGGATGAACTACAGATTAGAAACTAATACTTTGTCATGCTGAATTATTGCAGAAATAGTGACCATCTGCTGTTTGTTGCTAAAGAAAGATGTAAACGGATGCTGTCACCAGTGTTTTGCTATTTCATATGAGAATAGCATAAAGTAGGGACAGAGACACTGATTCTAGTAATGTGTACCTTACTGGGCTTCCTGCTGCAGACTTGATAAAATCGCCTTGAAGCGGTGGTACGGCTTGCACGTTTTTGACCAAATAATGTCACTAAGTATCCTATTTTTACTTTTATGCACTTTGCAAATTATTTATTCATTTATTTTAGGGTATTTTGCTCGCTATTTTTCAGTTAGTTTTGAGAAAATCCCTGTTTTACTTACTGGAATTCTACTGACTGTTGAACCCATGCATATTGAGTGGTTGCAAGGGCTGGGGTAATCGGTAGCTGGGCCAGCAGTCTTTTCGGGGTAGTCATAGTGGCAATTGCCAAGCTCCATGGCCCTGACCGTCCAGTTAAGGGGAATATTCACAGGGGATTTGTTGATGAAAGTGACGCCACCTGTGGTGCCTGGTCAGGAATGACCAGCACTGCTTGGATAGTCCCCAGGGAATAGATGGTGTGGCAGTTGGGATGTTAACACTCCCCACAGGCAGAGCAGGCCCCTGCGGTTTGATATGAGAGTCTATAGAGATTGTGGTGGATATAGTTGTGGTGCAGTGAGGCACAGATGGATCGGACAGACACAAGGGGTGCAGTTTTTTCAAGGTTTTTTACTTGCAGTTCTTTTCAAAGCAGACCCAGCCTGGTACTGTGCTCCTCTGGTTTGCAGCTCAGCCAGCTCTTAGGTCATCCAGGAACACTCTGCTGAGACACCCTTTTGTAAGCCTTTCTTTGCTACCCTTTCTGCTCCGTTCTTCTCGCCTACTCCTGTTATGTGCCTTCGTGCTACAAGTCCAGAGCACGCGACTACAGGCCCAATCGAGAGACGGTCCACATGTCCTCTGACCCTTTGATATAGCCGCTGTGCTCAGGAATGTCCACGCGGTTGCCTACTACACTTGCAGACTAGTAGCCTCCGGTTTCCTGGCTGAAGCATGCAGTCTTCTCACCAGATTGGGGCCTGTCCCCTCATGCAGCCAGTTCATCCAGGAATTGTGGGGTGGTTGTGGGTTCAGGGTACCTCTGGCTAGAGTTTTCTTGACTGACCTACCCACTGGTAGCGTTAGGCCCCAGCACTAGCCTCCCCTAGAACTCCATTCTCTTCCTGATGTTGCTCCTTCGCTTGCCACTTACAGACTAACTAACTCGTCCCTCCGCCCCCTAAACTAATTCCTCCCTCCAGCCAGGAGATTGGCTGCTCATGTGGGAGCCTCTTCTGCCCAGAAACTCCCTGGCCTGGAGTTTGGAATGGTGTTGGGTGTCAGGTGTGTGTGTCTCAGGGTTGTGCCCTTTCTTATCTGGGAGCAGCAGCACCACACCTGTGAATTAGGTGCAGTACCACTTGGGGTGACCAAGACACAGGGGCGCCACACAAACCACTGATTAATGACCTCCTATGTACACTGTGCATAGGCAGAAAGCTGCTAAACAGTGGTGGAGGTATGGTTATAAAAACTCATAAACATAACTCTGCCTATGTTTTGCTGGTCTCAGATTATGTGGTAAAATCCTGATGAGAGACTCCCTTTAAATGGAAAGTGGCAGCTATGCTTTCTCTAATTAACTCCACATTCCCCAGGCGATTTTCCAGTTTTTTACGTTTTTGTTTTTTCCTCCTCTTCTTCCTAGAGCCATAACGTTTTAAATTTTCCATCAATATACATATGAGGGCTTGTTTTTTGCAGGACACGTTTTACTTTTGAATTTCATCATTTACCTTACCATATTATGTACTGGAAAATGCAAAAAAATTCAAGTGTGAAACTGCAAAAAAAAAGTGAAATTTCCCAATGATTTTTATTTTAGTCATCATGTTCACTATATGGTAAAACTGACATATTAGTATGATGCCTCAAGCCGGTATGAGTTTGTAGATACCAAACATGTATACTCTGACTTTCATCTAAATGGTGAAAAAATTTAAAAAGTTTGTAAAAAAAAAAACAAAAAAAAAAGAATTAAGCTTTTGTCGCAATTTTCCGAGAACCATGGCGTTCTCATGTTTAGGGATCTGGGGCTGTGTGGCTGTGTAATGGCTTATTATTTGTCATCTAGAGTTGACGTTTTTAATGATACCATTTTGGGAGAGATTCAATGATTTGATCCCCTGTTATTGTATTTTATGTTGTGGCAACTAAAAATAACTTAATAATTACCGTATATACTCGCGTATAAGCCGAGTTTTTCAGCCCAAAAATTGGGCTGAAAAGTCTCCCCTCGGCTTATACGCGAGTATATACGGTATATTAAAAAAAAAAAAATCTCAAGGGGTAGTATACAGCAGCCCCAGGCCCCCCTCACTTTTTGGCGCCCCCACCTCAGGATGCCCCCCCCGCACGCAGCGCTGCGCTCATACATTACCAGCCTGTCAGCTGTCATCCTCCGGTGGCGGATCGCGGCTCCCGGCTCCGGCTTCCATCTTCTTCTGTGTCTTCCTGCATGTCACATGACCGGCCGGCGTCGCGATGACGTCATCGCTATGAGCCCGGTCACAATGCAGGAAGACACAGAAGAAGATGGAAGCCGGAGCCGGGAGCCGCGATCCGCCACCGGAGGATGACAGCTGACAGGCTGGTAATGTATGAGCGCAGCGCTGCGTGCGGGGGGGGGGCATCCTGAGGTGGGGGCGCCAAAAAGTGAGGGGGGCCTGGGACTGCTGTGTACTACCCTGGGGCTGCTGTATACACCCCTGGGGCTGCTGTGTATATACCCCTGGGGCTGCTGTGTATATACCCCTGGGGCTGCTGTGTATATACCCCTGGGGCTGCTGTGTATATACCCCTGGGGCTGCTGTGTATATACCCCTTGGGCTGCTGTGTATATACCCTGGGGCTGCTGTGTATATACCCCTGGGGCTGCTGTGTATATACCCCTGGGGCTGCTGTGTATATACCCCTGGGGCTGCTGTGTATATACCCCTGGGGCTGCTGTGTATATAACCCTGGGGCTGCTGTGTACACCCCTGGGGCTGCTGTGTACACCCCTGGGGCTGCTGTATATACCCTTTAGGGCTGCTGTATATACCCTTTAGGGCTGCTGTATATACCTTTTAGGGCTGCTGTATATACCTTTTAGGGCTGCTGTATACTACCACTGGGGAGGCTGCTGTATACTACCACTGGGGAGGCCTGTATACCACACTGCTGGGGGCTGTATTCCTGTGCTGGGGTCCACCCTCGGCTTATACACGAGTCAATAGGTTTTCCCAGGTTTTGGGGGCAAAAGTAGGGGGGTCGGCTTATACACGGGTCGGCTTATACACGAGTATATACGGTAATAATAATTTTTGGCATTTTGACTTTTTTCTACCGTTACGCAGTTTACTGATCTACCCACACCTGTTAGCTGCACATGAAGGCTGATCAGATCATCTAACATATGCAGGGAATGATGCGATCTCAGCGCGTGGGAGGGAGGCAATCAATGACGTACCTATACGTCATTGGCCTTCAAGGGGTTAAAATTTGAACCTGATGATACTGTATATTCCATCTTTATAGTTTGATTTTATTTTTACTTTATTTTTTTCTTTTGTGTGTACATGATTATGGGAAAGCCATCTTGCTGAAGATGCGAACATCATTTATAACCATGAGCTGCATAACCATAGGAAGCAGTTGGAGATACTGACTGATTTTTAAGGGAGAGCATGTCAATATAAATAGTGCAAAAATAGAATAAAACTAATTTTTAAAATACTTAAAAAGTATGTTCAGCTTTAAAGCTTCAATTAAACAGTAGGTCTTGTCCTGAGGACTAGTTCCCTAATTGGAAATAAAGTGCCAAATCTTTAAGAAGATCCTTATGACTTACTTCAAAGTGGCAATGTTTATCATATTATAGTACCGTATGTTTCACTTTATAAGACGCATCGGCTTATAAGACGCACCCCAAATTTGGTAAAGGAAAAGAGAAAAAAAAATATTTTTAATTTGAAATGGGGTCCATCTTATAAGGACAGTGTCTATCTTACAATCAGTATATATGTCCCTCATCCTTGTACATGACCCTCCATCCTGCATCCTGGTACATAAATTCCACTATTCTGGTATATATATGTCCCACCATCCTGGTACATAGCCCCCCATCCTGGTATATATCCCCCATACAGGTACATGGCTCCTCCATCCTGATACCTGACCCCCCCACCCTGGCATATATGTCCCCCATCCTGTTACATGGTCCCCCCAATCCTAGTACATAGCCCCCTATCCTGGTAGATGGCCCCCCCATCCTGGTATATGGTTCCATTATCCTGGTACATGGCCCCCCCATCTTGTATATATCCCCCATCTTAGTACATAGCCCCTATCCTGGTAGATGTCCCCCCCATCCTGGTATATGGTTCCCCATCTTGGTACATGGGTACATGGCCTGGTACATTGCCCCCCCATCCTGGACCCACCATGGCTTACCAGAGGAGGGGTTCCAATGGTAGAGAGAGGGTGCAGGAAGCAAGTTTCAGGAGTCCACAGAGGGTGGGGTAAAACTGTGGACCTGGAGTTGTGGGGGTGTCACACTGGTATGTGGTGGGGGTTGCCATTTTCCTTTTACCTGCCTGCATTGTCATGCTGCAATTTGGTCTCTAGCATCCAGACTTCCAGAAAATGGCTGCGGAGGCGGTGCATGTGCAGATCGAAATCTGTGGCCATTTTCTGTAAGTCTGGACACTAGAGGCCGAATTGCAGCTTGGCAAAGTAGGCAAGCAAAAGGAAACCACATACTGACACGACACCCCTGCAGCATCGGGCCTGCAATTTTGCCCCACCCTCCATGGACCCTGCCTCCTGTACCCCTGCTCCACCACTGCAGCCTCCCCTCGGTAATTTTGTAAAATGTGAGGGGGGTGCATCTTATAATCCGAAAAATACAGTACATCTATTCTTCAATGTGATTTTATATAGCTAAAAAATATAGTAATTGTAATAATACATTATAACAGTAGAACAATCTCTGAGACTCCTTACATTTATGCTCAAATGAAGATGTGGTGGAAGTGATGGCATAGGCTGGTTTCACACTGCAGTTTTTACCCTGATCAGGTTCCATTTGGTTTGTGTGCCAAAACCAGGAGTGGAACTTGCAGAGAAAAACTATAATTGAAAGATTGACACCTGTGATGGGTTTTGGAGACACTCCTGGTTTTGGCACACATACCGGATGAAACCAGATCAGGGAAAAAACTGCAGTGTGAAACCAGCCTAAGCCATCACTTCCACCACATCTTCATTTGTAACCAAAACCTAAATTCGATTTCCTTGGCTCATCTTCAAGGGTACCATCACACTTGGCGACGCACCAGCGATCCCGACAACGATACAACCTGGTAAGGATCGCTGGTATGTTGCTATGTGGTCCCTGGTGAGATGTCAAACATTCAGATCTCACCAGTGACGTAGCAACGATCCGGAATGATACATAGGTCGTTGAGACCCTGTTTCTCAGACCTGTAGTATTGAGGTCATTGGTCGTTGTCCCTGTCAAACACACCGATGCATGCTGCACAGCGAGACCCTAACGATCAAAAAATGGTGCAGGTGACTGACACGACCAGCGATCTCACAGCAGGGGCCTGGTTGCTGCTAAGTATCAAACATAGCGAGATCGCCGGCGAGGTCGCTGTTGCGTCACCAAACTTATGACTCAGCAGTGATCTTGCTAGTGATCTCGCATAGGCGGCCGTCACACACATCAATTTCTTGAACGATATCGCTTAAGCGATCTGCTTTTTTGATCACTAAGCGATATCGTTTGTGCGTCGCTGCGTGTAATCAAGCGATTTTACAATGTAAAATCGCTTGATTGTTTGATCACAGATTTGTGAGCCGGAGCTCATATCAAGCGATAAACGCTTGATCAATCTACATCATCGTGGTGTGTGACACCACGATGAACGATCTCAAGCGGTAGAGCCTATGCTGGGAGATGGTATCTATGGTAAACATCGGGTTACTAAGCGCCGCGCGGCGCCTAGTAGCCCGATGTGTACCATAGTTACCAGCGATCTTGCTGGTCCACATCGCTGGTGAGTCTGTCTGTGTGACAGCTCACCAGCGATGTGAGCGATATTGTTAGCGATCGCGTGTGCATGTGATCGCTAACAATATCGCTCACAAGATTGAAGCGTGTGACGGCCGCCTTAGTGTGACGTGGGCTTAAGAGACATAACCCCACCTTTTCCATGCACAAATGTCCTGTACTAACATCTGTAAAATATTGTGCTTTTGTCCCAGTAATCCTATTTGACAAAGGAGCCTTTGTGCTTTAAATGTTTGCAAATATAATTTTTCTAAAAAACCAATAAAGTATCACTCCAAAAATCATTTTGTCGTTTTAGAGCATAAAAGGATATACATTGCTTATAGTCAGATGAAGAAAATTATTATTTGCATGCTTCTATATTACCTTTCCCTGAAATGAAGAGGTCTAGGAATGTTTCCCAATTTATTGTGCACTTTAAATTTGGATTCATTTTATAAAAGTGGTAGAAGGACACAAGGACATCTTTTGGGTTTCGACACACGTAGACAATCTGAAAAATAAAACATAAATCTGAACTTTTGATTTAATTAGCTTATTTGTTGTTTTGGCCCAACTGGAAACCTCCAAATAATATATACGGCCCGGCAGAGCTTCCAAATAATATATACAGCGCAGCCTCCAAATAATATATATAGCCCAGCTCAGCCTACAAATATTATATACCTCCCAGCACAGCGTCCAAATAATACATACAGCCCAGCAGCAGCCTGCAAATAATATACACAGCCCAGAGCCTCTTTGTTATGTATATACAACCCAGTACAGCCTTCAAATATATACATGCAACCTCTATATTATATATACAGCCCAACAGCAGCTTCTATATTATATATACAGCCCAACAACCTCTATATTATATATACAGCCTTGTACAGCCTGAGCATCTCTCTCTCTCTGTATATATATATATATATATATATATATATATATATATATATATATATATATAGTCCTCCTAAGAGCCCCTATATTATGCATATACACAGCCCACAGCTTCTATATATTATGCTCATATGATCATGAATCATCAGCGTTGTATGTGGTGATGAGGTTTAGGGACGGCGGTGGGCAGCAAGGAGTGGAAGGAATAGCAGTGATGATGTGTCCGTTGGTTTTGGGTGGTGGCAGGTTCAGGTGCAATGGGCCAGTACTGCTTTTGGATGCCATGTTTGCACACCGATCGCTTGGGAGTGCAAATATGGCTGACACCGGCGTGTGATAGGAGGACATCGGGATGCCAGAAATGGATGATTGATTGGACTTCGTGATTATATAAGTAGATTTAAAGGCATTGCCTAGTCAAAATATGTTGATGACTGATAGCCACCACCAATACTGATCAATTGCTAATTGATTCTGTGACTTTCGCATAGAAACACTTTGTAGAGAGTTGCAAAATGCTTCTCTATTCAATTTGTCGCACCCATATCCAGGTACTACAGAAAACCTCATATAGCAGGTCTGTTCTGCAAAACAGCTAGACCAAATAACTACTGATTATAAATGGTGTCAGGCATCAAACCCACACCTATCTAATATCGATGAACTATCTATCATATGTTGATAGGTCATCAATAGATTTTGACCGTTGTGAGTGGAAAACTACTTTACTACATGAGCAGAGGGAAATACATGTAGGGAGGTAAATACAAGTTAATGTAATTGTTTTCAATCTATTGTTTTGAACCGTAAGTTTGCCTATCTTGAAATAATAATTACAGAGTAAACCTCCAATGATGCTCACTGAATGTAAGTATCCTTGTTGTATTCTATGCTGATGGCACATTGGTGGTTTAAACTAAATACATTTTGTAAAGGGGGAATAATCAGAGGCAGATTTTATAGAGAGCTCTATAAAGCTATGGATATATGTGCACACACATACACACACACAAACACACACACACACACACACACACACCCATTTAACTCCTAAATAAAAGATAAAATTTTGACCTTAATAGCCAGGCCAAATATTAGAAATCTGACTAGTGTCACATTATGTGGTAATAACTATGGAATGCTTCTATGGATCGCAGTGATTCTGATTTTGTTTTGTTCACGACAAACTGTACTTTATATTAGTAGTATATTTAGGATGATATTTTTTATATTTCACAATTGGTTGCATTGTTCAAGCACCTGTTCCAATAGGTTAATGCGACCCATAAATTTATTGTACTCTGTTATGTCGAGTGGTTTCTACTTGTCCCTAGTGGTGCCCCTGTTTTTGACCATCATAGTGGTGTCTACATTCAGGGTGATCAGCATGTAGATATACTTCCTATCATTCTACTTTATTATTATTATTATTATTATTATTTATTTATATAGCGCCATTGGGTTCCATGGCGCTTTACATGAGGATGAGGGAGACAAGAACAAGTACACTAAATCTAGGCGATCAGGACGTACAGGTACAGGAGGGGCAGGGACCCTGTCCACGAGGGCTCACAGTCTATGAGGGGTGGGTTGGGATACAGTAGGATGGGGGAATGTCAGGTATGGGGCGTTCGCCTGGGTCTCATGGCAGGTTGTAGGCTTGACGGAACAGGTGAGTCTTCAGGTGACACTTGAAGTTACTCAGGGTAGGAGAGTGTCTGACGTGTTCGGGTAGGGAGTTCCAGAGTAAGGCAGATGCCCGGGAGAAGTCCTGAACTCGGTTGTGTGAAGAGGTGATGAGGGGGGAGCAGAGGAGGAGTTCTTGGGAGGAGCGGAGGTTGCGTGAGGGTAGGTATCGGGAGACCAGGTCGGAGATGTATGGTGGGGCCAGGTTGTGTATGGCTTTGTACGTCATGGTTAGTGTTTTGAATTGGGATCTCTTGGAGACGGGGAGCCAGTGAAGGGCTTGGCAGAGGGGGGAGACAGGGGAGTAGCGGGAGGACATATAGATGAGTCGGGCAGCGGAGTTGAGGATAGACTGGAGAGGTGTGAGGGAGTTAGCCGGGAGGCCATTGAGAAGGAGGTTGCAGTAGTCAAGGCGGGAGATGATAAGAGCATGGATGAGTGTTTTAGCGGTGTCGTGGGTGAGGAAGGAGCGGATCCGTGAGATGTTCTTGAGCTGGAGCCGGAGGGATGTGGTGAGGGCCTCGATGTGGGGTTTGAAGGATAGGGAGGAGTCGAGGATTACCCCGAGGCACTTGGCTTGGGGGACTGGGGAGAGGGCGCAGTCGTTGATGCAGATGGATAGGTTGGGAGGTGGGGTGGAATTTCTTGGGGGGAAGACTATGAATTCAGTTTTGTCCATGTTGAGTTTAAGGAAGCGGGCAGAGAAGAAGGATGAGATGGCGGAAAGGCATTGGGGGATTTTCGAGAGTAGGGAGGTGATGTCAGGGCCGGACAGGTAGATTTGGGTGTCGTCGGCGTAGAGGTGGTACTGGAGGCCATGGGACTCGATGAGTTGCCCTAGGCCGAGAGTGTAAATGGAGAAAAGTAGGGGTCCCAGGACCGAACCTTGGGGGACTCCGACAGAAAGGGGGTAGGGTGAGGAGGAGGTGTGGGAGTGGGAGACGCTGAAGGTCCGGTCTGCTAGGTATGAGGAGATCCAGGAGAGGGCAAGGTGGGTGATGCCAAGGGATTCCAGGATCCGGAGAAGAAGGGAGTGGTCAACCGTGTCGAAAGCGGCAGACAGGTCAAGGAGTAGCAGGATGGAGTAGTGGTGTTTGTTCTTGGCGGTCAGTAGGTCGTTGGTGACTTTGGTCAGGGCTGTTTCGGTGGAATGGAGGGGTCGGAAGCCGGACTGTAGGCGGTCGAAGTGGGAGCACGAGGAGAGGTGAGAGGACAGTTCGGAGTGGACGTGTTGTTCAAGTAGCTTAGAGGCGAATGGGAGAAGAGATATGGGGCGATAGTTAGAGACAGAGGTAGGGTCAAGTGAGGTTTTTTTTAGGATGGGCGTGATTAGGGCGTGTTTGAAGGCCGAGGGGAAGGTACCAGTGCTAAGTGAAAGGTTAAAGAGGTGGGTGAGGGCTGGGATGAAAATGGAGGTGTGGTTGGGAATGAGGTGGGATGGGAGCGAGTCGTGGGCGCTGGTGGTGAGGTGTGATTTTGACAGGAGGGAGGAGAGTTGGTCTTCAGTTATGGGGGGGAAGTGGCTGATGGAGGAGGAGGGCAGTGTAGGTGGGAAGGGGAGTTGTGGGGATAGTGGACCGAAGCTGCTTCTGATCTTGTCGATCTTCTCCTTGAAGAAGGTCGCAAAGTCTTCAGCAGAGATGAGGGGAGAAGGGGGAGGAGCAGGTGGGCGAAGTAAGGAGTTGAAAGTTTTGAAGAGCTGTTTGGGGTTGCGGGACAGAGAGGTTATAAGGGATGAGAAGAACACTTGCTTGGCGGTAGCGAGTGCCGTCTTGAAGTCAGTGATGGATTGCTTGAACAGAGCAAAGTGCTCGGGGGTGTGAGACTTTTTCCATCTCCTCTCGGCGACTCTGGACGCCCGTCTCAGGTTTTTAGTGAGGGTGGTGTGCCAGGGTTGCCTGTTAATGCGTGGAGCATGGAGAGTGAGGGGGGCGGCTAGGTCGAGAGCGTTCGTTATGGTGGTGTTGTATAGGGTGGTGGCAATGTCAATGTCGTCAGCGCAGGGTAGGTCGGTGAGAGGGAGGAGTGATTCAGAGAATAAAGGAAGATCAAGATCTTTTAGGTTTCGGCGAGGGTGATCAAGTTTGCGGAGAGGGGGTAGTGTGGCAGGGGAGGAGAGGGCGGAGAAGGTCAAGAGATGGTGGTCGGACAGTGTGAGTACCAAGGTTGTGAGGTTAGAGAGGGAGCAAAGGCGGGTAAAGATGAGGTCAAGCGTGTGGCCTTGTTCGTGGGTGGGAGAGGAGGACCATTGGGAGAGCCCTAGGGAAGTGGTCAAGGAAAGAAGGTTGGAGGCGGCTGGACGGGGAGAGTCAATGGGGATATTGAAGTCGCCCATGATGATGGAGGGGATGTCAGTGGAGAGGAAGTGAAGTAGCCAGGTGGTGAAGTGGTCAAGGAAGGAGGCGGTGGGTCCGGGGGGGCGGTAGATGATGGCTATTTGGAGGTTGCAGGGGGAGAAGATTCGGACTGAGTGGGCTTCGAAGGAGGGGACAGTGACGGATGGGGGCTGGGGGATGGGGCTGAAGGTGCAGGAGTTGGACAGCAGTTTGCCGACTCCACCGCCGTGCTTGCCAGAGGGACGGGGGGTGTGGGACAGGCTGAGGCCGCCGTAGGATAGTGCGGCAGGGGAGGCCGTGTCGGAAGGGGTGAGCCAGGTCTCGGTGAGGCCAAGGAATGACAGTTTCCTGGAGATAAAGAGATCATGGATGTCGGGGAGTTTGTTGCACACTGAGCGGGCATTCCAGAGTGCGCCGGGTAGAGCGGTAGGTGGGGCATGGGTTGGGGGAATGGGTCTGATGTTGGTGGGGTTGCGAGAGCTAGTGGTGGTGAGGTTGCGAGGGTTGGCGGTGGGTCGCGGGATGAAGGTTGTTGTGGGGATGTTGCGGGGGGGGCCAGGATTGGGGGAGATGTCACCGGCAAGGAGGAGGAGTAGGCCGAGGGTTAGCAGGTGGGAGCATGAGAGCTTGCGAGGCGGGCGTGCTTGTTTGGTGATTGAGGATTGAAAGTGAATGAAAAGGTCGGTAAAGTGGGTGAGGTGGTTCGGCAGGATGGAGGGTGAGAGCAGTATTTTGTTGCTGGGAGGGGGGATAAGTGGGGGTAGTAGGAAGTGGAGAAGGATGGGAGTGAGAGTGAGGAGTAGCGGGAACATTGCATACGGAGAACAGGGAGTGAGTGTGGCAGCAGGGGTCAGAAGCAGAGTGGGGAAAGTTGTTGTATTGGGTGAATGGTCATCAGTGGGGAGCGGTCACAGGATGAGGTGATGACCAGGGGATGAGATGTAAGGTGGGGGGTCAGATGGATGGGTCAGATGGGGAAGTTGGGGGATCAGTCGAGGCGGTCGGGGGTTGACAGAGGCGATTGCTGGGTTGGCTGATGGAGCAGCCGTGGGACAGGTGAGGCATCCAGGGGTCAGTCCGGGGTGGGATGCCACCAAGGTATGAGCTACAGTCCAGGGGAGATGTGGAAGAGATCTAGCAGTCCTGGACAGGATGGTGGAGCAGAGGACAAGGTGATGCAGTCAGTATGGGGAGAAATACTAGTCAAGAGGAGGTCAGATAGCTGGGGAGGATGGGTGGACTGAAGACTAGTTCCTTACTTGTGGAAGGGAAGTAGTAAGGGTGGTAGAGATTAGAAGGGAAACATTGTGGGGGATTTATATTTCTTTACCTGCCAGTCTTTTCCAGTCCATTTCTAGTCTATTTCTAAGTATTGTACTTAGAAAATGTACTTTGAAAGATGTAGTTTGGAAGATGCATGGATCAGACTAAGTCTGGATCAGACTTATGCTTCATCATATATCTGTAGCTGAATACGTTTCAGGTGTTGATTGCTGCCTGGGTGTGGATGGAGTGACTGGATGATGGGGTTACACAGAGGTAATAAAACATGGGAAGGGGCTGGAGAACTAACACTAGGTCATGCTACACTGATCATGAGGAATGGTGAAAAGCAGACACATGAAAGGTAAGAAAATATCAATATATACTATATACTTCACTGCAAGTAGTTTGTCACCTCCCAGTGAGAATGCCATCCGCTTCTCCAAATATCTGGACATTTACCGTGCCGAAAATAAGTTTTTGCCTTACTGTACTACAGGACCCTGTACTCGCAGTGTTGAGCGATTTGTATATGGGGATACTAGTATAGTAATTGTGGGTGTACACATGGTAACCTTTCTCTAGAAATTTGGTCATTAGCTCCCAGACAATTTTACCTAGTATGCCAATTGTCTGGGGGTAGTTTGGAGGGTGGTCCTTACCTTCATAAATGAGAAGGGTGCATGTTTTACTTACTTGTGCTTTCATTCATTTTTTAAAATTTGATGCCCAACTTGGTGTGGTTTGGGAGGATAAATTGCTGAAATGACAGATGGCCATTAAATGTCATCAAAGACTCGTCTGTGAAAACATTTTGTTCAGGGATATAGTTTTGTAGAAACAAATCTTTTAGTTAGGGAAATTAGGGGTCTCAATTTATTTAATCAATCATAATTGGAGTCATTTCTTATGGGGGCTTGTCAATTGTTACCAGAATGAAGGAACCTCAAAAGGGAAAGTTGTGGAAACTTTTTGTTGCCCAGAGGGAGTGGAGATTGGTTTATGACTAACCCTGTATTCATGGTAATGCCTCAATTTGTTTTATTTCTGAAACATTATGGAGATCCAGGAAAGAGAATGGAAGGATGTGGGATTTTGGGACATATGGTATATTGACTACCGTATAACTTGGTTGGTTAGGCTACAAATTAGAGGGCTTCTGGGGTAAAAATATTTGGAAAAACTCAAACTCTTGATATACCCCTATTCATGTGTGCTGTTAGAAAGCAGTGCTGAAGAATGACGCTCCCTTAATGGCAACTGTTAAAAGGCACATCAGTGGCAATTAAGGATTTAAAGCACACAAATAGTGTTATGCTGTTTACTTAACACTTTGTCCTAAGGCCCAGTCACACATAACGAGCGCTCCAGCGATCCCGACAGCGATAACAACCTGCCGGGATCGCTGGAGCGTCGTTACCTGATCGCTGGGGAGCTGTCAAACAGGCAGATCTCCCCTTCGATCAGGGCCATGGGAGCCACCTCCCACATCGCTGAAGGCGATGTCAGCGTCCTCCCTGCTTAGCGCTGCCTTACAGGCAGCGCTAAGCACGGAGGACGCTGGTAACAATGATAAACAGTGGGTATCCAGGCATCGCGCGCTGCCTGGATACCCGGTGTTTATCATAGTTAATAGCGTTCTCCCTGCTTAGCGCTGCCTGTAAGCAGGGAGAACGCTGGTAACTATGTTAAACTCCGGGTATCCAGGCAGAGCGCACTGCCTGGATACCCACTGTTTATCATAGTTACCAGCGTTCTCCCTGCTTACAGGCAGTGCTAAGCAGGGAGGACTCTGGTAACCATGGTAAACACTGGGTATCTAGGCAGCGCGCGGTGCCTAGATACCCGGTGTTTACTATGGTTACCAGCCAGTGAGGTCACTGATCGCTGGTTTCTCGCGGTCACACGCAGCAATGCGTGCTGACCAGTGGGAAACCAACAATCAAAAAATGACCTGCAGCACTTTGCAGCGATCAGCGACCTCACAGCAGGGGCCTGATCGCTGCTAAGTGTCACACAGAACGACATCGCTGGATAGATCGTAGTAACGTCACAGCTACAACGATCTCTCTAACGATATCGTTATGTGAGTCAGGGCTTCTAGATTGGAACTAAAACAAAGGTTTACGTAAACAGCATAATACTACTTGACTTAGGACATACCAGTACATCCTGGCGATCCTGGGGGACACAGGAGCTGTGTCCAACAGCCGAGCCCAGGCTCTCCCATCCCTGGCTGTTTAACCCCTTAAATGCTTTGATTAAAATTGATTGCGGCACTTAGCAGTTTAGGAGAGGGATCACACTCCCTCTCCCCTCCAATAGGTGCCCCATGATGTAATTGTGAGGGTCCGATCGTCACCATGATCAACACGACCTTTGAGTCAGCAGACTCTGGGAAGCTTCTGACAGTGCAGCTTTGACAGTTGTACTATATTGCAATGATTGAGCAATGCAATACAGTGAAGCTGTTATCAGAGCAGTGAAAAGTAATTTCAAATATAAGAACTAAGTAGACAAGTAAAAAAAATGAAAAAACATTTTTTAAAAAAGAAGAAAATAAAGAACAAAAAAATAAAAAAAAGTAATTCAAATAATTATAGTTATTAGTGATGAGCGAGTACTAAAATGCTCGGGTGCTCGAAGCTCGGGCCGAGCATCCCGAGATACTCGTGTACTCGGCCCGAGTAACGAGCCCAATGTTATCCTATGGGAGACACGAGTATTTTTATGAAATGACTGCCGGCTGCCTGGAAAAACCCTAAAAATGTCACAAAAGTCTCAGAAGAGTGCTGAAATGACATGGCAACACCATGGGGAAGACCCCTGGAAGCATTTCTCACTCAAAAGTCACAGCTCTGAACAATGTTGTCCGAGTTTCACGCCAATTTTACGGAGTCTCCAGAAAACCTTCCAAAATGACACCAAAATGAATATTTAGGGTGGAAATGTTAAGGGCACATACCCAATAGTGAGATACAGCTGGTGTATGTCACTTTTTGTGATTACATAAAAGATTTTACGTGAAAACATTGTGCGACACTCCGATGACCCTGACAAGAGACGTACATGAAGCCCTGTCTAGAAATAAAGTGCCCATTTTGAGGAACTGGGTCTATTGTAGTATCTTCCTTTGCAAGGGTAGTCAAAAATTGGGAGGTTCACCAATGCCCCTGGATACAGACATGCAGGATGGCCTGCAAACAAGAACTGGGTGTATTGTAGTATAGCCCTTTGGTCAGGGCAGCCAAAAATTGGGAGTTTCAACAATGACCCATGCTTACAGACATGTAGTAGGGCCTGTAACCCTGAAGTGGGTGTATTTTACTATAGCCCTTTGGTCAGGGCAGCCAAAAATGGAGAGGTTCAACAATGACCCATGCTTACAGACATGTAGTAGGGCCTGTAACCCTCAAGTGGGTGTATTTTAGTATAGCCCTTTGGTCAGGGCAGCCAAAAATTGGGAGTTTCAACAATGACCCATGCTTACAGACATGTAGTAGGGCCTGTAACCCTCAAGTGGGTGTATTTTAGTATAGCCCTTTGGTCAGGGCAGCCAAAAATTGGGAGTTTCAACAATGACCCATGCTTACAGACATGTAGTAGGGCCTGTAACACTCAAGTGGGTGTATTATAGTATAGCCCTTTGGTCAGGGCAGCCAAAAATTGGGAGGTTCAACAATGACCCATGCTTACAGACATGTAGTAGGGCCTGTAACCTGAAGTGGGTGTATTTTACTATAGCCCTTTGGTCAGGGCAGCCAAAAATGGGGAGGTTCAACAATGACCCATGCTTACAGACATGTAGTAGGGCCTGTAACCCTCAAGTGGGTGTATTATAGTATAGCCCTTTGGTCAGGGCAGCCAAAAATTGGGAGTTTCAACAATGACCCATGCTTACAGACATGTAGTAGGGCCTGTAACCCTCAAGTGGGTGTATTTTAGTATAGCCCTTTGGTCAGGGCAGCCAAAAATTGGGAGGCTCCTCTTTGTCCCTGATAGAGACGTGCAGGAGGGCCTGTTAAGAACTGGGTGTATTGTAGTATGGCCCTTTTGTCAGGGCAGCCAAAAATTGGGAGGTTCAACAATGACCCATGCTTACAGACATGTAGTATGGCCTGTAACCCTCAAGTGGGTGTATTTTAGATATAGCCCTTTGGTCAGGGCAGCCAAAAATTGGGAGTTTCAACAATGACCCATGCTTACAGACATGTAGTAGGGCCTGTAACACTCAAGTGGGTGTATTATAGTATAGCCCTTTGGTCAGGGCAGCCAAAAATTGGGAGGTTCAACAATGACCCATGCTTACAGACATGTAGTAGGGCCTGTAACCCTGAAGTGGGTGTATTTTACTATAGCCCTTTGGTCAGGGCAGCCAAAAATGGGGAGGTTCAACAATGACCCATACTTACAGACATGTAGTAGGGCCTGTAAACCCTCAAGTGGGTGTATTTTAGTATAGCCCTTTGGTCAGGGCAGCCAAAAATTGGGAGGCTCCTCTTTGTCCCTGGATAGAGACGTGCAGGAGGGCCTGTTAAGAACTGGGTGTATTGTAGTATAGCCCTTTTGTCAGGGCAGCCAAAAATTGGGAGGCTCCTCTTTGTCCCTGGATTGAGACGTGCAGGAGGGCCTGTTAAGAAGAAGAGGGTGTATTGTAGTATAGCCCTTTTGTCAGGGCAGCCAAAAATTGGGAGGCTCCTCTTTGTCCCTGGATAGAGACGTGCAGGAGGACCTGTTAAGAACTGGGTGTATTGTAGTATAGCCCTTTTGTCAGGGCAGCCAAAAATTGGGAGGTTCAACAATGACCCATGCTTACAGACATGTAGTAGGGCATGTAACCCTCAAGTGGGTGTATTTTACTATAGCCCTTTGGTCAGGGTAGCCAAAAATTTGGGAGGCTCCTCTTTGTCCCTGGATAGAGATGTGCAGGAGGGCCTGTAACCCTCAAGTGGGTGTATTTTAGTATAGCCCTTTGGTCCGGGCAGCCAAAAATTGGGGAGTTTCAACAATGACCCATGATTAAAGACATGTAGTAGGGCCTGTAACCCTCAAGTGGGTGCATTATAGTATAGCCCTTTGGTCAGGGCAGCCAAAAATTGGGAGTTTCAACAATGACCCATGCTTACAGACATGTAGTAGGGCCTGTAACCCTCAAGTGGGTGTATTTTACTATAGCCCTTTGGTCAGGGCAGCCAAAAATTGGGAGGTTCAACAATGACCCATGCTTACAGACATGTAGTAGGGCCTGTAACCCTGAAGTGGGTGTATTTACTATAGCCCTTTGGTCAGGGCAGCCAAAATTGGGAGGTTCAACAATGACCATGCTTACAGACATGTAGTAGGGCCTGTAACCCTCAAGTGGGTGTATTTTAGTATAGCCCTTTGGTCAGGGCAGCCAAAAATTGGGAGTTTCAACAATGACCCATGCTTACAGACATGTAGTAGGGCCTGTAACCCTCAAGTGGGTGTATTTTAGTATAGCCCTTTGGTCAGGGCAGCCAAAAATTGGAGGCTCCTCTTTGTCCCTGGATAGAGACGTGCAGGAGGGCCTGTTAAGAAACTGGGTGTATTGTAGTATAGCCCTTTTGTCAGGGCAGCCAAAAATTGGGAGGCTCCTCTTTGTCCCTGGATTGAGACGTGCAGGAGGGCCTGTTAAGAAGAACAGGGTGTATTGTAGTATAGCCCTTTTGTCAGGGCAGCCAAAAATTGGGAGCTCCTCTTTGTCCCTGGATAGAGACGTGCAGGAGGCCTGTTAAGAACTGGGTGTATTGTAGTATAGCCCTTTTGTCAGGGCAGCCAAAATTGGGAGGTTCAACAATGACCCATGCTTACAGACATGTAGTAGGGCCTGTAACCCTCAAGTGGGTGTATTTTACTATAGCCCTTTGGTCAGGGCAGCCAAAAATTGGGAGGTTCAACAATGACCCATGCTTACAGACATGTAGTAGGGCCTGTAACCCTGAAGTGGGTGTATTTACTATAGCCTTTGGTCAGAGCAGCCAAAAATGGGGAGGTTCAACAATGACCCATGCTTACAGACATGTAGTAGGGCCTGTAACCCTCAAATGGGTGTATTATAGTATAGCCCTTTGGTCAGGGCAGCCAAAAATTGGGAGGTTCAACAATGACCCATGCTTACAGACATGTAGTAGGGCCTGTAACCCTGAAGTGGGTGTATTTTACTATAGCCCTTTGGTCAGGGCAGCCAAAAATGGGGAGGTTCAACAATGACCCATGCTTACAGACATGTAGTAGGGCCTGTAACCCTCAAGTGGGTGTATTATAGTATAGCCCTTTGGTCAGGGCAGCCAAAAATTGGGAGGCTCCTCTTTGTCCCCTGGATAGAGACGTGCAGGATGGCCTGTTAAGAAGAACAGGGTGTATTGTAGTATAGCCCTTTTGTCAGGGCAGCCAAAAATTGGGAGGCTCCTCTTTGTCCCTGGATAGAGACGTGTAGGAGTGCCTAAAAACATTTTTCCCATTGAAAAGGAGCGGGTCTCCTGTCGTTGTAATGCCCATTCTAACAGAATGGGCTAAAAAATTTACCACTGCGGGTATACCTCAAACAAGAGCCTAACTATTCTAACGCTCATCATGGTGTCACATGAGGAGAAGGAGTAGCAGTCCAGCGATTAGCCAAAGTACGGAAGTGTGTACCCATGGGTGAGTGGAGGTACATGTCAAATTCAAATAACAAAATTAAATTCAGTTGTCATTTGCTGGTGGTGTGGTGAAGTCTGGCCCAATCCAACCCTTGTTCATCTTGATCAGAGTGAGCCTGTCCGCATTTTCAGTTGACAGGCGGGTGCGTTTATCAGTGATTATTCCACCTGCTGCACTGAAAACACGCTCTGATAAAACGCTAGCGGCAGGGCAGGCCAGGACTTCCAAGGCGTAGAGAGCCAATTCATGCCACGTGTCCAGCTTGGAGACCCAATAATTGAAAGGCACCGATGAATCTCGCAGTACAGTTGTTCGATCTGCAAGGTACTCCTTCAGCATCTGCCCAAACTTAGCATTTCTGGTGGCACTACCCCGCACCTCAGGGGCTGTGGTACGTGAGGGGCTGAGAAAACTGTCCCACATCGTAAAGACAGTTCCCCTGCCTCTGGCGGATTGGACTTGTGCCCCTCTCGGCCGTACGCCTTGGTTGTCCATCGAATCCTGACCTATGCCGCTAGCGTTTTGTGAGGGGAAGGATTTCACAACTTCCGTGACTATGGCCCTCTGGAACTGCAGCATTTTGGCTGACCTCTCCGCCTCAGGAATGAGAGACATAACGTTCTCCTTGTAGCGTGGGTCTAAGAGTGTTGCCAACCAGTACTGATTGTCGGCCTAGATGTTCTGAACGCGAGGGTCACGAGACAGGCAGCTTACCATAAAGTCAGCCATGTGCGCCAGACTCTTAACAGCCATCACTTCAGTATCCAGACCAACACGATGACTGAACATGCTGTCCTCCTCCTCCTCCTCCTCATCTCCCCTGTCCTCTGGCCAGCCACGCTGATTCGAGGGTATGACTGGTGTGCATGTCATATCCCCAATTTGGCCTGAGAGTTGCTCCATGTCTTCATCGTCCTCCTCCTCCTCGTCATAGTCCTCCACTACACGTTGTGATGACATGAGGCTTGGCTGTGTGTTTTCACCCACACCCACTACAGTTTCTTGCTCTAAGTCATCGCGCTCAGCCTGCAATGCATCCTCTTTTATTTTCAGCAGAGACCGTTTTAGAAGGCAGAGTAGTGGTATGGTGACGCTAATAATGGCGTCATCGCCGCTCACCATCTTGGTGGAGTCCTCAAAGTTTTGGAGGACGGTGCATAGGTCCGACATCCATCTTCACTCCTCAGGTGTTATGTGTGGAGTTTGACCAATTTCCCGACGGCTTAGGTGATGCAGGTAGTCCACAACTGCCCTCTTCTGCTCACATATCCTGACCAACATGTGCAGCGTTGAATTCCAACGCGTGGGGACATCACACACCAGTCTGTGGGCCGGAAGACGCAAACGGCGCTGAAAGCTGGCAAGGCCGGCTGAAGCAGCAGGTGACTTGCGAAAATGTGCTGACAGACGCCGAACTTTTACCAGCAGGTCAGACACTCCGGGTTTGACTTCACAAACCTCTGAACCACCAGGTTGAGCACATGGGCCACGCATGGAACATGCGTCAGCTGCTCTCGCCTCAAAGCTGCCACCAGGTTCCGGCCATTGTCACACACGACCTTTCCTGGCTTTAGGTTCAGAGGTGTGAGCCAGTGATCTGCCTGCTGTTTCAGAGCTGTCCACACCTCTTCTGCATTGTGTGGTTTGTCACCTATGCAGACTAGCTTCAGCACAGCCTGTTGACGCTTTGCAGAGGCAGTGCTGCAGTGCTTCCAGCTTGGGACTGGTGTGGAGGGTACAGTGGATGAGGATGCGCAGGTGGAGGAGGAGGAGGCTGAAGAGCATGACATTCCGGAGCTGTAGAGTGTCGGTGAAACCATGACAGAGGTAGGGCCTGCTATCCTTGGTGTGGGAAGGACGTGTTCCGTCCCTCGCTCAGACTGGGTCCCAGCCTCCACAATATTAATCCAGTGTGCCGTCAAGGAGATGTAGCGGCCTTGCCCACAAGCACTTGTCCACGTGTCAGTGGTTAGGTGAACTTTGGCTGAAACAGCATTGTTCAGGGCACGTGTGATGCTGTTGGATACGTGGTTATGCAATGCGGGGACGGCACATCTGGAGAAATAGTGTCGGCTGGGGACCAAGTAACGTGGGAAAGCAGCCGCCATCAGGTCGCGGAATGCGTCCGTCTCCACCAGACGGAAAGGCAACATTTCTAGCGCTATGAGTCGCGAAATGTGAGCATTGAGGACTGTGGCATGTGGGGCATTGGCAGCGTATTTGCGCCTGCGTTCAAATGTTTGCTGAATGGATAATTGAACGCTGCGCTGGGACAAGGACGTGCTTGATGGTGGTGTAATTTGTGCTTCAGCAACTTCAGGTGCTGGACCGGAGGCTTGTTCGCGGCCAGCATGAACAGGGGATTGGCTTGCATGCACAACAGCCGAAGACGTAGCAGTGACATCAGCACGCACCACTCCTCGACTCTGTGGTACTTCCCACAAAGTCGGGTGCTTGGCTGACATGTGCCTGATCATGCTGGTGGTGGTCAGGCTGCTAGTTTTCGTACCCCTGCTGATAGTGGCATGGCAGGTGTGGCAAATGGCCTTTTTAGAGTCTTCTGGAGCCAACTTAAAAAACTCCCAGACTCGGGAAGACCGAACATTTGCACAGGCACCTTGAGTCGTGTTGTTGTTTCGGGGAACGGTTGCCTGCCTTCTGCCTGCGGACGCAACCCTGCTTCGTACTGGCTGTTGGGATGCTACGCCTCCCTCCCCCTGTGCACTGCTGTCCTCGCTCTGCATATCCTCCTGCCATGTAGGGTCAGCTACTGGATCATCCACCACGTCGTCTTCCTCTTCCGCACCCTGATCCTCCTCCTGACTTCCTGGCAATTGTGTCTCATCATCGTCCACCCCTTGTTGAGACACTTTGACAATGTTCCGTTCATCATAACGCGGCTGCTCAAATATTTGGGCATCTGTACATACCATCTCCTCATGACCCACTTCAAGAGGAGGTGGCGACAGGCCAGATTCTGCGAATAGATACGTGAACAGCTCTTCCGAGTGTCCTAGTGTGGGATCTGAAATGTCCGTGGACGTGTACTCGGCCAGGTGGTAGGAAGGAGGATCAGGTTGGTAAATGTGCGGTGCAGTATCACGGCTACTGACAGTTGACCGTGCGGAAGACAGGGTGTTTGTGGAGGTGCCCATTTGACTTGAAGCATTATCCGCTATCCAAGTAACAACCTGTTGACACTGGTCTTGGTTCAACAGTGGTGTACTGCTGCGGGCACCAAGAATTTGGGACAGGACGTGCGAGCGAGGAGATGTGGCCCTTTGTTGTTGCGAAATGAGTGCTTGCACACGACCTCGGCCTCTGCCTGCACCACCATCACGTCCACTTCCTTGTTCCTTGCCAACGCCCTTGCCAATGCCTTTGCGCATTTTGCCTGTATAGAGCGACAACTGTCTGGTGACTGTGGAGGTCACAGGAGATTAGAATTTTAGTTCCCTAACCTGTAGAAAGGTATGACGTACAACAGTGTGGTGACTGTTGAGATGACAAGAGTTAGGATTTTAGTTCCCTAACCTGTATGAACGTATGACGTACAACAGTGTGGTGACTGTTGAGATGACAAGAGTTAGGATTTTAGTTCCCTAACCTGTATAAACGTATGACGTACAACAGTGTGGTGACTGTTGAGATGACAAGAGTTAGGATCTTAGTTCCCTAACCTGTATAAAGGGTATGACGTACAACAGTGTGGTGACTGTTGAGATGACAAGAGTTAGGATTTTAGTTCCCTAACCTGTATGAACGTATGACGTACAACAGTGTGGTGACTGTTGAGATGACAAGAGTTAGGATTTTAGTTCCCTAACCTGTATGAACGTATGACGTACAACAGTGTGGTGACTGTTGAGATGACAAGAGTTAGGATTTTAGTTCCCTAACCTGTATGAACGTATGACGTACAACAGTGTGGTGACTGTTGAGATGACAAGAGTTAGGATTTTAGTTCCCTAACCTGTATAAACGTATGACGTACAACAGTGTGGTGACTGTTGAGATGACAAGAGTTAGGATTTTAGTTCCCTAACCTGTATGAACGTATGACGTACAACAGTGTGGTGACTGTTGAGATGACAAGAGTTAGGATTTTAGTTCCCTAACCTGTATTAACGTATGACGTACAACAGTGTGGTGACTGTTGAGATGACAAGAGTTAGGATTTTAGTTCCCTAACCTGTATAAAGGGTATGACGTACAACAGTGTGGTGACTGTTGAGATGACAAGAGTTAGGATTTTAGTTCCCTAACCTGTATGAACGTATGACGTACAACAGTGTGGTGACTGTTGAGATGACAAGAGTTAGGATTTTAGTTCCCTAACCTGTATAAACGTATGACGTACAACAGTGTGGTGACTGTTGAGATGACAAGAGTTAGGATTTTAGTTCCCTAACCTGTATAAAGGGTATGACGTACAACAGTGTGGTGACTGTTGAGATGACAAGAGTTAGGATTTTAGTTCCCTAACCTGTATAAACGTATGACGTACAACAGTGTGGTGACTGTAATGGTTTGAAGAGAGGATTTTAGTCCTTAACCTGTATTAAGGTAGTACGTACACCTGTCTGGTGACTGTTTTGATGACAAGAGTTAGGATTTTAGTTCCCTAACCTGTATTAAGGTAGTACGTACACCTGTCTGGTGACTGTAATGGTTTGAAGAGAGGATTTTAGTCCCTAACCTGTATTAAGGTAGTACGTACACCTGTCTGGTGACTGTTTTGATGACAAGAGTTAGGATTTTAGTTCCCTAACCTGTATTAAGGTAGTACGTACACCTGTCTGGTGACTGTAATGGTTTGAAGAGAGGATTTTAGTCCTAACCTGTATTAAGGTAGTACGTACACCTGTCTGGTGACTGTAATTATTTGAAGAGAGGATTTTAGTCCCTAACCTGTATTAAGGTAGTACGTACACCTGTCTGGTGACTGTAATGGTTTGAAGAGAGGATTTTAGTCCCTAACCTGTATTAAGGTAGTACGTACACCTGTCTGGTGACTGTTTTGATGACAAGAGTTAGGATTTTAGTTCCCTAACCTGTATTAAGGTAGTACGTACACCTGTCTGGTGACTGTAATGGTTTGAAGAGAGGATTTTAGTCCCTAACCTGTATTAAGGTAGTACGTACACCTGTCTGGTGACTGTTTTGATGACAAGAGTTAGGATTTTAGTTCCCTAACCTGTATTAAGGTAGTACGTACACCTGTCTGGTGACTGTAATGGTTTGAAGAGAGGATTTTAGTCCCTAACCTGTATTAAGGTAGTACGTACACCTGTCTGGTGACTGTAATGATTTGAAGAGAGGATTTTAGTCCCTAAGCTGTATTAAGGTAGTACGTACACCTGTCTGGTGACTGTAATGGTTTGAAGAGAGGATTTTAGTCCCTAACCTGTATTAAGGTAGTACGTACACCTGTCTGGTGACTGTTTTGATGACAAGAGTTAGGATTTTAGTTCCCTAACCTGTATTAAGGTAGTACGTACACCTGTCTGGTGACTGTAATGGTTTGAAGAGAGGATTTTAGTCCCTAACCTGTATTAAGGTAGTACGTACACCTGTCTGGTGACTGTTTTGATGACAAGAGTTAGGATTTTAGTTCCCTAACCTGTATTAAGGTAGTACGTACACCTGTCTGGTGACTGTAATGGTTTGAAGAGAGGATTTTAGTCCCTAACCTCTATTAAGGTAGTACGTACACCTGTCTGGTGACTGTTTTGATGACAAGAGTTAGGATTTTAGTTCCGTAACCTGTATTAAGGTAGTACGTACACCTGTCTGGTGACTGTAATGGTTTGAAGAGAGGATTTTAGTCCCTAACCTGTATTAAGGTAGTACGTACACCTGTCTGGTGACTGTAATGGTTTGAAGAGAGGATTTTAGTCCCTAACCTGTATTAAGGTACTAAGTACAAGAGTGTGGTGACTCTAATGGTCACTGAAAAGCTTGGATTCCAATCTGTATCACCCTGCCTATATCCTCCTACATTAGTCCTGAGAAGGACTGTTCTGGTCACTGGAAATCTTGGACTCCGATCTGGATCACCCTGCCTATGTCCTCCTACATTAGTCCTGAGAAGGACTGTTGTGGTCAGCAGCAGTTTGCAGCCCTGATCCGGATCTACCTATGAGGGCCGCAAATCTGTCCCCAATCAGCAGCAGACACTCTCCCTACACTCACTGTCTGGATGGCTGTGTGCCGAGCACAGCGCGCCGGGAGTTATAAAGGCTCGGTGACGCTGTGCAGGGCGGCCAATCACTGCTATGTCACAACTAACAGGGCTGTGGCATTGCAGTGGTCTGTCAGCCAATCCCTGCACGTGGGCTGGCTCTCAAAAGAGCGCCAACATGGAGAGATGACGACCACGAGCACAGCACGAGTATCGCGAGATTACTCGGTGCTTGGCGAGTCGCCCGAGTACAGTGATACTCGTGCGAGTACCGAGTAGTGGCGAGCATGCTCGCTCATCACTAATAGTTATGTAAAAAAACACCGTTTGGTATCGCCACATCCATTACTAACCAATCTATAAAACTGTCATATTGGTTAATCCCTTCAGTGGATACCATAAAAAATAAGATAAAAAAAGTTATTGCGAGAAATATGTATATGTTGGGGGAAGTGGGGGGGACACAGGAGCGGTGTCTGACACTTGAGCCAAACATTGATCGTGGCACTTAGGGGTTTGTGAGAGGGCTCACGCTCCCTGTTCCCTCCAATAGGTGCCCCCGCGATGTAATCGTGAGGGCTCAATCGTCACCATGGTCATGACAATCTCTGGGTCGCCAGACTACAATAAGCCTCAGGGAACAAGCCACTAGCATAAGTCCTGAAACTTCTGACAGTGTAGCTTTGACAGCTGCACTTTATTGCAATGATAGTGCATTGCAATACAGTGCAGCTGTGATCAGAGCAGTGAAAGGTAAGGTCCCACATAAGGACTAAGGGCCACTTTACACACACAGATATCTGTGTCCAACTTGTGAACAGATCTCTGGTTGCAGTGAAATCATGGACACATTGCTCCATTTTGTGGCTGTGTACAATGGAACAATGTGTCCATGATTTCACTGCAACCAGAGATCTGTTCACAAGTTGGACACAGATATCTGTGTGTGTAAAGTGGCCCTTAGTCAAAAAGTAAAAAAAGATGTAAAAACTATTTTATTTTTGTAAACAAAAAAAACAAACACACACTTGTTTGGTATCGCCATGTTTGTAACAACCTGATCTATAAAACTGTCAAACTAGTTCACTCTTTCAGCGGAACCGTAAAAAAGTAACAAAAAACATTTATTTTTATCATACAGCTGACAAAAAAATAGTGTAAAAAAATGCTAAAAAAGTCAAATACAAATAATAATGGTAGCACTGAAAACCTTTTCCCACAAAAAGCAATCTACAATATAATTCCATCAGCAAAAAATAAAAAAGCTATAGATCTTGGAATACAGCAATGCAAAAGCTATTTTTTTCTTCTGTTAAATAGTTTATATGGTGTGAAAGCGTCAAAACATAAGAAAAACTATATATATGTCGTATCGCTGTAATCGTACTGACCCGAAGACTAAAGCTTTCTTATCACTTTTACAACACGGTAAATGGTGTAAAAAAAACAATTCCTGAATTTATGTTTCTTTATGATTTTGACTCACAAAAAGCAGAATAAGAAGTGATCATAAAATATTATGTGGCCCAAAATGGTACCAATAAAAACTCCAACTCAACCTAATAAAAACACGCCCTCACATGAATCTGTCATCAAAAAAATAAAAACTAGAAAAAAGGCTGCTGTTGATTTGTTCATTCTGCCATCCAAATATCGCATTTCTGTAGTGAAGAGAGTCCACTTTATTTACAGGGTGCAGGCTTCCAGAAGCGTGAACTGGGCCCTATGTACCACAATGTACTTGGCATGACAAGGACTTATTTTCAATTTTTATTTCTGCAACAGTCACTGAATTCAACAATATGGCTTGGGTCACACTTGGCATGCAGTAATTTTGCATTTTTTTTTTACCTTACTCCGTTTTTGTAAATTGCCATTTTCAACATAAAAACACTATGTGTTAACGCATGCGTTAACGCATGGTACCTATATGTACCATGTGTTAACGGATGCATTTCCCGTAGGGCCCCATGTTAAAAAAATTAAGCGTTTTTTCAGTGCACTTTTCACATTGCGTTTTTTGAATGGGAGCTGATGGTTTTAACGGATCCAAGGCTCAAGTGTGACCCCAGTCTATGGATTTTTTCCAGATACTAAATCATCACTAAATTGGTAGAAGAATTCCCAAAGGGGTGTAATTTCAAATATTTGGTTACTTGAGAGAATTTCCTCTGTTCTTGCACTTAGGGGCTCTGCAAATAGAGTCCGTAAACTATTCTAGGAAAATCTGTGCTGCCAAGTCACATGTGGGGTATTGCCATGTTTAGGTGAAATTGTGTAACACATTATGGGGGTCTTTTTTACCTATTGCCCCTTGTGAGAATTGGAAATCTGGAATTAAAACTAAATTTAAGTAGTAAAAATGTAATTATTTTTTTATCACTGCCCAATAGTATGAAAGAAACTAGGGATGGGCGAATCTACTCGCTAGGACTTGTTACTCGGCGAGTAGTAAGGGACTCGCAGGACTCGGTACTCTGCGAGTTTCCCAGTGATTACTCGCACGAGTCCAATGCAAATCAATATCAATCCTAGTTTTGTCAGAAACGCTGACAAAACTAGGATTGCCATTGTTTGCATTAGACTCGGCTACTGTGCCAGTGATAGCAGGGAAACTCGCAAATAACTGCTGTTTCTTTGCGAGCCGAGTCCAGCTGTCTTCTCTGTGCAGCTCCAGGGTCCTAGACCCCGCCTGCTCACAGAGATGATGTAGCAGTGCTGAGATTGTTCTCAGTCTGCTCATTCCCTGTGCATAGACATCTATATCTATGCACAGGGGATGTAGCAGAGAGGACATTGCGTTTTGGACTGCGTCGGACAGAAGAGGATTTTTTTAATTAAAGATGGAGTCCCTAATGGCTTTTTTTTTTCTCTGTGTTGTGTTTTTTTAACCCTTTATTGGAGATTCTTAGTGGCTGGGTCAAACGTGGCCTGACATTAAGAATCTCGGGCTTAATACCAGCTTGTATAACAAAGCTGGTATTAACCCCTTTATTACCCAGCGTGCTACCGCCACCAGGGCCGCTGGAAGAGCGGGGTTCAGCGCCAGAGGATGGTGCTTCAATGAACGCGCCATCTTCTGGGGCGGCTGCGGGCTGCAATTTGCAGCGGGGGGTGCCCAGAAAGCTTGGGCATCCCTGCGCTGCGGATTCCAGCCCCCAGCTGCTTAGCTGTACCTGGCTAGACATAGAAATTGCGCGGAGCCCCACGCATTTTTTTTTTATTATTTCATGAATTTCAGAGTCAGAGTCTCAGAGTCAGAGTCTCAGAGTCAGAGTCTCAGAATCAGAGTCAGAATCTCAGAATTTCATGAAATAATTTAAAAAAAATGCGTGGGGCTGCGCGCAATTTCTATTTCTAGCCAGGTACAGCTAAGCAGCTGGGGGCTGGAATCCGCAGCGCATGGATGCCCAAGCTTTCTGGGCACCCCCCGCTGCAAATTGCAGCCCGCAGCCGCCCCAGAAGATGGCGCGTTCATTGAAGCGCCATCCTTTGGCGCTGAACCCCGCTCTTCCAGCGGCCCTGGTAGCGGTGGCACGCTGGGTAATAAAGAGGTTAGGGCCAGCTTTGTATTATCAGCTGGCCCTAAGCCCGAAATTTATGGCGGTCACGGCAATATTAGACATGACCGCAATGAATTTCTATTAAATTGTTTTAAAAAAAACACAACACAAAGAAAATTTTTTATTAGAAATAAAAAAAAAAAGCCATTAGGGACTCCATCTTTAATTAAAAAAATCCTCTTCCGTCCGACGCAGTCCAAAACGCGATGTCCTCTCTGCTACATCCCCTGTGCATAGATATAGATGTCTATGCACAGGGAATGAGCAGACTGAGAACAATCTCAGCTCTGCTACATCATCTCTGTGCACAGACATTCATGTCTGTACACAGGGAATGAGCAGACTGAGAACAATCTCAGCTCTGCTACATCAGGCAGCAGGCGGGCTCTAGGACCCTGTAGCTGGCAGCCAGCACACTGAGCAGACAGGACTCTTATCTGTGCGAGTTTCCCAGCGATTACTTACAAAGTAAACGAGCAATGCAAATAAATGACAAAACTAGGATTGCTTCAGGCTGAAGCTTCCGAGACACATCTGTGATTTGTAAATCTCACACTACTCGCTATTACTCGCTTCCCCATTCATTAACATTGGACTCGCTAGACTCGCAACGAGTAGCGAGTCCTGTGCTCGGATTCGCTAGAGTCAAGCGATTCCGAGTAATTTAGGATTCGCCCATCACTAAAAGAAACCTCTGGTGTCAATATGCTCACTGCACCTAAGAATGAATTTGTTGAGGGGTAATGTTTGTAAAATGGGGTCATTTGTGGAGGGTTTCTGATGTTATGGCACCTCAGGGCATCTGAAATGTCACATGGCATTCACTAACCATTCCAACTAAATCCAAAATCCAATCTGGCGGTTTTTCCCTTCTTCACTTTGCACTATGCCTCAAAATTAGTTTTAGACCACATATGAGGTATTGGAGTACTCAGGAGAAATTTCACAACAAATTGTGTGATCGATTATCCACTGTTAAACAAAAATCACCGAATAGGTACTAAATATTATATTGAAAAAACTCACCAAAAATGGTCGCTTTTTTTCTACCCCTTGCATCTAGCAGATGGCTGCAGATTCCCCCAGGAGGTGACACATGCGTCCAGACACCGGTGCACAGCCCCCTGCAACCCATAACATGGGGGCGGTTTGTGGCAACCAGGCGACCAGCCATGCTAACAAGGAGGGGGCTGGTGGTGAATGCAGACACATGGACTCCACTAGGCCTCTGCCACTCACATCCAGGTGATACATATAGTGTCTGAGCAGCCTATTAGTAACGCCCCCAATCCGGGCGGGCCACTCAGCACTGAGGACATGCATCACTGTGACAGACGCCCCCTAGAGGAAAACAACCGCAAAAGATAAAAAGATGCAGGTTGACACTAAAGATAATGTTGTAAGGTGTCAGTTGGTATTATGGCGCCAGAATATCGTAAGCTCGTGACCCACCGTCAAGGGCCCTTACACTCACGAGTACCTAGCCACATGTATAACACATGTATAATTTAGCTTTAAACAAAAATCACCGAATAGGTACTAAATATTATATTGAAAAAACTCATCAAAAATGGTCGCTTTTTTTCTAGTGGAGTCCATGTGTCTGCATTCACCACCAGCCCCCTCCTTGTTAGCATGGCTGGTCGCCTGGTTGCCACAAACCGCCCCCATGTTATGGGTTGCAGGGGGCTGTGCACCGGTGTCTGGACGCATGTGTCACCTCCTGGGGGAATCTGCAGCCATCTGCTAGATGCAAAGGGTAGAAAAAAAGCGACCATTTTTGGTGAGTTTTTTCAATATAATATTTAGTACCTATTCGGTGATTTTTGTTTAAAGCTAAATTATACATGTGTTATACATGTGGCTAGGTACTCGTGAGTGTAAGGGCCCTTGACGGTGGGTCACGAGCTTACGATATTCTGGCACCATAATACCAACTGACACCTTACAACATTATCTTTAGTGTCAACCTGCATCTTTTTATCTTTTGCAGTTGAGGTTGTTTTCCTCTAGGGGGCGTCTGTCACAGTGATGCATGTCCTCAGTGCTGAGTGGCCCGCCCGGATTGGGGGCGTTACTAATAGGCTGCTCAGACACTATATGTATCACCTGGATGTGAGTGGCAGAGGCCTAGTGGAGTCCATGTGTCTGCATTCACCACCAGCCCCCTCCTTGTTAGCATGGCTGGTCGCCTGGTTGCCACAAACCGCCCCCATGTTATGGGTTGCAGGGGGCTGTGCATCGGTGTCTGGACGCATGTGTCACCTCCTGGGGGAATCTGCAGCCATCTGCTAGATGCAAGGGGTAGAAAAAAAGCGACCATTTTTGGTGAGTTTTTTCAATATAATATTTAGTACCTATTCGGTGATTTTTGTTTAAAGCTAAATTATACATGTGTTATACATGTCGTTAGGTACTCGTGAGTGTAAGGACCCTTGACGGTGGGTCACGAGCTTACGATATTCTGGCGCCATAATACCAACTGACACCTTACAACATTATCTTTAGTGTCAACCTGCATCTTTATATCTTTTGCAGTTGAGGTTGTTTTCCTCTAGGGGGCGTCTGTCACAGTGATGCATGTCCTCAGTGCTGAGTGGCCCGCCCGGATTGGGGGCGTTACTAATAGGCTGCTCAGACACTATATGTATCACCTGGATGTGAGTGGCAGAGGCCTAGTGGAGTCCATGTGTCTGCATTCACCACCAGCCCCCTCCTTGTTAGCATGGCTGGTCGCCTGGTTGCCACAAACCGCCCCCATGTTATGGGTTGCAGGGGGCTGTGCATCAATGTCTGGACGCATGTGTCACCTCCTGGGGAATCTGCAGCCATCTGCTAGATGCAAGGGGTAGAAAAAAAGCGACCATTTTTGGTGAGTGAGTTTATTCAATATAATATTTAGTACCTATTCGGTGATTTTTGTTTAAAGCTAAATTATACATGTGTTATACATGTGGCTAGGTACTCGTGAGTGTAAGGGCCCTTGACGGTGGGTCACGAGCTTACGATATTCTGGCGCCATAATACCAACTGACACCTTACAACATTATCTTTAGTGTCAACCTGCATCTTTTTATCTTTTGCAGTTGAGGTTGTTTTCTCTAGGGGGCGTCTGTCACAGTGATGCATGTCCTCAGTGCTGAGTGGCCCACCCGGATTGGGGGCGTTACTAATAGGCTGCTCAGACACTATATGTATCACCTGGATGTGAGTGGCAGAGGCCTAGTGGAGTCCATGTGTCTGCATTCACCACCAGCCCCCTCCTTGTTAGCATGGCTGGTCGCCTGGTTGCCACAAACCATCCCCATGTTATGGGTTGCAGGGGGCTGTGCACCGGTGTCTGGACGCATGTGTCACCTCCTGGGGGAATCTGCAGCCATCTGCTAGATGCAAGGGTAGAAAAAAAGCGACCATTTTTGGTGAGTTTTTTCAGTATAATATTTAGTACCTATTCGGTGATTTTTGTTTAAAGCTAAATTATACATGTGTTATACATGTGGCTAGGTACTCGTGAGTGTAAGGGCCCTTGACGGTGGGTCACGAGCTTACGATATTCTGGCGCCATAATACCAACTGACACCTTACAACATTATCTTTAGTGTCAACCTGCATCTTTTTATCTTTTGCAGTTGAGGTTGTTTTCCTCTAGGGGGCGTCTGTCACAGTGATGCATGTCCTCAGTGCTGAGTGGCCCGCCCGGATTGGGGGCGTTACTAATAGGCTGCTCAGACACTATATGTATCACCTGGATGTGAGTGGCAGAGGCCTAGTGGAGTCCATGTGTCTGCATTCACCACCAGCCCCCTCCTTGTTAGCATGGCTGGTCGCCTGGTTGCCACAAACCGCCCCCATGTTATGGGTTGCAGGGGGCTGTGCACCGGTGTCTGGACGCATGTGTCACCTCCTGGGGAATCTGCAGCCATCTGCTAGATGCAAGGGGTAGAAAAAAAGCGACCATTTTTGGTGAGTTTTTTCAATATAATATTTAGTACCTATTCGGTGATTTTTGTTTAACGCTAAATTATACATGTGTTATACATGTGGCTAGGTACTCGTGAGTGTAAGGGCCCTTGACGGTGGGTCACGAGCTTACGATATTCTGGCGCCATAATACCAACTGACACCTTACAACATTATCTTTAGTGTCAACCTGCATCTTTTTATCTTTTGCAGTTGAGGTTGTTTTCCTCTAGGGGGCGTCTTTCACAGTGATGCATGTCCTCAGTGCTGAGTGGCCCGCCCGGATTGGGGGCGTTACTAATAGGCTGCTCAGACACTATATGTATCACCTGGATGTGAGTGGCAGAGGCCTAGTGGAGTCCATGTGTCTGCATTCACCACCAGCCCCCTCCTTGTTAGCATGGCTGGTCGCCTGGTTGCCACAAACCGCCCCCATGTTATGGGTTGCAGGGGGCTGTGCACCGGTGTCTGGACGCATGTGTCACCTCCTGGGGAATCTGCAGCCATCTGCTAGATGCAAGGGGTAGAAAAAAAGCGACCATTTTTGGTGAGTTTTTTCAATATAATATGTAGTACCTATTCGGTGATTTTTGTTTAAAGCTAAATTATACATGTGTTATACATGTGGCTAGGTACTCGTGAGTGTAAGGGCCCTTGACGGTGGGTCACGAGCTTACGATATTCTGGCGCCATAATACCAACTGACACCTTACAACATTATCTTTAGTGTCAACCTGCATCTTTTTATCTTTTGCAGTTGAGGTTGTTTTCCTCTAGGGGGCGTCTACTGTTACCCTAGAGAATTTTTTAAATTTTGGGTTAAAGCAACATGTGTGTGGTTAGAAATGTATTCTTTCATTTTCATGGTTCAACGTTATAAAACTCTGTAAAGCACCTGGGCATTCAAGTTTTCCAAAATGGGGTCATTTGTGGGGGAGATCCACTGTTTAGGTACCTTAGGTACTTTTCCAATGTGACATGGCACCTGGAAACCACTCCAACTAAATCTTAACTCCAATGTGGTGCTCCTTTTTTTCTTTACCTTGCTCTGTGCCTCAAAATTAGTTTTTAACTGTATATATTATCGTGCAATTTTTTCTGTTACCCTTGTGAAAATGAAAGATTTGGGGTTAAAGCAACAATTTTGTGGTAAAAATGTGTTTTTTTTTACTTTCGACAGCTCAACTTTATAGAATTCTGTGAAGTACCTGAGGGATTAAAGTGCTCAATAAACATCTACTCAAATGACGCTTCTTCCCTTCCAAGTCCTGCAGTGTGCCTAAACAGTGCTTTTACGCCACATATGGGATTTCAACATAATCAACAAATTTTGGGGTCCATTTCTCCTATTGCCCTTGTAAAAGTGAAAAATAGGGCAAACAGAACATTTTTTTTTTTTAAATTACTTTTTCATTTCCATGGTGGGGTTGAGAGTTCCATAGTTGGTGTGAAGATGCAAGCATAACCAAGCTACGCATCCATCATCTGTTGGGCTCTTCTGGATTGAGGAGTAGTAGGCTGACCACCTCCCCTTTCCTGCTCCCCCCTTACCCCGTGATATAAGTTCATCTTTGTTTCTTTTAATAAGAAATTGTATGTCAATCTTCCTTTAGGGGAAGTAGTGCTGGCACAGGATTCTTTCTTTTTTTCTTGGATTAGGTTATGGAACCTTGGCATACGGAGGTTGATGCATACCCTCTTGAATCAACAGAATTTACTTGTGAGTGGCAGAAATTTAGCCACTCACCAAATTTAAGTGTTTTCCTTTTTTTCATTTGTGAAGTGAAAACCTGGAAATAGTCCTTTGTAACTTACTTAAATTGGAGAGTTTCTATCAGAAGTGGTACTCCATTAAAGATAATTTTTCATTGCTTTGATTTTTTAAATTTTTACAACATGAATAGATAAAGCAGGTGCCATATTGTGTTACACAATTTCTCCTGAATAAAGACCATACAGTGCTTTTTGGCCACACAGTAGGATTTGTGAGGGAAGAAGCGCCATTTCACTCTTGGAGCACAGATTTTCCTAGTATAGATTGTGGACTCCTTTAGTGTCAGAATAGCAAAAAAACCCTTAGGCTGTGTTCACACTGGGCGTTTTTGGGCTGTTTTTGCTCAACAGTTTTTGTAGCCAAAACCAGCAGTGGGTGATTAAATCCAGAAGTGGTGACGTGTTTCTATTAGACTTTTCCTCTGATTGCTCTACTCCTGGTTTTGGCTACAAAAAACTGATGAGCAAAAACAGCCCAAAAACGCCCAGTGTGAACACAGCCTTAAGTGACTCCAGTTTGAAAATTACAACCCTCTGGAATTCATCTATGGGTGTCCTGACAATTTTTTTTATTGGAAATCACCCATTGAGTCAAATGCAGGGAATATTGCTGAATTAAAAATTAAAAAATAAGCCAAATAGTGACCAGTACATTGCAGCACCCAAACATTTTCGCCCAGCTCGTTTTTCTGTAGACATATACCCTTAAATTAAGTGGGCTCTCTCCAGTACAGCAATGCCAAACATATGGATGTTAATTGTGGTTTAGGCACATTGTGCTGCTCAGAAAGAATGAAGGCAATTGAATTTGGGATTGTAGATTTTGTAGGTTTTTCTGTATTTCTTTTTTGAAGCCTTTGCACTTTTCCAGAGCCTTTGTGCTACCAGTTATGTGGAAGCCCTTATATTTCCATTAACGGATAACGAACCTGAGTGAGTATATGTTTATTCCTGGGTTGAGTTTAATCCTATTGGTAGCAACTTGGTTTACAGAATATTTTGGATCAGTTCACATTTTTCACGTGCTTTATGCTGTGCACTTACACTAAGGTTTCCATCTACTGTACATCTCCGAAATACGTGATTCAGGTGAAATCCATTCAATAGATTCATTCAGAAGAGGCAGCAGAGTTAAGGCCCCATTACACACGACAATGTTCGAGCGATCCAATCAACGATCTGACTTGACCTAGATCGCTTGAACGACGTTCAATGATCGATGGTGAGATGTCACACGTACAGATATCGCTAACGACGTCCCAATGATGCAGCGATCCTGCTAACGATATTTGCGGTCGTTTGTGCACTGTCACACAGCAACTACTCGAACGACTCCAACTTCAATGTGGGCGTAATGTTTGACACAGTAATGGCAGATAGGCGTGCCTGACTGTGCTTCACTGCACCCCTACAACTTTGATTGGTGGCCACTACTGCATTGCCATTGGTCAGCTTTGCCTTGAAAGATGGCCACTATATCAGCGCTTTCTCCTTTTTGAACCATCTCGCAATTCAAGTCTGCCTTCATTATGTACTGCCACTGCAAGCTGCTGTCGCATCCCCAAACGGTCAAACAGGAACGCTCGTGTGTGCACTGTTGCCAAACCAATGTATGGCTATGTGTATGTTCCATTTGCAACATGTCAACCTGCACACAATACTATGTACATATGTGTATGCATAATAGGATGCATGCGTAAGATGTATGGATATGTATGTGCATAAATAGAATGTATGTAATAATTTTATGGAATATGTATGTTTCCGTATACACATGTGTGTATATCTTGATATGGAGAGGGAGAGAATCCAGTGGTGGGCAAAGGCCTTGCCATGTGTACTGTCCATTTGAAGTGAATTGTGCTGCTTGCATTTACATCAATTGGCTGGGATACATCTTTGCCCAAGATACTGCTATGTGCTGTTTCCCTTATGATGAAATAAATTAAAAACATAGATAGTTCTGATCTGAAAAAAGTTTACTTACAAAACAAGTTTGTAAAAATGAATGCACAAATGAGAAAGTGTGTTATGAAGACACTATGACTGAATTTTACATCACACAAATCACAAACCAAAATACATGATAAAACATAACAACATAAGCACCCTACCTAATGTGTTGCTGCCAGCTCACAGCACCAGGGCCATTGAAATATGAGCAGTATTTTTCGCAATTGGCCTTGGCCTCCCCATGGGTGCCGCCATTGGCGAATGGTTGGAGTGTTGCCATGGGTGGCTCCTCAGCACGCCAGCCCCCAAATATTAGTCCCCATTGGTGGTGTCAACTGAGTCTACAAAACTGGGTGGGGTGTATGAGTTGCCATCCCGGCGCCAGAGGAAATTGTGGAGAACACAGCATGCCAACACTAATAGATTAATCAATTCCAGCTTCATATTGATGGAAGCATGGAAGATCCGGAATCGACTGGCCATTATCCCAAACGCATTTTCAACCACGCAATGTGCCCGGGATAGTCGGTAGTTAAAAATGCGTTGGCGTCGTGTTAGCTGCCTTTGGGGATATGGCTTGAGTAGGTTGGCATGCAGTTGAAAAGCCTCATCGGCCACAAAAACTAAATTCATTTGGCCGGTGGTGACACTATTTGGTGGCAAGTTAAGACGCTGTGTTTAAGTTGTTGCCCAAAGGTGGTGTGGTCCAAGACTCCACCATCTGAGACCTGGCCATTCATACCCACATCCACAGTCAGAAACTCATAGTTTGCATTCATCAGGGCCATGAGGATCACACTAAAGTAGCCTTTATAATTATAAAAAAATGAACCGCTGTTGGGGGGTTGTGTGATCCTCACGTGTTTCCCATCCAAGGCGCCACCACAGTTCGGGAATTGCCACTTCTGGTGGAACTCAGTGGCAATTGTGAGCTATTCATCCTGTGTTTCTGGAAACACCATGTATGCTGGCTGGAGACACCGCACAATCGCCTCAGAAGTTTCTGGAATGAGGACGCTCAGGAGGGGCCGCGGACACAGCATATGAGAGCTGGAGGTCCTGCATGGATCAGCCTGCAGCTAGGAAATGCAGAGTCACAGCCAACCTTTCCGCCGGTGGTACTGCAGGACGCATGACTATGTTCCGGCAGGCAATGAGTGGTGTCACAGCATCCAAGAGGAACTTGAAGGACTCCTCGGACATTCGTAGATAATTCCAGAAATTCTGTGGGTTCCTCTCTTGGAGCTGATGGACAAGCCTCATATGGGTATGTGCATCCCGCTGCAGAAGCCAGTCCCTGGTCCAGATGCGCCGTCATGTCCTCCTCCGCCTTTCCTGCCTCTTCTCCTCCTCCAGAAGGCAAGCAGCCTCCATAAGCAGAGCAGCACCCACAACGGCACGCTCAGCGGGATTCTTGCTGGATAAGCTCCAAAATAAAGGAAAAGTACAATACAGCCCGTTATTAAAGTTAAAAAATGTAACATGTCCACACTAACATTTTATTTAAGTATGTTTATGTTGTGCTGCAAACATGCTTAGCTACACACACACACCCACACACACACCATAAACATCTTTACATTATATTGTGAAAGGCCTGCAGTTTTGAATTGTGTCACGCTTCTGGGGGAAGGCGCCCTAGAGTGGACCCACTGGGCCGTGGTACCGAACTCCCCTGGGTGAGCTGATCCTAGTTTACCCAACCCCTATACAGGGATTGTCAGGGGCAAGCCCAGGGGGTCTAAATACCACAGCAGCTAGTACCAGGGGGGTGGCTCGTAAGGTTAGCCTATACTAAGGAACAGAGAAGTATTCCAGGTAACAGGGTACAAGGCTAGGAGACCAGGAATGGTGCTACCGGGGAAGAACACAGCAAGGGTTCCAGGACACAGAGCACAAGGAAGGCCTGACCAACAGTCAGCAAGGCAGAAGCAAACTGACTTAATAATCAGGTACCTCCCATCAGAGGTTGTGGCCTGATATACCATGGGAAGAGCAGCTATTGGTCAAGAGGAGTGTCAGGTTGGACATTGCCGGCCCCTAGAGTCACAGGGAAGGAGTGCACCTAGCGCGCCGCTGATTGGTCACATGAATACGACCATAGTAATGTGCTCATGTGCGAACCCGGCGGTCAGCTGACAGGAAGGGAACATGGTGATTGCTCCGAGACACAGCACGCCTGGATGCCGGACGCCCGGTCGGCATAGGGGCAGGAGATGCCGACCCGGGAGAGGTGAGCTGGGAAGCGGTGCCAGGGGGCCTAACAGTACCCCCTCCCTCACGCCCCCTCCTCCGAAGGCATGCTAAGAATGCGTGGCGCATCAATGTTCTCCCTTGGCTCCTAGGTCCTCTCCTCAGAACCAAAGCCAGCCCAGCCAATTAGGAAGAGGGTCTTGCCTCTACTCTTCTTCATGGCAAGGATGTCCCTGACTTCATAGACATACTCTGAGCTGAGAGGCCATGGCACAGTACCGGAGGAGGGATGATAGCGATTGAGCACCTTGGGTTTCAACAACGAGACATGGAAGGAGTTAGGGATGCGAAGCGAGGCAGGTAGTCTCATCTTGTAGGCAACATCGTTGATGCCTCCTAGGACTTCGAAGGGGCCGATATAACGGGGCCCCAACTTGTAGGATGGCACCTTTAAGCGGCAAAAGTAGGAATGGGGCACCAGTGTGAACAACAGTCTCAAGCAATCCCCGCAGATGCAGCTGGTCACAATAAACCACAGTGCCAGTCCAAAGACGAAGACAGCACAATTCAGATAGAAAAGACTGCACTCAGCGTTGCACTTTTATTCAAGTTTGCTGGTTACATGTTGCAGGGAGGGGGAAAGACAGAGGTGACGACGGCACCGTTTCGCACTCCTTGAGCTTCAACAGGTCACTAGCTATTGGCAGAGCAGCTTATTTTCTATAAAGGAGGAGCTTGCAGCATATAATCACACACCTAGTAGCGATTAACAATTAAAACCACAATAGTAAAACCATTCAACAACACCGATTGTTCAAAACAAAGAATCATGATATCTAAATATACAGAATTATCATAAATATTTAAGGAAGGTGCAGTTCAGGGCTAAATCTACAGTGTGTTCCAAGCGCTTGCGTGCAAGTTGCAAGGCAACAAGCACGCAACAAACACGCAGCCAAAAAAATGCGACTGTAACTTATTTTTATCTATGAAACAGTGCAAAAGTGTGACAAATTTATCCGCCAGAGTAAAGATTTTTTTAAAGAATTAATACAGATATGCTGACAATTTAACTATTGCTGCACGCATATTCAGTTACTTAAGGTAGTCAATACCCTTATGCGGAAAAGAAAGCTTTTATACATGAAACTAAGCACATGTGACAGTTTAATCTTCAGCTGTTCACAGGGGCGGACCCAGACTGTAGTGGGCCCTGGTGCAAGAAATTTTTCAGGGCCCCCCCCCCCCGCGCCTCATAGTGGCAACAAAGTAATGTAAACATATAGATTGTAATATTTATTTACAACGCAACTATCAAATCTAAATAGTTAGGCCCTATTCACACACTGCTTTTTTTGCTGCGTATTTTTAAGCACAAGCTCATCACAAACCAGGAGTGGGTGATTAAACATATAAGTGGAGCACTTGTTTCTATAGGGCCACTTTACACACGCCAACTTATCTGTCCAACGTCTGACCAACTTGCTGGTTGCAGTGAAATCATGGACACATTGCTCCATTTTGTGACTGTGTACAAATGTAACAATGTGTCCATGATTTCACTGCAACCAGCAAGTTGGTCAGAAGTTGAACAGATAAGTTGGTGTGTGTAAAGTGGCCCTTATGGTGGGTTTACACACACCAATCATTGTATCCAATATCTGAACAGATCTCTGGTTGCAGTGAAATCATGGACACATAGTTCCATTTTGTGGCTGTGTACAACATGGAGCAATCTGTCCATGATTTCACTGCAACCAGAGATTGGTTCAGATATTGGATACAATGATTGGTGTGTGTAAACCCACCATTATGGCGGGTTTACACGTTGCGATATCGCAGTACAATTTCAATCAAAAGTCACGTGGTTCGCTCGTTGAACCCGATATCGTTCCTGCGTTGTATGGTGTGAACGTCCAATGCGATGCAGGAACGATGTCAATGCGATATCGGGGATCGAATGAGCATGCTATTCAATGCCCCGATATTGCATAGCGATTGAAGCCGGATCGTGCTGTGTAAACGCCCAATTACGATGCGATTTGATACGTCACCCATTCACTCCCATGTTAACTATGCGATCCTGGGTTGGGAGGCGGAGACATCGCACGGACGTTGTATTCAGAGATCGCAGCGTGTAAACATTCAATGCGATGCGGGAGGAACGTGCACGAATTGCGCGCTCCCGCGCCATTGTACTGCGATATCGAAACGATATCGCGGCGTGTAAACCCACCATTAGACCTTTCCTCTGAGTGTGCCACTCCCGGTTTTGATTGTTCCACTCCTGGCTTTTTTCGAGCTTGTGCGTAAAAATACGCAGCAAAAAAAGCAGTGTGTGAATAAGTTGTTTAATTTTTTTAATATGATCCTAAAAACTAATAGGAAGATAGTTGTTACCTACCCGTTCTACCAATTGCATAGGTCTGTCACAAACCTTTTCAAAAAAGATATATAATAATATATATAAGAAGATATATAATATTGAGGCTATGCAGAGCTGTATATTATATGTGGAGGCTGCTGCTGGGCTGTATATATTATTTGCCAGTTGCAGCCTCCAAATAAAATATACAGCCCAGCATAGACTCCAGTTACTATATACAGCCCAGCACAGCCGCCAGGTAATATATATAGCCCAGCACAGCCGCCAGGTAATATAAACAGTCCACCACAGTCTCCAAGTAATATATACAGTCCACCACAGCCTCCAGGTTATATATACAGTCCATCACATCCTAATATATACAGTTCAGCACAGCCGCCAGGTAATATATACAGCCCGGCACAGCCGCCAGGTAATATATACAGCCCAGAACAGCCGCCAGGTAATATATACAGTCCAGCAGAGCCTCCAGATAATATATACAGCCCAGCACAGCCGCCAGGTAACATACACAGTCCAGCACAGCCGCCAGGTAACATATACAGCCCAGCACAGCCTCTAGGTAATATATACAGACTAGCACAGCCTCCAGGTAATATATGCAGCCCAGCATAGCCTCCAAGTAATATATTCAGCCCGAAACAGCCTCCAGTTAATATATACAGCCCAGCATTGCCTCGTATAACATATATAGCCCAAGACAGCCTCAAGGAGGATATATATATATACTAGATGTGTGCCTGATGCTATCGCATCAGAGGGCGAGGATCGGTGCGGCAGCGGGATGCGGGGGGCGGCTAAGTGGACACACACCTACACACACAGACACACATCTACACACCCCCTTCCGGTCTCACCCGTTCTCACCCATCGTTGATGGAAGCTTGAACCGGGAATGAGGTGGTCAGCACAGGATGGAGGCTCGGTGGTCAGCACAGGATGGAGGGGATTAATGGTGGAGGAGCATAGGGTCAGAGGGGGTCTCTATTGTGGGTGTTGGAGCTCCCCCTGTGCCTGGCTGGGCTTCAGGGAGCGGTCCGGTGGCGGTGGCTGATACTGGGCATGGCAGCTGCTGGCGGCGAGATGTGTAGCTGGGAGCAGTCCGGTGGCGGTGGCTGGGCATGGCGGCTGCTGACAGCGGGATGTGTCTTGATGCCTTTGGAAGGGGGGTCCAGAGGGAGAAGCTCAGCTTCATCAAGTTAGGAGGGGGAAGCTCGGCTGCATTAAGGAAGAGGAGGGGGCCTCTAGGAGTCTTAGGGGCCCCCCTTCCTTGATGCAGCTGAGTTTCCCTCCCAGTGCCTCCCTTTTGAAGGGGGGTCCTTGGGGCCCCAGGAACGTCCCTTCCTTGAGGCATCCAAATCCTGGGGCCCCCAGGATCCCCCTTTGGAAGGGGGTCCTGTGGCAGAAGCTCAGCTGCATCAAGGAAGGCCCCCTCCAAATCATCAAATCATGTTGGTGTGGTCACTGACTGTGTATTCCCTCCCCACCAAAGCCCTGCTCTTGGGGCTCTTACCTGGAGCCCTCAGTGACCGCCAGTGCTTGGTCACTGTGTCACTGTCTTGTGGTTGTGGGTGACCTCCTCCACGGAAGAGGCCGGAAGTAAGGCAGCGCCCACTCTCCCAGCCCCCACTGCCTCACTGATGCGGGTGGGTGGCTGGAACCCAACAGCACCATTCCCCTCCAAACCTTCCCCCCCCCCAAAGTCCTCACTGAAGGCTGCAAAGCTGCGGGCGGCGGTGCTGTAACCTAACAGCACAGCAACCCCCCCGCTCCTCAGTGCCTCACTAAATGCTGTGGGCGGGCGGCGGCGCTGTAAGCTAACAGCACCCCCGCTCCTCAGTGCCTCTCACTCAGCGCCCTGCTGCCCCTGTGAAGGTGAGGACAGGGGGGAGCTGCCTGGATTTACATTATTACGTCCCCTCCCGGTCAGCCGCAGACCTCCTCTTCACTGAATGCCGCGGGTGCTGTAAGGCCGGAAGTGAGGCAGCCCGACTCTTCCAGCCCCCACTGCCTCACTGATGCGGGTGAGCGGCGATGCTGGAATCCAATAGCAACACCGCTCCTAAAGTCCTCACTGAAGGCTGCAGTGCTGCGGGCGGGCGGCGGTGCTGTAAGCCAACAGCTTTCCCCCTGCTCTTCAGTGCCTCACTGATTGCTGCGGGTGGGCGGCGGTGCGGTGCTGTAAGCTAACAGCAAACCCCCCCACCCCCGACCCCTGCTCCTCACACTGAATGCTGTTGATGCATCCCTGCAGCCACTGCACCCTCCTGTTAGGAAGGGAAACAGACCCGCTGCTGTAGCCTTGAGGGGCCCCCTAGCTGGTCGGGGCCCTGGTGCAGCTGCACCAGCTGCACCACGGTAGTTCCGCCCCTGGCTGTTCATATAAATTAAAACTAGCTACTGGAGCACAATGACAAAGCTGTAATGTTGTTATATCTTCTGTAGTTTGCTTGTTATCTTCCCTGTTTGTTTTTCTGCCTAGTAACAGTGATGTAAGCTAGAGGAGGAGTTGTGGCAGGAAAAGGGGGAGCTGAGAAAGGGAGGAGAGTCATTAAAGTATGGCCGCTCGACTGAGCAGTTCAGCATATGTCTCTGGATTCATCGTCATCTGCACTACAACACTACAATTGGCGATGAGGAAGCGTTCATTCATCAGCTAAAGGTATTTCAGTGCCACAAGATCATCAGTGCTCACCATGGCCTGTCTACCTGCATTCCTGGCTTTTTGATGTGCATCAGTCCCAAGCAAACCTAGCAGCATGTTGGGATAAATGGCTGAAGCGCTTTGAGATATTTCTGCAAGCCATGAACATAGCCGATGATACAAGAAAGAAAGCCATGTTATTACACTACTAGTAAAAAGGCCCGATGCAATTGCATCGGGAGCGCGGTGAAATGAATTGTGTGTATACAGGCGGGTGAGTGGCTAGCAGAGTATATATGGGGCTCTGTGGGTAGCAGACTATACAGGCGGGTCTGTGGGTAGCAGAGTATACAGACTGCTCTGAGGGTAGCAGATTATACAGGCGGCTCTCTGGGTAGAAAAGTATACAGGCGGCTCTGTGGGTAGCAGAGTATACAGGCGGGTTTGTGGTTAGCAGATTATACAGGCGGCTCTGTGTGTAGCAGAGTATAGAGAAGGCTCTGTGGGTAGCAGAGTATAGAGGCGGCTGTGTGGGTAGCAGAATATAGAAACGCCTCTGTGGGTAGCAGAGAATACAGGCGGGTCTGTGGGTAGGAGAGTATACAGGCGGCTCTGTGGGTAGCAGAGTATAGAGGCGGCTCTGTGGGTAGCAGAGTATAGAGGCAGCTCTGTGGGTAGCAGAGTATACAGGCGGCTGTGTGGGTAGGAGAGTATACAGGCGGCTCTGTGGGTGTCAGAGTATAGAGGGGGCTCTGTGGACAGCAGAGTATGATGTGGCGGGAGGCTGGAGGAGTGAGGGGAGCAGAGGCTGGAGGGGTGAGGAGAGCAGAGGCTGGAGTGGTGAGGAGAGGTCCAGATGGGGGGGTGAGGAGAGGTCTGGCTGGAGGGGTGAGGAGAGATGCGGCTGGAGGGGTGACATCACCGCTCGGCGGCAGGACGTGGCTGCGTGCTGGGGCTGATCGCAGCCCCAGTCACACGGCATTGTCCTCTGCGGCGGGTTGGGTGATGCAGAGAGGGATCAGTTCTTGCCCTCAGGTCACACATGTGACCTGAGCGGAAGGAGCGGATTGGGCGGTGTGTGGTAAAGACAGGACGGTCATCCGATTGGTCTAGGACGCCAAGTCCTGGGCAATGGGATGGGCGTCCTGTGTGTACAACACAGCGCCCAATCCGCTTGCAGGGGCAGGCAATGGGAGTGAGCGGGGCGTGTCAGGCTTTGCAGGCTGACACGGTCCGCTCACTCCCATTGGCTGTTGGCGGCCACAGGACGACGTCCCTGGCTCCCGGCACCCGGCCACAGCCCGTAGACCGCTACTCCACCAGCATGGCGACATTGAGAGCCCAGCGGTGAGAGAGTGGCGAGGGGCGGAAGGCTCCGGCGGCATCCGGGCAGCATGGACCTCGCGGAGGGAGCGAGGGCGGTGGCGATGGTGCGGGGCCGACGGTTGGCAGGATGGCAGCGGTGTCAGGTAGTGCGGCTGAGGATGGAGGAGGGTGAGAGGCTGGAGGAGGCTGTGAGGCTGGAGGAGGCTGTGAGGATGGGGAGGCTGTGAGGCTGGAGGAGGGTGTGAGGCTGGAGGAGGATGTGAGGCTGGAGGAGGCTGTGAGGATGGGGAGGCTGTGAGGCTGGAGGAGGCTGTGAGGCTGGAGGAGGCTGTGAGGATGGGGAGGCTGTGAGGCTGGAGGAGGCTGTGAGGCTGGAGGAGGCTGTGAGGCTGGAGGAGGCTGTGAGGATGGGGAGGCTGTGAGGATGGGGAGGCTGTGAGGCTGGAGGAGGCTGTGAGGCTGGAGGAGGCTGTGAGGATGGGGAGGCTATGAGGCTGGAGGAGGATGTGAGGCTGGAGGAGACTGTGAGGCTGGAGGAGGCAGTGAGGATGGGGAGGCTGTGAGGCTGGAGGAGGCTGTGAGGATGGGGAGGCTGTGAGGCTGGAGGAGGCTGTGAGGCTGGAGGAGGCTGTGAGGCTGGAGGAGGATGTGAGGCTGGAGGAGGCTGTGAGGATGGAAGGCTGTGAGGCTGGAGAAGGCAGTGAGGCTGGAGGAGGCTGTGAGGCTGGCGGAGGCTGTGAGGCTGGAGGAGGCTGTGAGGATGGGGAGGCTGTGAGGCTGGAGGAGGCAGTGAGGCTGGAGGAGGCTGTGAGGATGGGGAGGCTGTGAGGCTGGAGGAGGCAGTGAGGCTGGAGGAGGCTGTGAGGCTGGAGGAGGATGTGAGGCTGGAGGAGGCTGTGAGGCTGGAGGAGGCTGTGAGTATGGGGAGGCTGTGAGGCTGGAGGAGGCTGTGAGGCTGGAGGAGGCTGTGAGGCTGGAGGAGGCAGTGAGAATGGGGAGGCTGTGAGGCTGGAGGAGGCTGTGAGGCTGGAGGAGGCTGTGAGGATGGGGAGGCTGTGAGGCTGGAGGAGGCTGTGAGGCTGGAGGAGGATGTGAGGGTGGAGGAGGATGTGAGGGTGGAGAGGCTGTGAGGCTGGAGGAGGCTGTGAGGCTGTAGGAGGCTGTGAGGATGGGGAGGCTGTGAGGCTGGAGGAGGCTGTGAGGCTGGAGGAGGCTGTGAGGATGGGGAGGCTTTAAGGCTGGAGGAGGCTGTGAGGATGGGGAGGCTGTGAGGCTGGAGGAGGATGTGAGGCTGGAGGAGACTGTGAGGCTGTAGGAGGCTGTGAGGATGGGGAGGCTGTGAGGCTGGAGGAGGCTGTGAGGCTGGAGGAGGGTGTAAGGCTGTAGGAGGCTGTGAGGATGGGGAGGCTGTGAGGCTAGAGGAGACTGTGAGGCTGGAGGAGGCTGTGAGGCTGTAGGAGGCTGTGAGGATGGGGAGGCTGTGAGGCTGGAGGAGGATGTGAGGCTGGAGGAGACTGAGGCTGGAGGAGGCAGTGAGGATGGGGAGGCTGTGAGGCTGGAGGAGGCTGTGAGGCTGGAGGAGGGTGTGAGGCTGTAGGAGGCTGTGAGGATGGGGAGGCTGTGAGGCTGGAGGAGGCTGTGAGGCTGGAGGAGGCTGTGAGGATGGGGAGGCTGTGAGGCTGGAGGAGGTGTGTGAGGCTGTAGGAGGCTGTGAGAATGGGCAGGCTGTGAGGCTGGAGGAGGCTGTAGGAGGCTGTGAGGCTGGAGGAGACTGTGAGGCTGAGGAGACATTTACTGTACTGAGCATGCTCAGTACAGTAAAAGGTCTCCAAACAGGAAGGCAGGGGTTAAAAAAAAAAAAAGTTAATGCTCACCTCTCCCCGAGCCCCCGCCGTCTCCTGCCGTCTTCCTCCAGGCTTCCGGTGACTGCCACAGGCTCCCAGTGTGTGCAGAGCTGTTCTAGTGCAGTTCAGGACCTGCGGTGATGTCACAGTCACGTGACACCAGGTTACCATGGAGTAACCTGGTGTCACGTGACTGTGACATCACCACAGGTCCTTGAACTGCAGTAGAAGAGCTCTGCAGACACTCGGAGCCTGCGGCAGCCACCGGAAGCCTGGAGGAAGACGGCAGGAGACGGCGGGGGCTCGGGGAGAGGTGAGCATTAACTTTTTTTTTTTTTTTTTTTACAGTAGTGCGGGTCTGCGGCTCGTGATGACGCTGCGCGTCATCACTCGCAGTCCCGCAAAGCATGTTGGGATTCGGCTACAGTGCCCGAATTCCCAACTGCGGATTATATAAGTAGATGCAGGGGAGCAAGTCTATGATATCTTCACTACTCTGCCTAACACAGGGAGGACAAGGACTATGAGCTCAGCAAAGCAGCATTGAGCAAACACTTTTCCCCGCACAGAAATGCAGCATTTGAAATCTTCAAATTTAGACAATCAAAGCAATCAGCCACGGAAAGCATTGATGAATATCATGTCCGGCTACGGCACCTTGCAGCTTACTGTGAATTTACAGACATAGACAAAGAAATCCAAATGCAGATATTACAAGGATGTGTTTCTTCAAAGTTAAGAAGACCAGCACTCAGAGACCCTACTATGACCCTAGCAAAACTATTAGACACAGCACGTATAAATGATATTGCAGAGAAACAGGCAAAACTCATAGAGAGCAGTGAGCCAGAAGCACTATCTTCTATAGCAAAGCTTACACAGAAACCACAAGTACAGGCGGCAACTTGTTACAACTGCGGTGGGTCGTATCCTCACCAGAACGTTTGTCCAGCAAAGGGTACAACCTGCCATAATTGTGGAAAACGAAACCATTTTGCAAAAGTGTGAAGATCTACACCGCAGCAGTCTGCTCGTCCCACAGTACAGCCCAGGTCACAGAAGGTCCAAGCACTGCAGCTTAATGACGAGGCTCAAAGCACTTACATATTCTCAGTGACTGAGGAAGGATCTCGGGCTGTGCACATGATTAACAATCCAAAACGAGTCATCCTCATAAATGGCGATCAAGTGGAAGCCCTGGTGGACACAGGAGCGTCAGTCAACGTCATCAGTCATACAATCTATAATCAACTCCTGAATAGACCTGCTCTGCAAAATACCAGCCTACAGATTTTCCCTTAAGGTTCCACAGCTGTGTTGCCCCTGTGTGGCAAATTTCAGTCAGAACTAACAGCTGAAGGGAAATCCATCACGGACACTTGTTACGTAGTGGAGTGCTCTGCAGATACACGTCTCAGCTGCAGCAGCGCAGTGTCTCTAGGCCTGGTGAACCTGGTCAACAGCGTTACAGGCTCTTCAGTCCCACATATTATACAGAGGTACCCCAGTCTCTTTAAAGGCCTTGGTAAGCTAAAAGACGTTCAGATAAAGTTACATATTGATCAGTCGATACAGCCCTCCATCCAACCTCACAGGCGCATTCCCTTTCATGTCCGCAAACTTGTGGAGCAAGAATTGCAAGACCTGGAGGCATCTGATGTTATTGAACGGGTTGAAGGCCCAACTCCCTGGGTCTCGCCAATCGTTGTTGTGCCTAAACCAAAACAGCCTGGTAAAATACGGCTTTGTGTGGATATGCGGCATGCCAATCGAGCTATTCAAAGAGAAAGGCACATCACGCCTACTATTGATGACATTCTCACAGATCTGAATGGTGCAAAGGTGTTTTCAAAAATGTATCTAAAATCCGGCTATCATCAACTTGAGTTGCATCCAGACACCAGGTACATCACAACTTTTAGTACTCATATGGGCCTGCGTAGGTTTAAGAGGCTGAACTTTGGCATCTCATCAGCCGCAGAAATTTTTCAAAATGCTATCAGTCAGGTTCTGTCTGGAATAGAGGGAGTCCTCAACGTCAGTGATGACATTCTCATATACGGGACAACCCAAGAAGAGCATGACAGTCGCCTGGAGCAAGTGTTTCAGAGACTGCAAGCCTGCAATCTAACTGTCAATCCATCAAAATGTGAGTTCAACCAAACGTCATTACATTTTTTTGGATACATCTTTTCAGGACAAGGTGTGTCAGCAGATCCTCAGAAAGTCACTGCCATTAAATCTGCTGGTCAACCTCAAAATGCCTCAGAGGTTCGCAGCTTTCTAGGACTGGTCACATACTGTGGACGAGTCATACCCGACCTAGCCACTATTTCTGAACCCCTGAGACAACTCACAAAGAAAGATATTCCTTGGTCATGGGGTACTGAGCATCAAGCATCGTTTGACGCGTTGAAGTCCAGCCTAACTGGTGACACTGTCATGGCTTACTTTGAGCCATTAAAGTCCACAGAACTGATTGTAGATGCTAGCCCGGTAGGCCTGGGTGCAATTCTCACACAAGTGTCCAACAATGGCAACATTTCTACAATTTCCTACGCAAGCAAGACATTAACAGATACAGAACTGCGCTACTCACAAACTGAAAGGGAAGCTCTTGCAGTTGTGTGGGGATGCCTTCACTTTCATCTGTACCTCTTCGGACACAAGTTCACAGTCATAAGTGACCACAAACCGCTTGTTCCCATTTTCAACAAACACTCTTCCAAACCCCCTCCACGAATTGAACGCTGGTTGCTCCGCTTACAGAACTACCATCTTCAACTGAGATATGGGGCAGGAGTTGGAAACCCGGCGGACTATTTCTCAAGACACCCAATACCACAACCTACTAAGGACAACATTCTAGCAACTATTCTAGCGGAGGAACATGTAAATTTCGTTGCTGCACATTCAGTGCCAAGAGCTATGACTATGGAGGAAATACAACAGGCAGTGGACTCAGATCCCCAACTTCAGTTGGTGATAGAATCTGTTCGGTCTAAGAAATGGAGCTGTTTTCTTGCTGAGGATTGCCTTCAACCACCAGATCGAGTAGGTTACTTGGAGGCTTTTTTTAATGCACGACATTCATTCTCAGTGTCGGACTCAAATCTGCTGTTGCATGACAATCGCCTGGTGATACCTCAGAAACTGGAGGACCGTGTACTTGATCTGGCCCACGAGGCTCATCAAGGGGTGGTAAAAACAAAGCAACTACTTCGAGAAAAAGTATGGTTTCCAGGACTGGACAAAATAGTAGAGGCATTGATCCAAACATGCATTCCTTGTCAAGCAACTATAGTTGACCATAGGCATGCGCTTAATTGCTCACCGATTTTCTGGTTTTTATATAATCCAAACTTTATCAAAGCATATATCAAAGAGGATTAGTTTCTAAAATGTAACTTTTATTTGATTTTGTTAAAAAGGAAACTATAGTTCCTGTGATACGGTTTCTGCAATCCAAACCTTACCAAGGGGATCTAGGGGGGTGGGAATGCTGTCCCTATACTCTCCCTATCTCACCCTGCCTTGCAATGGAGTTTTAGACACGTAAAAAATTCTTGCTGGTGTCCCCATACCACGGCGTCTGCCCCTCCTAACCCTGATTGCATACTAGGGTGAGGGGTTGTGGGTCTCACAATTTTACACTAACCTAAAGACCTGTTTGTCTCATATATGTGTCATGGAAGTGCAAAAAAAGGTCCTACTAGCAGAGTCCAGGTCAATCCCCGTTGCTCAGTGGAAAAAGCCACATAGGACGTGTTTGTGCAGAAAATCTGTTTCTTGTGATAGGGGACCCCTCTAACACAGGGTCTGTGTATGGGGGCGTGTTAGTGTGGTGACCTATTTTCCAATACCAGCAATAGTTGGCAATAAATCAAATCTCAGATGAGATATATGTCACACTTTACCTATACACAACACACACCCATAAGATATGTACATAAAACACTGTCAGAGACCAATTCTGGCCCAGACCATTGCATGTAGGACCTATAAGACACACAACCGTGCCACTGAGGGCACCTGTAAGGCAGGGGTATAGTACCCAAAGTAGCTAGCCAGTAGTCACTTAGCTTAGCATGACGATGCCTTGTCCTTCACTCTATGCGTTTCCCCCACCGTAGTTCTCGTCGGCGGGTTCCTCAGGAGTGATCCTCCGCTGCACCGGGCACCAGTCTGTGCCCTGGGTCGCCCAGGTTGAAGGAGATGATGATCCTCCTTCTCCCCTTCAGTATGGTAAATGGCGGCCCACACGTGCCTGAATCCCTGCCTTTTATACACTCCTTAGCTGTAATGTTTAATTAGGGGGCGGAGTCAGCGGGTCACCACGCCGACCCCCTCATTATGTCTGATTACCATAACCTGCGGTGCTGCTGGCCAATAGTCAAATGTCCGCACCTCTCAATCTTCCCCCATGTCCAGCGTGTGCAACCAATATCTCCACTACTTCCCTTTTTTTTTTTTTTTCTCTCCTTCTCCCTTCTTTCTCTCCCTCTTCCTGTTTACTTCCAAGGATGGAAGTGCATCACAGGCACCCGATCACATGACCACATTCTCATCCAATACATTCCATTGTTTACAACCAGGGGCAGGAAATGCATCACTCGTACCCAGTCATATGGCCACGTCCATCTCTAAAGTCCTTCCCCAGCTCGGGAGTGTGCGGATATGAACTGTGTCCCCCGGGAAATAGGTCTATATTAATTAGTTCCACACGTGTAAAATTAATACCACACATGTTGATACATGATCTCTGCATGCCGAAATAAGATATCAAACTACAGACAAAGTTAAGAGCGCACCTATGATCCTAAGGGGGGGACACCAGGCTCGGACTAGGTACCGTGCAGGTATTCATCCTACCTCCTGGTCAATCGCACCAGGAGGGAGCCCTGGAAAGGAATGTATGGAAAGGAACCCTAATATCAGGGGTTCCCCTAGATAAAGAATGATGGAAGAGAGGGAGGGGGGGGAGAGAGAGGGAGGGTTAGGGGGAGGGGTGAGGGGAGTCCAGGGGAAGAACAGATACTGGATCTCCGGGGGTCAGAGAGAGTTCGGACAAAGCAGCAACACCCCATATCAGACATAATATCCCACATAACAATATCGGGGTACAATTCCCCAGGGACCATACAGTGAGTGTGCACGGAGATCATCATACCGGATAAGCGACAGTGAGCCGCTTTTTAGTTCGTATGCATATATAGAGATGTTGTTTTACTGATGCTTATGTCATATAATAATGACATCCTCGTCGCCCATGGTCATATATCCTATTATGGATCAGTGGACCATCGAGCAGGTTCCTTGTACTGGTATCTAGACCACATAACATTAGTTACTCAAAAGAGGGGGAACTGGGGGCAGGGATCCCTCCCCAGTCACACAGACACCCCCATAAGAATGGGGTAAAGGTTAATTGTTCATTCAGGCCATGTCCACCCACCGACCCCATCCTATAGATCCACCTTGTCTCCTTCTTCAGGATGGTCTTATCCCAGTTGCCCCCCCTAGCCAGTTTGTCCACCACCTCCATGATTTGGAAGCTAAAGCACCCTACATCCCCCCCATGGATATCTCTCACGTGACGTGAGACCGGGGTATCCCTTGAGTGTAGAATATCCCCCAGATGTTCCCCTATCCGTTTCTTAAGGGGCCTCTTGGTTTTTCCCACATAGACCATGGGGCAGGAGCACTGGAATAGATACACCACACCCTCCGTTCTGCAGTTCCCAAAGTGTCTACAGGTGATTTTTTCACCTGTCGTACTACTCTGGAAAGTGTCCGATCTCCTTACAAATTTACAGAAGATACACTTACCGCATCTAAAGGTGCCGCATTGTCGTCTATCCAGCCACGTGCCCTGTTTTTTTGGTGGACAATACTGGCTATGGATCAACTGGTCTTTCAGTGACCTCCCTCTCCTGTAGGTGATTGATGGTCTCAATGGGACAAACGAGGCCACCTCCTTATCGGACTGGAGTATCCCCCAGTGTCTCTCAAAAATGGCTCGCACTTCCTTATACCGATCGTCATATGTCCCAATCATCCTAACAGTATCTTTGGGGTCTGGTTTCTCTCTAGGTCTCAGGAGGGTTTTCCTGTTACTCCCTGCCGCATATTTGAAGGCCTCCTTCAGGATATATGATGGATATCCCTTGCTAAGGAAACGATTTTGCATGTCCCTCGCCTCCAGATGAAACCTGCTGATGTCTGAGCAGTTTCGTCTCGCTCTCAAATATTGGCCTTTAGGTATTCCCCTCCTGAGACTTCTGGGGTGGTGGCTGTCCCACCTTAATAGGTCACTGGTGGCCGTGGGTTTGCGGAAGATGGTCGTCTGCAACCCACCACATCCGTCCTTATAGATGGTGACGTCTAGAAAATTGAGAGAGTCCGAATGGACTTCAGAGGTGAATCTCAGACCCAAGGTGTTTATATTCAGACTGTCGACAAAGTTCCAGAATGTATCACTGTCGCCTTCCACAGGATCATGATGTCATCAATATATCTACCCCAGAATAGTATCTGGGGACTCCACCAAGCCGAAGCTTCTTCTGTGAAGACGACAGTATCCTCCCACCAGCCCAGGAGCAAATTAGCGTAACTTGGGGCACAAGAGCTCCCTATCGCTGTGCCCCTGGACTGGTGGTAGAACCTTCCGTCGAACAGAAAGAAATTATGGGTCAGAACGTAATTAAGCAGTGAAAGGGTAAAAGAACTGTGTTCCGTATACTGTCTCCCTCGGGTCTTTAGATAGTGCTCCACCGCCTGTAGGCCCTTCTCGTGGGGGATGCTGCTGTACAGCGCCTCCACATCTATGGAGGCTAACTGTACGTCATCACCAACCGAGACACCGTCCAACTTACTTATCAGGTCCAGTGTGTCCCTGACATATGAGGGTAAGCTGGTCACAAATCCCCTCAGAACCTTGTCGAGGTAGATCCCACAGTTCTAAGTAATAGATCCTACCCCAGAAACTATGGGACGTCCTCGCAGTGGTGACAGACCCTTGTGTATCTTTGGGAGAGCATAGAACACAGCTATCGTTGGATGTTGATTGTACATAAATGCCCTCTCACTGTATGAGATAACACCTCTCTCAAAACCCTCTTGCACAAATTACCCCCAACTCGGCTTGAAAGGCCAGAGTAGGATCTCCCGGCAGCCTAGTATAGGTTGTTCCATCATCCAGTATACTATGACACATCTGTTTGTATTGTTTGTGATTCATCATAACAAGATTTCCGCCTTTATCGGCCGGTTTCAATATGATTTGATCATTTCTCATTAGATCATTCAGAGTGCGTCTCTCCTCATATGTGAGGTTCGAATAGTATACCGTTTTTTTGGTCTCACCTAGTTCTTTTAGATCACTTGAAACTAGGCTGGTGAAAATGTCTACACTGGTGAGATCACTATTAGGCGGCATTTTCTTGCTCGGGGGTCTACAGTCCGTAAACGGACCCTTCCCAACTTCTCTCTGTTGACTCCTTGCCAGGTCCCTGAGATCGGAAAAGGTGGCCATATCCTCCTCCTCCACTCCCAATTGTCGGCTTTTTTCCTCGTCGTTCAACCTGAAAAACCTCTTCCACTTTAATTTTCTGGCAAACAGGTTAAGATCCTTGACCCATTCGAACTCGTCATAGTGATTTGTGGGGACGAATGATAAGCCCTTTATAAGTACATTTCGTTCTAAGTCTGTGAGGGGGTGATCAGTCAAATTGATGACCCTGTTTGGGTCTACGTCTTTCGTTGGCTCCTCCATCTCTTAGGAGGTATGGATCCCTCCCTAAAAAAGGCGGAACCGTTACGTAAGACCCCAACACCGATGATCCAGATGCAAAGCGTGTAGAGAACCCAGCTCCCGCATTCGGTCTCCCCGGGCTTGAATCCCCGTCTGTGGGTTCTGATTCCTCTGGATCTCCCCTGCCTTGTCCCCCCTGGCCTTTTCCCCCTTTCTTCCTCCATTTCCTGCTCCTGGGGTTCCTCTTTGGTAGTGGAACCTTCCCTTGTCCCCCACGGGCCCCCTCCTCCTTTTCTGATTGATCTGTGTCAGAGATATCGGTGTTACCTATATCCCTGTCCCCTCTTTGGATGAAGAGATAGGCCCTCTTCTCTCTGAACTCGAGGGAGTCCCTGATGTATTGCTTGTGTTTACGTTCTTTTATAAACGACTGTAAACGGCCAACACTATGTTCTAGGGTTGCCTCACGTCCCCAAAGTCAGGGTCGTCCTTATACTTCCTCCGTCAGTTCTGTTAATTTTTTAGAGGTTTCTTCAAAGGAGGATTTTTCCTCATCCAAAAGGATTTTCATAAATCTCAGGGAGCTACTGATAGATTCTGCTTCCCACTTCTCTAGGAGTCTGGGGGTCCTTGATCTATTGGCAGGTATGATGTTCAGTCTAAGGCCCTTGGGGACAAGTTTTTCGGCAATGTACTTTTCTAGGCTCTCAATCTCCCACCACGATTTGACGTTTTCTTTATACACAGATGTCAATTCTAGGAAGAGCTTTTTCAGGTCACCGAGGGTTCGCCACCACCATTGTTGTCCTCAGTTTCTGAGAAGACATCCCTCGCCTCCACAGCCCATCTCTCACGGTTTATGGGTCCTGGCAAAAAACCCGCCATATATATAATTACGTTTAATTGCTCACCGATTTTCTGGTTTTTATATAATCCAAACTTTATCAAAGCATATATCAAAGAGGATTAGTTTCTAAAATGTAACTTTAATTTGATTTTGTTAAAAAGGAAACTATAGTTCCTGTGATACGGTTTCTGCAATCCAAACCTTACCAAGGGGATCTAGGGGGGTGGGAATGCTGTCCCTATACTCTCCCTATCTCACCCTGCCTTGCAATGGAGTTTTAGACACGTAAAAAATTCTTGCTGGTGTCCCCATACCACGGCGTCTGCACCTCCTAACCCTGATTGCACACTAGGGTGAGGGGTTGTGGGTCTCACAATTTTACACTAACCTAAAGACCTGTTTGTCTCATACATGTGTCATGGAAGTGCAAAAAGAGGTCCTACTAGCAGAGTCCAGGTCAATCCCCGTTGCTCAGTGGAAAAAGCCACATAGGACGTGTTTGTACAGAAAATCTGCTTCTTGTGATGGGGGACCCCTCTATCACAGGGTGTGTGTATGGGGGCGTGTTAGTGTGGTGACCTATTTTCCAATACCAGCAATAGTTGGCAATAAATCAAATCTCAGATGAGATATATGTCACACTTTACCTATACACAACACACACCCATAAGATATGTTCATAAAAACACTGTCAGAGACCAATTCTGGCCCAGACCATTACATGTAGGACCTATAAGACACACAACCGTGCCACTAAGGGCACCTGTAAGGCAGGGGTATAGTACCCAAAGTAGCTAGCCAGTAGTCACTTAGCTTAGCATGATGATGCCGCGTCCTTCACTCTACGCGTTTCCCCCACCGTAGTTCTCGTCGGCGGGTTCCTCAGGAGTGATCCTCCGCTGCACCGGGCACCAGTCTGTGCCCTGGGTCGCCCAGGTTGAAGGAGATGATGATCCTCCTTCTCCCCTTCAGTATGGTAAATGGCGGCCCACACGTGCCTGAATCCCTGCCTTTTATACACTCCTTAGCTGTAATGTTTAATTAGGGGGCGGAGTCAGAGGGTCACCACGCCGACCCCCTCATTATGTCTGATTACCATAACCTGCGGTGCTGCTGGCCAATAGTCAAATGTCCGCACCTCTCAATCTTCCCCCATGTCCAGCGTGTGCAACCAATATCTCCACTACTTCCCCTTTTTTTTTTTTTTCTCCTCCTTCTCCCTTCTTTCTCTCCCTCTTCCTGTTTACTTCCAAGGATGGAAGTGCATCACAGGCACCCGATCACATGACCACATTCTCATCCAATACATTCCATTGTTTACAACCAGGGGCAGGAAATGCATCACTCATACTCAGTCATATGGCCACGTCCATCTCTAAAGTCCTTCCCCAGCTCGGGAGTGTGCGGATATGAACTGTGTCCCCCGGGAAATAAGTCTATACTAATTAGTTCCACACGTGTAAAATTAATACCACACATGTTGATACTTGATCTCTGCATGCCGAAATAAGATATCAAACTACAGGCAAAGTTAAGAGCGCACCTATCTTGGGGGTCTGGTTTCTCTCTAGGTCTCAGGAGGGTTTCCCTGTTACTCCCTGCCGCATATTTGAAGGCCTCCTTCAGGATATCTGATGTATATATCTTGCTAAGGAAACGATTTTGAATGTCCCTCGCCTCCAGATGAAACCTGCTGATGTCTGAGCAGTTTCGTCTCACTCTCAAATATTGGCCTTTAGGTATTCCCCTCCTGAGACTTCTGGGGTGGTGGCTGTCCCACCATAATAGGTCATTGGTGGCCGTGAGTTTGCGGAAGATGGTCGCCTGCAACCCACTACATCCACCACTTTATCTAGGGGAACCCCTGATATTAGGGTTCCTTTCCATAAATTCCTTTACAGGGCTCCCTCCTGGTGCGATTGACCAGGAGGTAGGATGAATACCTGCACGGTACCTAGTCCGAGCCTGGTGTCCCCCCCTTGGGATCATAGGTGCGCTCTTAACTTTGCCTGTAGTTTGATATCTTATTTCGGCATGCAGAGATCATGTATTAACATGTTTGGTATTAATTTTACACATGTGGAACTAATTAGTATAGACCTATTTCCCGGGGGACACAGTTCATATCCGCACACTCCCGAGCTGGGGAAGGACTTTAGAGATGGACGTGGCCATATGACTGGGTATGAGTGATGCATTTCCTGCCCCTGGTTGTAAACAATGGAATGTATTGGATGAGAATGTGGTCATGTGATCGGGTGCCTGTGATGCACTTCCATCCTTGGAAGTAAACAGGAAGAGGGAGAAAAAGGAGAAGGAGAGAAAAAAAAAAAGGGGAAGTAGTGGAGATATTGGTTGCACACGCTGGACATGGGGGAAGATTGAGAGGTGCAGACATTTAACTATTGGCCAGCAGCACCGCAGGTTATGGTAATCAGACATAATGAGGGGGTCGGCGTGGTGACCCGCTGACTCCGCCCCCTAATTAAACATTACAGCTAAGGAGTGTATAAAAGGCAGGGATTCAGGCACGTGTGGGCCGCCATTTACCATACTGAAGGGGAGAAGGAGGATCATCATCTCCTTCAACCTGGGCGACCCAGGGCACAGACCGGTGCCCGGTGCAGCGGAGGATCACTCCTGAGGAACCCGCCGACGAGAACTACGGTGGGGGAAACGCGTAGAGTGAAGGACGCGGCATCATCATGCTAAGCTAAGTGACTACTGGCTAGCTACTTTGGGTACTATACCCCTGCCTTACAGGTGCCCTCAGTGGCACGGTTGTGTGTCTTATAGGTCCTACATGCAATGGTCTGGGCCAGAATTGGTCTCTGACAGTGTTTTTATGTACATATCTTAAGGGTGTGTGTTGTGTATAGGTAAAGTGTGACATATATCTCATCTGAGATTTGATTTATTGCCAACTATTGCTGGTATTGGAAAATAGGTCACCACACTAACACACCCCCATACACACACCCTGTGATAGAGGGGTCCCCTATCACAAGAAACAGATTTTCTGTACAAACACGTCCTATGTGGCTTTTTCCACTGAGCAACAGGGATTGACCTGGACTCTACTAGTAGGACCTCTTTTTGCACTTCCATGACACATATATGAGACAAACAGGTCTTTAGGTTAGTGTAAAATTGTGAGACCCACAACCCCTCACCCTAGTGTGCAATCAGGGTTAGGAGGGGCAGACGCCGTGGTATGGGGACACCAGCAAGAATTTTTTACGTGTCTAAAACTCCATTGCAAGGCAGGGTGAGATAGGGAGAGTATAGGGACAGCGTTCCCACCCCCCTAAATCCCCTTGGTAAGGTTTGGATTGCATAAACCGTATCACAGGAACTATAGTTTCCATAGGCATGCGCCTCTACAAATGACAACCCTGCCAAAGAGCCCATGGACTGCTGTCAGTGTGGATTTTTGTGTTTTACCGGACCGCTCCTACCTATTGGTGGTCATGGATGACTATTCTCGGTTTCCAGTCATTGAACATGTTTCGACAACATCGGCCAGGGCTGTTATACTAAAATTAGACAAGATTTTCTTGGCTTATGGCATACCCGAGACAGTGAAGATGGAAAATAGACCTCCATTCAATAGCACAGACTTTCAGTCATTGGCAACTTATCTTGGCTTCTCCCACAGGAAAATAACTCCGTACTGACCTCAAGCCAATGGAGAAGTGGAACGATTCATGCAATCAATCAACAAGACCCTGAGGATTGCTACCATGGAGCACAAGGACTCGCAACAAGAATTACATAGATTCCTTAGACAGTACAGAGCCACACCACACTCCACTACTGGGATACCACCAGCAACGGCATTGTTCGGCAGGCCCTTGCGCGTCAAAATCCCATGCATTCCGTCAGTTCCTGTCCAAACCCCAATTGCTATTAATGATTCCGTCTGTAATAATAAAATGAAGCAGTATGCAGAAAAAAGTAGCCGCTGTTACAAGCATCCAGAAATAAAGGTGGGTGATTGGGTTCTTGTAAAGAGACTGAGACCTAGCGACAAGTTTGCATCGCCATACTATCCTGAGCCCTTTCAGGCCACACAAATAAGAGGCACCAAGATTACTGCTAAAAACCAAAATCATCAGGTCACTAGAAATGTGTCCCATTTTAAAAAACTTTGTGGCTACGTCACAGAGACGACGCATGCAGAGGAAGTAGATAGTGACGACATACTGCAAGAGACAATGAAATCAGCTGTTCCCATAGAAGATACCTCAGAAGACCCCCCGAGTTTATCTGGAAATGAGATGTCTCGACGTTATCTTGGGAGAACAAATCGAGGGCCACCAGTCCACCTTGCGGACTATGTTCTGCAGTAGAGAAAAAAGAAAACTTTTCTACAATGCGAACTTTTGAACGGTTAACTATTTGCTTTGTTTTTTTGTAAGATGATAAGAGATGTAATGTTTATATCTTCTGTAGTTTGATTGTTATCTTCCCTGTTTGTTTTTCTGCCTAGTAACAGTGATGTAAGGTAGAGGAGGAGCTGTGGCAGGAAAAGGGGGAGCTGAGAAAGGGAGGAGAGTCATTAAAGTATGGCCGCTCGACTGAGCAGTTCAGCATATCTGTGTGTGTCTCTGGATTCATCGTCATCTGCACTACAACACTACAAAAGCTTTCTCCAATATAACTCCACAACTTATGGTCACTTATAGGAGAAGTCAGAATTTAGGTGACATTTTAGTGCGAAAAAGGTTCAAAGTACTTGTTATGCGTAGTACCTGGCTAGGTTCAAATTCGCTGAAAGGCAATTATAAGTGTGCACACTGTAACTGGTGTCAATACCTAGAAACAGGTCCTACTTTAAATATTGGGGGAATTCATCATAAAATACGAGCTTTCATTAATTGCCGCACCAAATGGGTTGTTTATGTGCTATGGTGCCCTTGTCATAGGTACTATCTAGGTAAAGCTATACGATCCATGTTTGTGAGGGTGAGAGAACATTTCAATTCTGTCCGGTCAGGAAAAGGGTCCCCCAGACTAATCCAACACATTCGTGATCACCATAATGGTGATCCAAATGTGTTGCGTTTTGCGGGTATTGATAGAATCTTCTCCTCAAAAAGAGGAGGAGATTTGCATAAAAAGTTACTGCAAACCGAGGCCTACTGGATCCTCAATACTAATGCCCAGGGACCGGCCGGATTGAACGATAAAATAAATATGGCTGTCTTTCTATGACAGCGATGAAGTGAACGGCTCCCTGATCTCTGTGTGCGTTAGTGAGTTGTAATATCCCTTTGCTACTTCCTACCCATGCTCCTATAAATAGTTTTCTTTTGCTCTGATATAGTTGGTATTGAACTAGAATAATGATATTCTTTGATTCCGCTACATGTTTTAGCTTCTTTTTCTGCCTTGTAAACTTCGTCAAATTTGGTCCATTTTTTTAGGGTCTTCTATGGTTAAAGTCATGTATGGCCGTCATGAATGGAGGGTGCAAGGATGGACATAACAGTTGTGCTCAAGTAGCTAGTTTTAATTTATATGAATAGCTGAAGATTAAACTGTCACATGTGCTTAGTTTCATGTATAAAAGCTTTCTTTTCCGCATAAGGGTATTGACTACCTTAAACAACTGAATATCTGTATTAATTCTTTAAAAAAATCTTTACCCTGGTGAATAAATTTGTCACACTTTTGCATTGTTTCATAGATAAAAATAAGTTACAGCCGCATTTTTTTGGCTACGAATTTGTTGCATGCTCGTTGCCTTGCAACTTGCACGCAAGCGCATTGGAACACACTGTACATTTAGCCCTGAATGCACCTTCCTTAAAGGGAACCAACCACCCCAAATGACCCCCCCGGACTGTTAATATGTGTCCCTACACCCAGGACACACATTTGGGGCAATCGTTTTTGCTAAAAAAACTGTTTAGTAGAAGCTAAGATATAGCTTTATGAAGTTTAATAAATCAAGCCGAATGGGTGTTATCTAGCTTTGTCCTCGTGCATTTCTTCGTGCCTGTCAGCCTCCTCTCCCCTCCTCCCTTCAGTGAAGCCCTTCTGTGTTGCCGAAAATGCCCCGCCTGTCTGCTGCTGCCTGATAAAATATGCATGCCCATCTCTGCACCTAAGAGCCTGGCCGCGTCATGAAGGGGGCGGGGCTAGATCGCGCCATGAAAGGGGGCGGGGCTCTGGCATGACGCGATTTAGCCCCACCCAACCACATAATCCTCTTTTTTGAAAATAATGGCATCAGCACTTTTTTCATATGCAGAGGATGAATCATCCAGTATAGTGGAAAGGGTGACTGCCTCTAATCAATTTTTGACTACGACTCCAGAAGAGACTCTTCAAAAGGACTATGAGAAAGACCTAAGACGACAAACGGCCCTTGAATTACACCAGACTACTTTGGCTGAATATTATAGAAATAAAAGGATCCCAAGAGGCCTGAGGGTGAATTTACGTCCTACACTGTTTGCTGATAACACTGAGTACTGTGATCGCTTTGAGAGTATACTCAATAAATGTTCGTTTGACCTTATCACTTTAACAGTGGACTTCCTACAGACAGAGCTGACCAATCTTGCAGATAAGATAAAGACCCTAGAGGATCAGATCAAAGATACTTCATCTTCTTCTGAATATACAAGCGTCAAAAATAGAACTAAGAAGAATATTGCGGACTTCAAGAAAAACGTTCAAGAAAGGAAAAGGAAAAAGTTCTTAAGAGACCAAGATGATTATGTACAGGGACATGTGTACAGATGGAAAAGCACAGACCAGGGTAATTGGCCAAGTAATCGTTATGATTATTTTGGCTCCGGGAGTAGCCTAGAGAGTCTAGGTCTGGGATACCCACCCATTCCAATGTACCAGCCCCGTTTTTTAGGGGCAAGAAGAGGATACAGAGGCGGACAAGGAGGGGGAAGAGGTCGTGGGAGCGGCAGACAGCCGACACAGCCGCGACCACAGGTACGAACACTAACCTAGTGTATAACATTTCATCACAATTTATCTCACCAGATGATCTTAAATTGTTACAAAAAGGTCTTTCATTTTGTCCTACACCACATTTTGATACCTTTAGTCTTGATCAAGATCTGAGAAGATTTTTCCGTAATTTACGCCTTAAAGCACATTTTGCTAGTCCTGATAAGGACGATCTGGTACCTCTTTCCCTAGCCTCTGACATAGCCTCTGATTGTATATCGCGTAAAGCATTAGGTATACGGGTCCCAAGTCCGTTTAATCCACCTAGAAAGTTTTTTCCTATTGAAACGTTTGCCAATCTAGTACAGAAGGATATTGAGAAATTAATACACGGAGTTGAGAGAGGAGAGTTTCGCCTTAAAAAGAACCTTAGTAGACGAGAATCGGAAGTAATTCACCAACTACAAACTAATAAAAAAATTATAATAAAACCAGCGGATAAGGGGGGAGCCATTGTGGTTATGGACCACACATACTATGTTAATGAGATCTTACAGCAACTTCAGGATAGTTCAACATACATTGCCATACCTAGAGATCCAACTTTTTCCATTAGATCTTTAATCCAGAAGAAGGTCGACTTTTATCTAAAAACATCTATCATAGATAAAAAACTCGCTGAGTATTTAGTGGTCCATAATCCAATCACCCCCGTATTTTATACACTTCCTAAGGTACGCAAAAACCTGATGCGACCACCCGGTCGCCCAATTGTTGCGTCTACAGATTCGCTCCTTTCGCCTTTGGCCATAACTTTGGACAGAATCCTGTCCCCTCTCATTCCGTGTATTCCATCATATCTGAAAGACACCTCAGATTTTTTATCTGTTATTGGCCAGCTAGGTCAAGTTCCTCCGAACAGTATATTGGTCACTATGGACGTGAACAGTTTGTACACGTCCATAGCGCATGACTTGGGTCTTGTAGCCATGACTTGGTTTCTTGATAAGTATACCACATTCAGTGTATCTAAAAAGCAATTTTGTTACGATCTTCTGACTATTGTATTACACAATAATTTCTTTTTATTCCAAGACCAATTTTATTTACAATGCCGGGGGACCGCTATGGGGTCTAATGTGGCAGCTCCTTATGCCAATATATTTATGGCATATTTTGAAAATAAGTACATTGAAAGTGATGCATTGATACAGTCTAGGTCTCTATTATAGAGACGATACATTGATGACATTTTTCTGATATGGACTGGCACCCTTTTGGAGTTAAACTCCACTCTAACGAAAATGAATAATCTCATACCGAATCTTACATTTACTTTACATCACAATGATAGAGAGATTAACTTTTTGGACACCATGATTAGGATCTCTGAAACAGGGACTATTACTACGGATCTTTACATTAAACCAACAGATAAAAATAGTATTTTGCATTATACTAGCTGTCATCCTAGGCATGTTAAATTAGCTCTCCCTCATTCTCAGCATATGAGATTAAGGAGAATTGTCTCAGATCCCCATATTAGAGCAATTAGACATTTAGATATGACAAAGAAGTTCCAAGAACGTGGATACCCACCACAGGTGTCTGAACCACGTCAATCACGATCTAGTAGTCAGACCCCCCAGGTACCTAGAATTGCCTTTGTGACCAATTTTCATCCCTTATCATACAAAATAAAACAAATTATTAGAGATCATTGGTTGGTTCTTACCAAATCGTATCCTGATATTGCCGAATTTTCAAACTCTCCCTTGATGTGCTTTAAGCATCCCAAAAATCTTAGGGACAGTCTTGTACGGGCCGATATTGGCTCTAACAAGAAGCTGCCTATACAGAGATTTCTTGGTACACCACGGCAAGGGAACTTTCCCTGCCTTTCGTGTACACAATGCTCCCATATGGTCAAGGGTGCGACGTTTACACACCCAAGATCAGGTAAGGTCTTTTCGATCAAGGGATACTTCACCTGTGACTCTACATTTGTTGTATATCTCCTTAAGTGCCCGTGCGGTCTCGGATATGTTGGGGAGACCACCCAGCATATCCGAGACCGCATTAGTAAACATAAATCGACCATTAGATGCCGTAATATGTTATTGCCGGTCCCATATCATTTCATATCACAAGGTCACACCATATCACAACTCAGGTTTCAAGTTCTTGAGCAGGTACCACTAGGCAGACGTGGGGGCGATCGTATTAGGAGATTAAAGGAAAGGGAATCCTATTGGATTCACCGCCTGCAGACTTTGGAACCGCGGGGCTTAAACAAGGAACATGAGATGTTCTTCTGACTCTATTATATAAAGTTAATATCATTGTTTCTATTTCTAATATGGTGTTAAGTGTATTTTTGATTCCACACCACCTCCTAATGGAGGGATTATAGTCCATGTCATACTATAATATGCCTTATAAGGGATTATTGTCCATGTCATACTTTAATGTGCTTTATAATTTGTTCATTGTATTACATTGGCTTTATGACATATTGTCCATTGGCACTGTTTTGCCTCTTAACTTGTTCTATATTACCAACTTAGGTATTTATATGCAACAATGATCCTTCTCTATTCTAAATGTCTTATTTTTCTTTCTTCTAGGCATGATTCCACACATAATTTATCTTAAATCGCACTGCCACCGCTTTCACTGCAGACTCGCGTCTATATTCTTTTGTTTATGTACCGCGCGCATGCGCGAGTCGCAGAGCCGGTCGCATCACGATGCAAGCGCCGCTGGCTTGCGTTCCACAAGGACACACCTGCGTTCCGGCTGGAGGAAGCAGGGGGAGTGTCCGCATTACCTCTCCTATATATAGCGATCTCACTGTCATGGCGGCGCACACCTCGCCAACGCCGCTTACACGTGCAGCACCAGTAAGTACAGGAATTAAGGGCAGACATTATGTCATTATGTTGTAGCTTTTGGGCCAGTAGTGGCGTTTTTGCTTATGGAGCTTTTTATTTCTTATCCCATTCCAGGTTTCTGGTTTTCTTATTATCCTATAACAGGTATGCGCCCCATTAGGGTGAGATTTATTGATAACTCATGTAGTCACAGGCCTTTTACATAATAATACATAATAATGCTGTTTCATGGAGTTCATGCAGTTTTATTTTATTTTAATTTACTTTATTTTGTCTCTTTTTTCTTTAAGCAGTGGCTTTCCTTAAGTATCCACAGGGGTGTAAGCTTAACCCCTGATTAAACAGGTATCCTACATAGATTGTATTCCTTATGCAGCTTATAGGGCATTGTTTGCGTATTGTACCTAAGAATTGGAGACTAATATGAGTTTTGTTTCTGTTTGTCACAGTATATTCTTATATAAGATATGACACATGGACGGGATTGGTTTCTAAATCCTGTTAGGTGAACAGGTACTTCACATGAATCTCCATATCAGGAGGGTGTCCTCATAATTATACCTGTATATGTAGCCTAGATAGTCCTTTCTATGCTTGTTCGGATATGGGCATATTTTTTTCATTATTATACCATTAGAACCCCATAGACTAGGCATGTCAGCGTGTGATCATTGTCCTTTGATTGAGGAAGAATCATGTACCTATATGTCACTAATTTGATTATTATTTTATTCTAGATAAGTGTGTGGTGCTTTTTTGCTGTAACATCATGCAACAAAATAACAATATAATAAGGTATTACATTAAATCATACTGCTTGTATGTCCCTCCACTGAATTGGATGTAATTATGTTCCCTTTGTGATTATTATTTTTGCTTACTGATTGTTCAGGTTACTACAATGTCTTTATTTGTAATATTATATTTGTGAGACTTATTTGAAAAATTGGATATAATTTTTACTTTTATTTGTGATGATACAACATTATGGTTTTTTACCCACTTTGTATAAACAAAAAATTGTTCCTTCTTTTTTCTCTTGTAATCAGTATGTCAAGTGAAGAAGACTAAGGTCGAAACGTCTGAATAAAATACTTATTTATGTTGAAAAAGCAAAACATCACTTGTTTGAAGATTCACAAATAAATATACGAATCTTTACGCATTCTTGGATTCTTTCTTTTTTAGGTGTGCCAGATCACCTACTATTATCTTTTCTATCTGAAGGATGGCACCTTTAGCCTGACGTATCTGGAAGAAAGCCACACTTTATCGCCCGGGAGAAAAGATGACGAATCCAAACCTCTCTTATCAGCATGTCTCTTCATCCTGCCGGAGGCTTGTGTAAGAGCGTCTCTGCTCTCATTCCAGATCCTGGAGAAGTCCATGGACAAAGCATCAGCTGACGGATTGCCGGATGCTGAGGAGATCAGAAGAGGTAAACCAGGATGTTGCCAGATTACCACGAAAAAAGGGGATTTAGCTGACGACTCACTAGAGTGATTGTTGTATGCGAATTCTGCTCAACGAAGGAAACCGGTCCAGTTATCATAATGAGCGCTGGCGAAGTGCCGAAGATAGGTGGTGGGGACTTGGTTAACCTGCCCGTTGGACTGAGGATGATAGGCAGAGGAGAAGTCCAGCATGATGTCCATATGCTTGCACAGTGCCCTCCAGAACCGGGAAGTGAACTAGACTCCCCTATCGGACACGATATGGCAGGAAATCCATGGAGCCGGAAGATGTGTTCAACGAATATCTTGGCTAACTCAGGAGCGGATGGTAGACCGGGTAAAGGAATCAAGTGAGCCATTTTGGAGAAGCGATCCACGACTACCCATATGGCCATACAGCTGGAGGAGCAAGGGAGATCCGTAATGAAATCCATCGCTATATGTCGCAAAGAAGCCAACGGGACCGGAAGAGGCAGTAGACGTCCAGCCGGCAACTTTCTGGACACCTTATTCCTAGCACAAGATGGACATGAGGCAACGAAGTCGTGTACGTCTTGACGGATAGTAGGCCACCAATAGTGACGAGTGATCAAAAAAAGAGACTTTTTAGCTCCAACATGACCGGCAATTCTTGCTGAGTGTCCCCATGACAGGACCGTCCTCCTCTGATTCTGGGCGACGAGTGTCTTACCCGCTGAAAGTCCAGCTACACGTAAGGGAGCCACAGTGATTATTTTGGTAGGGTCGACGATATGGAAGGGTTCATCTTCCATATTTGACGGCTGGAAGGACCGTGACAGGGCCTCAGCCTTGACGTTTTTACTACCAGGTCGGAAGTGCAGTTCAAAATTGAAACGGGCAAAGAACAAAGACCACAGACAAAGCAGTACATACTTAATTGACACGAACACATAAGGGGGGCTGTGTACAGATACATAAACTGTTTGATAGTACTCATTATACTAGCATACCTTCCGCAGTACTGCCTGCTTATGCAGCACAGGTCCACTCTGGTCCAGGACCTTGATCAGGTACATCACTTCAGCGTCACGCCAAAGGAGAAAAGCGTTTGTGTGCAGTCATCTCTCCGCCGGGGCTAACTATGCAGCATTAAAACAGAGCCTAACGTACAAGAATATCATGAGGTCACAACGCACGTTCTTTACGCACAGGGCGCTTGGGCATCCGCAAAGGAAGCGCCCACATATACTGTACAGACTTTTATGAGCTGCTGCTGCGTACGCGAAATTTAATGCATGATCGCTCGCGTGGGTCCCCTGGATCAATGCCTACCAACACATTCTGAACACTTTAGTACCATTTTACATACAGTAAATGCAAAATTTAGCAAAATGATGCGGATTACAGGATCTATTTCTGTGTAAATGTATGATATGTCAGTACAACACTGTATGTAGCTACATAAAAATAAGTATGTATGTGTTACATGTTAGTGGGTATGTACATGTATGTGTGCAAATGTGTGTATGTATTTTACACATGTGATGAAAGTGATATGTGGGTAGATACTTTGGAAACATACAGTCATATGAAAAAGTTTGGGCACCCCTCTTAATCTTACTCTTTTTATTGTTTAAAATAGTTTTTTTGTAACAGCTATTTCAGTGTGATATATGTAATAACTGATTGACACAGTAATATTTCAGGATTGAAATGAGGTTTATTGTACTAACCGAAAATGTGAAATATACATTATTTCAAAAATTGACAGGTGCAAAAGTATGGGCACCTCAACAGAAAAGTGACATTAATATTACTCAGTATCAGCAGATTCTTGAGAATAATGTTCAAGAATCAGTGTCAAAGTTGAAGTTATGCCAGGGATGGATCTTTCAGCAAGACAATGATCCAAAACACCGCTCCAAATCTACTCAGGCATTCATGCAGAGGAACAATTACAATATTCTGGAATGGCCATCCCAGTCCCCAGACCTTTATATCATTGAACATCTGTGCGGTGTTTTGAAGCGGGCTGTCCATGCTCGGCGACCATCAAACTTAACTGAACTGGAATTGTTTTGTGAATAGGAATGGTCAAAAATACCTTCATCCAGGATCCAGGAACTCATTAACAGCTACAGGAAGCGACTAGAGGCTGTTATTTTTGCAAAAGGTGGATCTACTAAATATTAATGTCACTTTTCTGTTGAGGTGCCCATACTTTTGCACCTGTCAATTTTTGAAATAATGTATATTTCACATTTTCGGTTAGTACAATAAACCTCATTTCAATCCTGAAATATTACTGTGTCCATCAGTTATTACATATATCACACTGAAATAGCTGTTGCAAAAAACAAATTTTAAACAAAAAAAAAAGAGTAAGATTAATAGGGGTGCCCAAACTTTTTCATATGACTGTATATACTTTTTCACACATAACCAGATTCTTTCAGGCTATGTTTTTTTGTTTCTCTGCCAATAAAGTCATGTCAGGCTTGTATTTTTGTGTTATTGGTACCATTTTAGGACACATGATATTTTTTATCACTTTTTATTCTGCTTTTTGTGAGGCAGAATCAAGAAACAGCAATTCAGAAATAGTTTTTTTTTTGCTTTTTATTGAATCGAAAAAGTGACAAGTCAACTTTATTCTTTGAGTCAGTATGAATACATTAACACCACATTTATATTTTTAGTGCTTTGCTGCTTTTATACAATAAAAACAATTTTATTAAAAAAATTGTTTTTCCATTGCTGTATAATATGCAAGCTATAGTATTATTTTTTGTTGACAGAGCTGTATGGTAGCTTTTTTGTGGGAAAAAAATGAAGTTTTTAGCTATACCATTGTTGTTGAAATATGATTTTTGATCCCATTTTTTACGCTCATGAGAAATTCTTTGCTTGCCACTGACCGCAAGGGACTTATGGAACCTCATTCTCAGAACAAAGCTTCATAGAATTTGATGGGTGTCATGATACATGACACCATTAGATTATATTGCAACTTCTAGAATTTCTGTTTAATTAATAAATTAGTGAATGAGGGAGTGTGGGGGAAGTCTTTATTCAAATACATTATTTTTTGCTTTCTTCCTGTGTCTTTGTGTGTTTTTCAACTGTACACTTACCGGGTTACTATTGGGGCGTCTGATAGATTCATCTCTATTATTAACCCCTTGGTTTGATGCCAGCTGTCAATTCAAAGATGACATCAACCCCACAAACCATCACCCTGCTACCAATGTACCAAGACAATAGAGAAGAATTTTTTTTATAATTATTTATTTACATAATTTTAAATAATGGTGTGATATCTGCTCTATTTTTGATAATCAGCAAAGGTGAAGGAAATAGCTGGGTGGCAGGCTTACCAGACTTATAACACTAGAAGTCCCGGGAATTTAAAGGATCCTTGGTTTTCAATGGTAAAAAGGTCAAATGACCCGTCTCTGAGACTTCTAGTGTTAAGGCAAATAGTTTTCTGCCCTTCCCAGTCTAATTATACCAGCCCGCAGCCACACAGAATTGGTGCATCACATTAGATGCAACAATTCTGGTGCTTTCCAAACCACGACTAAGGCTGGCTTCACACTACGGCTGGGATCCGATCCGTGGATGTCCGCTTGAGCCAGACAGCCCCGAAAAGGATCAGCACACAGAACTGGAGGGCTAATTTGCACTCCGATCCGGTGTGCAGCCGCACGCAGCTGCCGCCGCTGATAGGTCAGGATCACGGCTCGCAGAGAGCTAGTCACAGTGCTGACCTATCAGCGGCGGCAGCTGCGTGTGGCTGCACACCGGACTGGAAGGCAAATTAGTCCTCCAGTTCTGTTTGCTGATCCGGTCCAGGGCTGTCTGTTTCAAGCGGACAGCCACGCAGATCGAGTCCCAGCCGTAGTGTGAAGCCAGCCTAAGGCTTCACTATAGGCTGAAACATGTCGCTTTAGACATCCACTGGTTTGACCTCAATGCATGTAATTAAGCTTTTATACATTTTTTAATGATTTTTCAATAAAATGGAAGTTTTATACAAATTAGACCTCTGAAGGTGCTGCGGACTCTTCATCGCCGGGTCACATACGTCTTGTCTGGATTTCATTACTGTGGCTGCAGATTTTTTTTATTTAATCCCTATCCACATTTGTTTGCAGGGCAATTACCCCCATTTCACTTCCTTTTGAAGTCCGTAGCCCTTACCATGACCATTTTACAGCTATTTTATAGCACCAAAGTTTTGTTCCCTATTGACTAATATGGGATCCGGGGCGAAGTCTGGATACCAAACTAAACTTTAAACAAAGTTCCTGCCGAATTCGGCCAACCCAAACATCCATGGGTCTGTTCAACTCTAGTACTAACCCATAAATGCAAGCCAGATACATTATGCTTACATGATGCACACATACTTTATACAGTACAAGCATAAATAGCATTTATAAACACATTACCTCTACTTATGGTTTATGAAATAAATGCAAATGCATATGCACACCAACACATGGAAAAATGGTCCTTCATAATGTCAGCTGGAAGAACCACCATACAAAGCTATCCTAAGGTTACCTTGTCTGTTCTACTACCTAAGACTGCACAGGAGCTAGAATTATTGATCAGCAAAACTCAAACCAAAAACTCTATCTTTGTCCCTTATTTATAAGAGCATAGATACTTTATAAAAAATATTCTCTCAGCATTCTCTTATGTTCTTTTTTCCATGGCTACGTATTTTATTATTACACATGCCCTATCTGTTTGCTGGTGGGCAAGTGTGATTAAAATAAATAGAAATTCTGAGAGATAATTTTAATGTTTTTTTTGCCCCCAAATTTCTCAAACACCAGTATTGCAAAATCATCTATTAAAAAATCAATAATATAAATATTGAAAGATAATACTTATGTGATTTACTTTTCCCATCCTGAACCTCAGATCTTTTGGCATTAGATAATAGGGCAGGTGACTTGAGAAGAGGCGAGGAGATGGGCGGCTTTTGAAGTCAGCATTGTAAACGTTATACTCAATCCATGGCGCTCTATCGATATTTTCAATCTGTTCTGTTCTGTTTCTATGGCCTTCATTCAATATTAGGCTTAGAATTTGCTGTGTCCAAATTGTGCCTGCAGAATAACATGTATGATTATCACATTTTAATATGTAAAATATGATATTTTCTCAGCTTTCTACAATAAATATATACTTTATATAAGATTTTCTTTATCAAATAATTTCAAATAATGTAATCTTTTCTTACACCACCAATGAGATAGATTGTCAGCTAATGCACATACCTGACTTTGGGTAAGTGACAAGAAACACATCACCATCCCTAATTTCCATGTGTTCTATATCATCTATGACTTCAGGTGATGTGTAATGGGTCTCAAAGTATATGCCTTTATATTTAAAGGAAATAGCATTCAAGGCTTCATCAAGTGCATCTCGGTCCATTGTTGCCATCTAACACATAAAAATATATAATATCTATAACATGTATTTTTCAGCACAGATAATAATAGCAATATTATTATTAATAATAATAATAATAATAATAATAACAATAATAATAATACAAAATATTACCTTATAGGCAAATGTGTTTTCTCTGTTCAGATGTAGCAATTCAATTATTGAACATAGCGGGTTATGCTTATTTATATCTGACTGATTTAACCTTTAAACTTTATGGAACAATTTGAATGTGTTCTGGACTTCAATTCTCAATTCGCAGATTCATTGTAGGTAGATCGATTAATTATTAATTACCCTTCATCTAAAATGACCTTTTAATGCAATTTATTTGTTTTAGTCCTGTGTGACAGAATATACTTGAAGATTTTGGGTCAAATGTCAAATCTGTAGCAGGGCCTCCCACATACTGTGGTTATAAATACATCTTTATGTATATAATTAGAAATAGCTTCATCTAATTACTTTTAACAAGAAACGTTTGTCCTTTTTCCAAATAGTTTTAAAACATTCAAAACAAAATCATACAACTTTTCACAACTAAGGCTGAAGGCACACTGACTTGCATCAAGCATGAAGCGTGTTTGATGCACGACAGTGATGCGAGTGATGTGCGTGTTTTCGGGTGTGTGTGGTGCGAGTGTGGTGCGTATGGTGAGTGTGCCTGTATTGATGTGAGTGTGTTGTGAGTGTGAGGTGTTAGTGCGTGTGTGCTGCGTGTCAGTGTGATGCTGTCCACGGTCCTGAAGGACCGCTGACAGAATTTGCGGAGAATTTAAACTCGCCAGCTGTCAAAGCCAGCGAGTTTGAATTTACCGCTTTCCCAGTACAGTAATCAATAATTTTCCAGCGCCGTGACAGCAGTGCTGAAACATTATTGTTTAATGAACTCAGTTAGAAATCAAAATAATAAAGTTCTGTATGATATTAACCATTTTAACCCCCTATGCAGGCTCTGCGCTACATGTCGGCACAGATCCTGCAGATGTGGTCATTACAAGCCTGTGTCAGAAGGGTTAAATTGCTGTGGGTATGCTGCCATCATGTATACACAGAGTAGATAGACTGTGTATACATGGTGACAACATACCATGGCAGTGCAGGGGTTAATTCTTTAATTTTACTGGTCCCCGGCAATGGTTGGGTAATTTTTTTTTTTTTTTTTTCAAAAATGTTCTCTTTATTAAGCAAATAAAGTATATCAACCGACAAAAATCTTTATCAATTACAAGCTTAGTTATAAGCACAAGAAAAATAAAAAGGATAAATATCGGAAAATCAGACATTGTAGACAGAGCATGCCTGACACCAACATAACATTACAAATTGTTCCTAATACTTGCTTTACCTTGTGGCACCCTGTAGCAGGTCACCACAGACTTCCCTGGGACACTGAAGGATTTCTCACAGCGAGTAACCCACTAACACACAACACCTTTCACCCCAGGCCGGTAGGGGGAGCCCAACTGGTTGCCTTAAGCCAGTTCCCCCTATAAATACAGGTTCTGGAGGGAAATCACCAGAGTGTGCAGTCACTACAGAACTGTGAAGAGCTTAGTGAGCTGAGCTGGTACTGGAGCCATGCTAGGCCCATATCAGTAACCACCTGAGACAGTGGTAGACCCGCAGAGTAGAGGTCGAAGGCAGAGGAGAGAAACTTGCTACAAGAAAGGGGCATACCAACTCACCCCACCAGAGTTCTGGTCACTGGGTCCGAGCTGCAGGGACAGAGAAGATAGGCCCCACAGAGAATCCAGCATCACAAGGAAGTTTAGCTTCCCGGACACCCGCAGCACCAACAGTTGACAGCCATGGACTGTAAGTCCACATACATACGGGATCCCGATAGTGAGCCCTCAGTGCAGAAACCCGGATGTGGAGAGACACAGAAAGAGAGAGAAGCAACGGTCTGGTCGGGTTCCATGCCTGCTAGACTCTAAACAGAGGAACTGAAACAAGGAGGCCTATAACCCTACTCACTGTGGAGATCCTCAACTCCTGACGAACGTACCCGTACTTAACACCAGTAAAGGTACCAAAAGACTTTTATGTGTGCGTGTCCCTCTTTCCATCTGTACCACACTGACTGTGCTCCCCTACTCCAACCTTGCACAGAAACGACTGTGCTGCCCTATTACTCCATTACAACTTACAGCCCCGGGGACCCCACTCGTCCTGTAGAGAGCGATACCATCTTGCTGCCGCCCATTACCCCGGAGGCCCAAGCAGCGTTGGTGCCATCACCGGCACCTTCAGGTGGCGTCATGACTTGACATTTTTATTATTTTTCCTTCTACCCATTTTTCATCTGCATCCCCCGGGCCCACGGCCTCAGGCACCACAACCCGTGACTTCCCCTCCAGACCGCACCTGAGTGATCCGAGTACTCCTAGAGCCTGGGCTGGACAGATTCTGGTGTCACAAACAGGATCCCATGCCCGGTGCAACCGGGTACTGTGCACCATTTATTGACTGTGATTGTGAACTGTGAATTTGAACCGCCATTGCTGCGCCACAGTGCGGGAAAGGAAGGGGGCGTTACAGTGTAAGGGCGCGAAGATAGGCCCCGCCCCACGCTCTGACGAGAACCACAGGAAGCAGCAGTCGGAACTAGGAATACCCGTGGTGCTCCACTCCCCGCCCCACCGATCCGACTACTTCCTTTGATTTAAAAAGAAACTGGTAGCGATTCACTAGGGGGGAGTGAGAATGAGTGCAGCAACGCAGTAGCCCAGATTATGAACCAGCCTGTCGCTGCGGCAGGAGCCCCGAACAGACAGCTCGTAGTCGCCAATCCATCCGGCGGCACCATGCCGCCACCGACACCTGCACCAGTAGCTCCGATAATGCCGATCTCCCTGCCGTACGTCCCCAATGCAGTCTGGTTACCCAAGTACGATGGCAAGCCAGGCGCCCTGGATACATTCCAGAGGAAGATATGTACCGTGCTGGACATGTACACGATGACCGGTAAGCAGAGAGCATCAGTAGTAATGGGACAGTTAACAGGTGCAGCAGAGCTGGAAACCCAAAACTGGTCTGAGGAAGATCAGGGGTCTGTTGTGCACATTTTCGAAAAGTCAAAGAGAGTTTTTGATCATCATACTGCGTCTGAATTAAGACTGTTGTTTTACCATTGCAAACAAGGGGCACAGGAAAGTGTCCTAGATTCTTCCCTACACCTGCAAGAGGCGCTGAGACTCCTTAAACAAGCTGATCCCGATGGCATTCGTGATGAAAATAAAATGCTTATTGAACAATTCGTAATAGGCTTTGAGTTACCGGATGATAGAAAACAAGCACGCCGGTGGGCTCTCCAAAACCCTGATGCATAGTTCATTACTCTAAAAGAATTAACCATTAAGGGACAGCAGCTCCCAGCAGTGCAGGACTTAACCCCACAGCTGCGATGGACTAAAACCCCTTCCTTGCCAGAAGCACCGTCCTCATCCCCAGCCGTAGAAACCAGCATGCAGGCTGTGACCCCTGATCGGTTTGATAGTCTGTGTTCAGAGGTGCGCCAGCTGACCAAAGAGGTGGCTAAGCTCTGAGGTGCTAGGCAACCCAAGACAGAAGCAAGGCCATCAGACAAGATACAGCTCGCTGACAGCCCTGACGACGTCCCATGGATGAAGAGGAGGACACCACCGTTTCGAGGGAGGACCACAGACCGCTACAGTGCCGATGGACAGCCCATCTGTCGCAATGCAACAAAAAGGGACACATCTACCGGTTCTGCCCTTTAAACGAGCAAACCCTGGGGCAGAAGGGCCAACCCCAGGAGTAGACACTCCAGGCCAGTCCAGCTGGGAGTGCAGGTACGTGGGAGATAGTCCGTACCTGTCCATCCTCATCGACGGCACTGCTACCACCGCATTGGTAGATACGGGATCCCAGGTGACCACCATCCCAAGTATCCTTTGCAAACGGTTCTGGTCTGAAATAAAATTGGAACCCCCAAACCCTGACTTGAACATTGTAGCAACTAATGGGTTGCCCGTAATGATAGAGGGGCAGTGGGAGGCAGCAGTAAAGGTGGGGAGGGTACAGTTAAAGAACCAGGGACTCATAGTGGTTCAGGACAAACCAAATGACCGGGATCCACACGTGATATTGGGTACCATTGTGATGACTAACTGCCTAGATGAAGTGCTGTTTTTGCTCCAACAGAGTGCAGATACCGCTAAGCCAGGCGAGAGGAGAGCTCTTCAGAAGGAGATCCGAGCTCGCGTGTATCAGCAGCAGGTAACAATGTCTAATGGTGAAATTGGTAGCGTACGTGTAACAGACCCAATTCCTATAGTAGTGCCACCAAGAAGTGAAATGATGATCTGGTGTCGGGCAGCAGTGGGCCTCAGAGGGCAGGACTACCAGTCAGTAGTGGAGCTAGTGATGTCTGACAGTAGTCCTACACTCCTGACAGCCAGAGGGGTGGTTGATGTACGAAAAGGAAGGGTACCTGTACGTGTGCTAAACTATGGTGATGATGAAATAAAGCTGCCAAGGTATTCCACTGTTGCAAAACTGTTCCATGTAGATAATAACTCTATACATGAAGCTGAATCACTAGCTCAGACAGTGTCAGACGAACCCTATGATTCCAAGAACCAGCTAGAGAAATAGTGTCAGGAGCTCAGTATAGGAACTGACAACACATCTTCTCACCAGAAAAATGTAGTTTATCGGGTAGTTCGGGAATACGAACAAGTGTTTAGCAAGCATCCACTTGATTTTGGGAGAATTAAAGGGGTACAACATCATATACCCACAGGCAGTGGCGTAACTTCAGGCTAAGGGGCCCCGATGCGATAGCTCCAATGGGGCCCCCAATTATTGCAAGTCTTTAATAGTAGAAGTCTTTTTCTATAGGCCTAAGGGACTTTTGGGGCCCCCCTAGGCTGCAGGGCCCGGGTGCGATTGCAACCCCTGCACCTATTGTAGTTACGCCCCTGCCCACAGGTAACCATCCACCCATTAAAGAAAGATATAGGCCTATACCACCAGCACACTACCAGAAAGCAAAAGAGATGCTACAGGACATGAAGAATGCAGGGGTCATTAGTGACAGTTGTAGTCCCTGGGCAGCACCACTGGTCCTAGTTTAAAAAAAAGATGGTAGCATGAGGATGTGCGTAGATTATAGGCAGATCAACAGAGTAACACACAAGGATGCATACCCGTTACCACGCATAGAAGAGTCACTTGCTGCATTAAAGTCTGCCAATTACTTCTCAACCTTGGATCTTACTAGTAGGTACTGGCAGGTCTCCGTTGCGGAAGAAGACTGTGAGAAGACAGCCTTCACGACACCAATGGGGTTATGTGAGTTTAGCAGCATGCCATTCAGGTTATGCAACGCACCAGGAACATTCCAGAGGCTGACTGAGTGTTGCCTAAGCCACAGAAACTTCGAGACTGTACTGCTATACCTTGACGATGTCAAAGTGTACTCCAAGATCTATGAAGACCACCTGCAACACTTGAGTGAAGTGTTTGAATCGTTGTCCAAGTATGGTATGAAGTTGAAACCGTCAAAGTGTCATTTGTTAAAACCCAAAGTCCAGTATCTGGTACATGTGGTCAGTGCAGAAGGCGTAGCACCCGACCCGGACAAGGTTACAATCATCAAGAACTGGCCAGTGCCAACCACCTTCAAAGAGGTACGTCAATTCTTGGGACTGGTCGGGTACTACAGGAGGTTTATCAAAGGCTACTCGAAGATGGCAGCGCCCATGCAAGATCTCCAGGTAGGTCAATCCAGGAAAGGCAAGACCAGAGGCCCTCCATTCCGGTGGGGACCAGAGCAAGAACAGTCTTTCCAGAAGCTGAAAGATGCCCTAACTGGAGAAGAGATCTTGACCTACCCCAACTACAATTTACCGTTCCTGTTATACACCGATGCAAGCAATGACGGCTTAGGAGCAGTCTTGGCTCAGAAACAGCAAGGCAGAGAGAAAGTAATCGCCTACGCCAGCAGAAAACTCCGTCCAACAGAGAGGAACCTGGAGAATTACAGTTCTTTCAAGTTGGAGTTCCTAGCCTTAGTCTGGGTGATCACAGAATGTTTCAAACACTACCTGGCATCCTTCCCATTCACGGCTTTCACTGACAACAACCCTCTAACCCATTTAGAGACTGCAAAGTTGGGAGCCATGGAGCAGCGTTGGATGGCAAGATTGTCAAACTACGACTTCACTGTCAAGTACCGGGCAGGTCACAAGAATGGCAACGCTGATGCCCTATCCAGAATGCCTAATCTACCAGATGAAGGAGAAGACATAGATGAACTGGAAGAAGTAGAGTTACCAGCTTTCCACCGTCCAAGTACAGCCTCATGTCATCAGGCAGGTTAAAGACGTAAAGAGAGAACAGTGAACCCTTTATCCCACCATAATTGGAAGGAGACTCAGGACAGCGATCCAACTGTCAGTTTGATCAAATAACTAATCTCCAAAGAACACTCCTGTCTGAGTCCAGATGCTCTGCAAGATGCCAAACTACTATGGAAGGAGAAAGGAAAATTGTTTGTCTATCAAGGGAAACTGTGCAGACGTCACCTGAATCCCAGAACCCATGAACTTATCTGGCAAATCGTGGTTCCAAAAAGAGAAATCCAGATGATACTAGAAGCTTATGAAAATGGCGCAGGACACGTCGGTTGGAAGAAACTGGAGATGCTGTTAAAAGACCGTTTCTATTGGGTCGGCATGAGAGGTTCTATTGAAAAATGGTGTAAGAACTGTGGACCGTGTCACCTTAGAAGGAAAGACCAGCAAAGTCAGAAAGCTCCATTACAGCCAATCGTTACCAAGAAACCTCTTGAGATCGTGGCCCTTGACCATGTGAAGCTAACACCTAGCAGAACAGGGTACACCTATGCTCTTACAATGGTTGATCACTACTCAAGATTCCTAGTTGTCGCACCAGTCAAGGATTTAACTGCAGAAGTAGCAGCCAAGACTTTCCAGAGTCATTTCTGTCGACCACACGGATACCCAGATAAAGTATTGACAAATCAAGGTCCAGCATTTGAGTCAGAACTATTTCACGAGTTCCTAGGATTGTATGGATGCAAGAAGATAAGAACCACACCGTATCATCCGCAAACAAATGGTCTGTGCGAGAAAATGAACAACATTGTCATCGATATGATAAAGACTTTACCACTTGACGAAAGAAATCAGTGGCCAGAAAAGCTACCTGACTTAGTGGATATCTACAATTACATCCCTGTCAGTTCTACTAGCTACGCACCAGCATACTTAATGCGAGCAAGACCTGGAAAACTCCCAATTGACTTGGAGATGGGAACAGAAGAACCAACCCAAGACACTTCAGATGAAGATTGGAATTATCACCGTCAAGAACAGTACAGGAAGGTTCAGGAATGTGTTGAGAAGAACCTAGATCAAAGCAGAAGCAAGCAAGACCATGACTCCAACAAACACGCCTCAGCAGAACCCTTAATACCAGGTGAACTGGTTCTCAAAAGAAAGAGAAGAAACAACAAACTAGACAATCATTGGGAATCAGAACCATATACTGTTATGCAATTCAGTTTTGATAATTCAAAGACTTGCGTAATTAGCCGAGATAAAGGAAGGAAAACTGGCAAGAAAAGGTCCAAAAAAGCGATACAACCTCCAAGATAAATCAAAATTAATTAGCAAAGTTTATTACATATCAAAAAAACACACAGACAGAAAATGATCACACAGAAGAATAAAAACACTTAAAATAGCCAAATATAGCTAGAACAATTCATATGATAATAATATATAATTGAAAACCTCATTGCCAATTGACCAAAAACTGGTTACAATAATATATATATAGGATAAATACATACATTTTACCTATGGGGTCCAATATACCATTGAAAAAAATTTCACAATATGGATCCCCATAAGTAATCAATTAGATGGAAGTGTAATCTGGATTTCCCCTATAGATGTTAATAATCATCAAGGAACTCCCCCTGAAATTGTCAATATCCACAGTAAGATGATCAAAGAGGGATCTCTCCATCAGGCATAAGCATATGTTTAGGCAGAAAAAGAGGTTCTGCAGCATAACCAACAAGTTATCAATCTAGATTTGTAATAAGCCCAGATGGAGTGAATAGGAAGGGGTTCCTTTAAATCAGGATGAGGGAAACAGAGGGAACACCAGGCAGATTAGAAAAACACCAGTTTACCAGTCTAGAGATGCATAGGGGCACGAGGTGTGGAGCTCCCCACGCGTATCGCTGCCTGCGCCTGGCAGCTTCGTCGGGGGAAGGTGACCATCTCCTGGTCCGTCCACGTTTTTTATAGCAATGTGAGGCACCAGCCTCTAATTATGGATCCCCCTCTCAGCTGGATGCAGGAGGAAGTGGGGCCAGAAGGGTAATCCTCGACCTAGACCAAAAGCTAAAAATACTCCAAAACCAAACCCTGGGGATCCGAATACACCCCCCCCTCCCCTCCCTGGTAACTCCTTTCCCCTGTTTTATTCCTGACTGCCCTTCTCTCTCCTCCTTTTTTCCTCTCCTTTTTGAAGAGGCATCAGAGAGAGGGGGCTAAATTGAGGATTGCTATTTGCTGTTTATTAACCAAAGTCTCCCTCTTCTGTATTGCTCCAGACTTCTTTGACTCAAGTTATTATTTAATTTTACCACCTTGATAAATTCATTTCGTTTTTGGGCACTATTCTGAATATATCATCTCATCCCCAAAGCCTCTTGATGTTGGTGTATTTGTGATTATATTCCAGTACTCTTATTTTTGGTATCTGTACAGTTGGTGTAGAGTCTCTGCTTCATTAGGATTCTACTATTTTGTACAGTATACTGATTCCTCCTTCTCTGTAAAATACATACTGTGGTTTGAATATGTCTCTGACAGCTGCCGGGACTTATCTGGGCAGTCTCTTGCCCTCCTAAAACAAGTTATACTATTTTACTTGCAATTATCGTCATTATCTCCATGGGCATGCGCACTCCGGCACCGGCGCATACGCAGTCACGTATGTCCCCAGTGTGTGGGCGGCCATGTCCTAGGAGTCTGACATGCGCAGTAGCGCTATTGCGCACGCGCATTCTGGATGAAGGAGGGACGGACTGGCCTCCCGGCTTCCTCCTGCATCCAGCTGAGAGGGGGATCCATAATTAGAGGCTGGTGCCTCACATTGCTATATAAAAAACATGAACGGACCAGGAGATGGTCACCTTCCCCTGACGAAGCAGCCAGGCGCAGGCAACGATACGCGTGGAGAGCGCCACACCTCGTGCCCCTATGCATCTCTAGACTGGTAAACTGGTGTTTTTCTAATCTGCCTGGTATTCCCTCTGTTTCCCTCATCCTGATTTAAAGGAACCCCTTCCTATTCACTCCATCTGGGCTAATTACAAATCTAGATTGATAACTTGTTTGTTATGCTGCAGAACCTCTTTTTCTGCCTAAACATATGCTTATGCCTGATGGAGAGATCCCTCTTTGATCATCTTACTGTGGATATTGACAATTTCAGAGGGAGTTCCTTGATGATTATTAACATCTATAGGGGAAATCCAGATTACACTTCCATCTAATTGATTACTTATGAGGATCCATATTGTGAAATTTTTTTTAATGGTATATTGGACCCCATAGGTAAAATGTATGTATTTATTTTATATTGAACAAACGACTGCAGCACTCCTTAGCTTTTGTTACCTCTTGCCTTTATTGGGCCTTCAGGTGTATTTGGCAACGTTTCGGGACAATTCTCCCTTCTTCCAGCAGCCAGCCACAACTACAGCAAGGTTTTTTTATACACTTCCCTCCACCTTATTTGCATAATATTACAATGATTTCATTACCTTTACATTATAACACCTTATTGCTTCATCATATGTCTTTACATATCCTTCGTGATTTTGTGCCTTATAGTGCTCCTCTAGTGCATACATTGCTTACAGTGTTATATCTCCTAATGTCTTATTGTTAACTAGCTGTGAGCCCAATGCAAATGCATCGGGATTCTAGAACGTGGCAATATTATTTGCATTAATAGCATTATTATTACCATTAATAGCATAATTATTAGCATTAACAGCATTATTATTAGCATTAATAGCATTATTAATAGCAATAATAGTACTAATAATAGTATTGTCATTAGTATTAATAGCATTATTACCATAAATAGCATTAATAATAGCGTTAATAGCATTATTATGAGGAGTAATAGCATTATTAGCATTAATAAAATTATTAATAGCATTAATAGAATTAAAAATAGCATTAATAGCATTATTAATAGGATTAATAGCATGATTATTAGCCTTAATAGCATTAATAGCATTAATATTAGCATGAATAGCATTAATAGCATTATTAATAACATTAATAGCATTATTAATAGCATTAATAGCCTAAATAATAGAATTAATAGCATAAATAATCGCATTAATAGCATGAGTATTAGCATAAAGAGCATTAATAGCAATATTATTAGCATTAATAGAATTTTGAATAGCATAAATAGCATGATTATTAGCCTTAATAGCATTATTAATAGCGTTAATATGATTATTATTAGCATTATTAGCATTAATATTAGCATTAATAGCATAATTATTAGCACTATTAGCATTATTATTAGCAGTAATAGCATTATTAATAGCATTAATAGCATTAATAATACAATTAATAGCATTAATATTAGCATTAATAGCATTAATAGTATTATTAATAGCATGAATAGCATTATTAATAGCATTAATAGCATTATTAATAGCATTAATAGCATAAATAATAGAATTAATAGCATAAATAATCGCATTAATAGCATTACTATTAGCATAAAGAGCATTAATAGCAATATTATTAGCATTAATAGCATTTTGAATATCATAAATAGCATGATTATTAGCTTTAATAGCATTATTAATAGCGTTAATATGATTATTATTAGCATTATTAGCATTAATATTAGCATTAATAGCATAATTATTAGAATTAATAGCATAATTATTAGCATTAATAGCATTATTATTAGCAGTAATAGCATTATTATTAGCAGTAATAGCATTATTAATAGCATTAATAGCATTAATAATACAATTAATAGCATTAATATTAGCATTAATAGCATTAATAGTATTATTAATAGCATGAATAGCATTATTAATAGCATTAATATCATAAATAATAGAATTAATAGCATAAATAATCGCATTAATAGCATTACTATGAGCATGAAGAGCATTAATAGCAATATTATTAGCATTAATAGCATTTTGAATATCATAAATAGCATGATTATTAGCCTTAATAGCATTATTAATAGCGTTAATATGATTATTATTAGCATTATTAGCATTAATATTAGCATTAATAGCATAATTATTAGCATTAATAGCATTATTATTAGCAGTAATAGCATTATTATTAGCATTAATAGCATTATTAATAGCGTTAATAGCATTAATAATACAATTAATAGCATTAATATTAGCATTAATTGCATTAATAGTATTATTAATAGCATGAATAGCATTATTAATAGCATTAATAGCATTAATAGCATTATTAATAGCATTAATAGCATAAATAATAGAATTAATAGCATAAATAATCGTATTAATAGCATTACTATTAGCATAAAGAGCATTAATAGCAATATTATTAGCATTAATAGCATTTTGAATAGCATAAATAGCATGATTATTAGCCTTAATAGCATTATTAATAGCGTTAATATGATTATTATTAGCATTATTAGCATTAATATTAGCATTAATAGCATAATTCTTAGCATTAATAGCATAATTATTAGCATTAATAGCATTATTATTAGCAGTAATTGTTATTTTTAAATTTTTTTTTTTTAGTTTTTTTTTTATTTTTATTTTTTATTTGTTATTTTTAAATTTTTTTTAAGATTTTCGCGGCCGCACTTGCCGCAAGTGCAAAACCGCACTTGCCGCACCTGCCGCAAGTCCCCCTATACTTTCTATGGAGATTACAGTAACCGCGCCGCAAGTGTAACCGCATCTGCCGCGTTTGCCGCATAAGCGTTACACTTGCGGCGCGGTTGCGGTAATCTCCATAGAAAGTATAGGGGGACTTGCGGCAGGTGCGGCAAATGCGGTTTTGCACTTGCGGCAGGTGCGGCCGCAAAAAAAACCGCGGCTGACTGCGGTTTTTTCCGCGGCCGCACTTGCCGCAAGTGCAAAAACCGCACTTGCCGCACCTGCCGCAAGTCCCCCTATACTTTCTATGGGGATTACCGCAACCGCGCCGCAAGTGTAACCGCATCTGCCACGTTTGCCGCATAACCGTTACACTTGCGGCGCGGTTGCGGTAATCCCCATAGAAAGTATAGGGGGACTTGCGGCAGGTGTGGCGGCTCAGGCAGTGACTCGCAATGGCTTCGCGGCCATTGCTCGCGCTACATGAGCGACTCGCATAGAAAGTATAATGGGACTTGCGGCAGGTGCGGCGGCTCAGGGAGCGACTCGCAATGGCCTCGCGGCCATTGCTCGTGCTACATGAGTGACTCGCATAGAAAGTATAGGGGGACTTGCGGCAAGTGCGGCGGCTCAGGCAGCGACTCGCAATGGCCTGAACCTGGAATGAGCGTTGGAGGACGCTATACCAGGGGAACCCTGGGTGAAGGGTTAATGACATGCAGAAACTTCACCCTGAGGAAACTAAAATCATAATAAATAAGCAATTGGAGATATATGCTAAGTCCACTCTAGTGAGTGAAATAGGAGCGCGCTTGATAATAGGTTAGGAATCACGTATGCTATTAGATATTGAATGAGGCAATAACCCGATGTGAGCGGGTGTAGACTTCAGAAAGCGCACCGCGCATGCGCGTGAGTCCAAAGATGGCGTCAGGCGGATATCCGGAATATCCTTAACGACGACCGTAAACAATCCCTAATGCGCATTCGCCGGCATCCGAAGCATGGTGGATGATGCGGCGCACGATCAAAAAGCGAGGACCGCCATTAGTCATGATATCAATCAGCTGAAGGTAATGTTGTAAACCAATACAGTAACAATAATAGCGAGCTAATGTACAGAAACATTAACAATAAGACATTAGGAGATATAACACTGTAAGCAATGTTAACAAACAAAGTTCCATAGTAAGAAGTAAACCAACCTATTTTTAGAGGGCATACTTCAAAAGCTACTCCAAGAAATTTACATATCATAAAAAAGGAGTAAAGACTTGAATATAATGCAAAATATCAAATTTTATTGGAATTGACAAAAACCGGATAGGGCAGGGGACGATCATAAAGTGCTCAGTGCTTATAGCAAGGGACTGTCTGCATAGGTTACAAGTAGTCAGACCCTTAAAAGACTGTCCCGTCATTTACACATATAAATTGGTGTCTGCGCAGAGACCCACATACACACCATAGGTTTACATATATTGGTACCATACATATCAATATCCTGCGTAATGCTGGGTAGAAAAATTTGATATTTTGCATTATATTCAAAATGTAAAATGTAAATTTCTTGGAGTAGCTTTTGAAGTATGCCCTCTAAAAATAGGTTGGTTTACTTCTTACTATGGAACTTTGTTTGTTAATTATGATTTCTGTGGTTTCCACAGCTCGTCCTGTTGGGATGGATTTTCGAGCCCACGACTCTGTGTGGCTCACAGAACTTGACAAAGCCTTGGATGAGGTCGGAGGTGCAGAGGGTGAGCCGGGCGGCAGCGGCAGCACGGATGAGGCAGTCAAAGCTTACAGGGCTCTCCTACGAAAACGCACTAAAACTTGGTGGAACAGGGCCTTTCTTGACAAATATCTAGAAAGAGACCTTGTGCCGCGTGGGCTAAGAGTACAGGTGTTCCCTTCCTTCCCCATAGATGACGAGACCTTCAAAGCAGAGTGGGAGGAGTGTGCAAGCGAGTGTTCTAAAGGGTTCCTAGGCCTTCTCGTTGAGCTAAATTCCGCATCCATTGAGGTAATGGAAAGCGAGATGGATAAACTTCTGTCCCAGATCAAGGAACAGATGTCCGGCGAAGCTCTGATTAAATTTAACACCCATAATGAAACAGAGTTGAAACGTCTTGAAAAAGAGATCAAAGGCTTTAAGCTTAAAAAATTCCAGCGGGATCAGGTGGATTACAACACAGAACGGGTATATAAATGGAAAACGAACATTAAACCTCGCCCCAACCCGCTACCAAAAGGAAAACCGCGTACTGGTTCCAAACCTAAACCTAAACCAATAACACCTAACCCCAGCAGCACTGAGGAATCTGATGCTGAATCCATCCCCGGTGAAGGGATAATGACTAGGTTTAGAGCCCGATTCCCACAAGGCGGTAGTTCATCTAGCCGGGCATTACAGGTAATTAACCTTTCTAACCACCCGCTTTCAAAAACCCAGGTTGAGGTCCTCTCTCTGGGGCTCTCTTTCTCACCCACTGGCCATTTCCATTTTTTTACAGCTATGAAGGATATACAGTTATTCTCACGGAAGATCATATTGAGAAAACTTCATAACAAAAACCAAAGGCAACCTGAAGAAATGGACCGGGGTGAGAGAGAGGCTCTGGAAAATTTGGAGGACTTGGCCAACGAGATTGAGCCTACGAATGAAGGTAGGTTTCCCTCATCTATATTACCCAGATCTACGAGGTTCCCACCCTTGTCCGTATGTCCAGCTGTAGAAATTTTTAATAAGTTGGTAATCAACGATTTGAAGAGATTGCCAACGGGATTGAAAACAGACAACTTGACATATAAACAACGCTGTGCATTGTCTGACCTAGAGAAAATGTCTGATGTAGTTATAAAACCAGCGGACAAGGGTGGGAACATCGTGATCTGGCCAGTAGAATTATATGAACGGGAAGTATATCGACAATTACGTGACAAAGAGACATATCGTAAACTGACCTTTAACCCTATGACCACCTTTTCATGTATGCTCCAGACCATCCTCATGAAGGCCCTTGAGGCTGGATTGATCACAAAAAAGGTTATGGAGGGACTCACCGTTAAGTTTCCAAGGATTTCCACACTGTATTTGCTACCAAAAATCCATAAGGATGCCGTCGCTCCTCCGGGTCGTCCGATCGTTTCCGGCATAGGGGGGCTTTGCAATCCAATATGTAAATTTATAGATTATTATTTAAAACCACTAGTGGAATTGCTGCCCTCCTATGTCCGGGATACGACGGACGTCCTGATGAGGATCGACGGCATCACTGTGGAGACTGATACTCTATTGGTAACAGCTGACGTGGAGTCCCTGTATACCAGTATACACCATGAGGATGGTCTGAGAGCAGTAAGGTTTTTCCTTCAATCCAGTGGAAGGGATGCAGGACTGTGTGAACTAATCCTCGAGCTGCTCCGGTTCGCCCTAACGCATAATTTTGTTTGTCTTTAAGGACAATTATTACCTTCAGACACGCGGCACTGCCATGGGCGCGGCCTGCTCGCCTTCATACGCAAACCTTTTCCTGGGTTACTGGGAGAGGGATTTGCTTTGTGGCGGGGGTGGGCCGGCCGACGCCCATGTGCAGTGCTGGCTTCGTTACATCGACGATCTGTTTATTTTGTGGCGGGGTGGACTGGAGCAGCTTGATGGATTCATGCGGGGATTGGCATCTAATGATATGAACATCAGATTGACCTATAAATCTGATGTTTCAAGGATTGACTTTTTGGACATCTGCATGGAAGTCGGTTTTGATGGCACCATGCGGACTGATGTCTATAGAAAGTCAACCGCTGTGAACTCTCTACTGTATGCATCATCCTCACATGACCAGTCCACTATACGTGCTGTCCCTATCGGACAGTTCTTGCGGATGAAACGTATTTGCTCGTCCGCAGAACTGTTCGAAAAACAGGCCCAGGATTTGAAGGAACGCTTTCGTGAAAGGGGTTATAGCAATAGGTCGATTAAACGGGCGTACCTACGGGCAAAAAATACCCCTCGGGATTCCCTTCTCTATGGTCCGAAAAAGTCCGAAACTCCCAAAAGTCAACCAATCAGATTTATATCCACCTTTAACCAGGGTTGGGATAAGATGAGGGAAATACTAGACAGACACTGGCCTATACTCCTCTCAGATCCTTATTTGAAAGGTTCTCTGTCTGACCAACCACTCATGACGGCCAGACGTGCAAGAAATTTAAGGGATACCCTAGTCCATAGCCACCATTTAACAATTCCGCCAGCGTTGTTTGGAGCTAGGAGACCCCTAAAGGGATGTTTTCCCTGTGGCCACTGTGTGGCCTGCGAGAATGTCCAGCGCATTGCTTCCTTCTCCTCCTCTGATGGCTCCCGTAGCTACGATATCCGTGAATATGTGTCATGTGGCACGAGTTGCGTGGTATATTATGCCACGTGCCCCTGCCATAAGATATACGTGGGGAGGACATGCAGGGAGCTTCGGAGGAGGGTGAGGGAGCATGTGAGGGGCATTGTCGCGGCCCCCACAGTGGAGGACCAAACCACTTTGAAAACACTACCACGCCATTTTTTGAAATACCACAACAGTGACCCGTCAACCCTGATGTTTAGGGGTATTGACGTGGTGCACGGTGGTATTAGGGGTGGTGATGTTCGAAAAGTACTGTCACAACGGGAAACAAAGTGGATAGTGACATTGGACACAATGTCGCCAATTGGTCTAAACGAGGACTTGAGCTTTGCGCCCTTCCTGTAGTCGCTGCTGCCGGGTGTGTCCTGGTCTTTTTGTACCTCTTTTACTTTTAGAGTCAGAATTTTTCTGACATTTTATGTCTTTTATTTTTTCCTTTTATGGATTTCTTAGGTTCCTCCCTTGGCTTTGTTGGGATAATTTTGGCTCACATAATAAAGACAAGCAAGGTCTCTTAGGAAGAATCTGAAGGACTGTATACTGAATTCTGCATAGTATATTGAAGAATCAGCAAAAGACTCCACCAATATGTCATACTGGATACCATGAATTGTTATGGGATATTGTCAGAATATGATAAGGGAGTATATGTGTATACTGGAGTAATGGACAGCACAATAGATGCAGAGTTCTTTTTGTCCTTGTACACTGTGCGCACTGCGCTGCAGGATCTCCTGCCTGCCGGCGCTGATGTCTGTGCCCTATGCACGCACGGTCGCTATGGTGACGCGTCCCTGCGACCGTGCGTGCGAGTGCGGCCCGACGTCGGCGCGGTGGGCGGTGTAGCGCCCTGTGACGCGAGTGCGCACAGTTCCGGTCAGGTGACCGGCTTGCGTAACGTCACTTCCGGTGACGGAGCCGATATAAAAATGTCCAACAGAGGAGCCCAGAGCATCCCCTGATGAAGTGACCGGCACCCTAAGGTCACGAAACGCGTTGGGGTCCCCTGGTCCGGACCACCCCCTGCTCACCCCTGCTGCTCAGTGCCGATGGCCGGTGACGGCTCTGGTAAATATGCGAACTAGACCACATGCTGGTAACTGCCCACTACAGTGTAATCTAGGCGCTGTGCTCTGTACCCACACACTGGTTTTATCTTAGATGTGCCTTCTAATCTGGTATGCAACTGGTTGCTAGGATGATAATGAACATGTTTATCTAATGTTTATGTAAATTTTCTACCCAGCATTACGCAGGATATTGATATGTATGGTACCAATATATGTAAACCTATGGTGTGTATGTGGGTCTCTGCGCAGACACCAATTTATATATGTAAATGACGGGACAGTCTTTTAAGGGTCTGACTACTTGTAACCTATGCAGACAGTCCCTTGCTATAAGCACTGAGCACTTTATGATCGTCCCCTGCCCTATCCGGTTTTTGTCAATTCCAATAAAATTTGATATTTTGCATTATATTCAAGTCTTTACTGTAAGCAATGTATGCACTAGAGGAGCACTATAAGGCACAAAATCACGAAGGATATGTAAAGACATATGATGAAGCAATAAGGTGTTATAATGTAAAGGTAATGAAATTATTGTAATATTATGCAAATAAGGTGGAGGGAAGTGTATAAAAAAACCTTGCTGTAGTTGTGGCTGGCTGCTGGAAGAAGGGAGAATTGTCCCGAAATGTTGCCAAATACACCTGAAGGCCCAATAAAGGCAAGAGGTAACAAAAGCTAAGGAGTGCTGCAGTCGTTTGTTCATATATATATATATATATATATATATTTGTGTGTGTGTGCATATATATATTATATATATATGTGCACACACACATATATATACACATGCACACACACATATATATATGTACACATGCACACACACAACATATATATAATCTAACTATATATAAGTGCATCTATATATATATAGATGCACATATGAAATATGCCTAATCAAAGTGAATATATATATATGTGTATGTAATCCATATATATATGTGGATTATACACACATATATATGTGCTGGTTTGGGAGGGGGGCATTAGGAAGGGTGCGAGGCGGGGGGAGCGCGGCTCTGGGGACACCGCCCTCCTGATAAGAACTCCCCACTGCCATAAAAACTGTAAGTTTCTAAAGTCTTTTATTCATCTTCTATAAAGCCCTATTAGGTCAGGCAGGGATGGTTAGGGAGCTAGTTAGGGTCTGTAGGGGCAGGTAGTGATAGTTTAGGGGCCATAAATTAGGTGACAGGTTCCCTTTAAAGATTAAAAATAATGGTCTAACTATGACAGTATTTATTTCCTGCAGTACTCTGAATCTAAAAGGAGAATAAATACAACCTAATCAAGACAGTATGAGAGTGGCCTGTGACATTCTACCCTCTCTGACCTTCTACCCTCTCTGACCTTCTACCCAGTGTGACATGGTGTCAAACTGGTTAGAATGTGAATGATACAGCAACATAGTGAGTGTAAGCTAACAAACTAACTTACAATAACTTTCACTCAAGAGTGCCTAGAGCACAGCACAACAGCAGGACACTAGGTGACCACAGCAGTAGATGACCACGGTAGTAGTTCACCAAACAATCTAAAAGGAGAAATAGAATCATAATAAGCAAAGTGACACAGACTGACAGTGTAAAGAGTGAGAGTGCAGAGTGTGACACTTTGAAAAAAAAAATGACTGCTGAATGCAACACATAAATACCCAGAGTACACAACGCATTGCATGACACAGTACAGACTGCATTGTGATAGCCAAGGCAAAGTCAGCATTGAATTGTGAGAAAGGAGAAAGGACGGATCCTTGCCCGATCTAAAGCAGCAAGAAGACACAGAATCTCACATAGCCTGCAGTGAAAGATCCAAACGCTTAACTAAACCTACATGGAAGATTAAAGATAACCTAGAAACCGCCAAAGGTTAATTGCTTCCCAACATGACTTTCCTATGGCAAAAGGTGCTGAATCAAGTGACTGTGTTATGTATGCCTGGCGCTATTGAGTTACCACCAGAGGGAGCTCTGGAACTATTGTTCTCAGCATACCAGTTGTGAAGCCCACTGGGATGGGGTGCATGGTACCGGACCGGGGTATCACGGGGGTTATCACGGCGGTCTTGGTCCAGACTGTGTCCCGAGCCCACAAGTAAAGGTTGGGGGTTATTTACAGGGGATAAACTCGTGATGCCACCCGTGGTATGTGGTCAGGCTGACCACTGCTGCTGCAGAACCTCCGGGGATGATGCATGGCAGCCTGTGATGTGACAGCTCTCCACAGGCAGAGCCTGGTCCCTGGGGCAGTAGTGATGAAAGCAGTTTGTGAGGTAGTTGTGAGGGAGAACAGTGTTCACAAGGATTACACAGACTCATGGTTTTGTAGTTTTCCAAGTCTTTACTGTAGATGACATTCAGCAGAGTACTGTCCACGGAGTCTGTACCGGGGCCGGGTTGCTTCTCACCCTGTCCAAATCCTTGGCTTCCTACTACTGCGCTGTTTGTGTGTGGTGGCTCTGCTGCCGCTTTAGCTAGGCTACCGGCCCCTTCTTCCCTCATGGGTACCAACTTGCTAGGCAACTTGAGTCTTATCTTTATGTTCCTGACCCCGCTGTGTTGCTTCGCTGTGGTACAGTGAAGATGTGGGATCTTCTCTCATCCGGTGTTCACTGTGCTGTTTGTGTCAGGCACAGCATCGTATCCGGTATCTGTTCTGTGCGCTCCAAGGGGTGAGTTTAGGGTAACTCGGTGTCTCGGGTGTGTTCCTCTGCTTCTCCATTTCCTCAGACTCTGGCTCGTCCTGGAACTGGACAGTGGACCGTGGGGTGAGCCTAACACAGCTCTTTTACAACCAGGTTTTTCTTCCTCAGTGCTGCCCTGCACTGAACTAACTGCCACTTCCTCTCCACCCAGAATATATAGGGAAGCAGCTTTATCTCCCCCTTCTGGCCTGGAGGCGCTAGTCTAGTGTTGTGAGTTGTGTGGGGAGTTAACCCTTTGTGGTGTTACTGTGGCACATTAACCCTGGGGTGTCACATTCCCCCTTAGTAAAGAACAGTACTCCGTGACTGTAGAAAACAAACAAACAACATAACATATCAAAGCAATTAATATATTAGGAGTCTTAAAAATAAAAATATACAAAAAACACTGACATGCAAAAAGAGTCCAAAAAGTTCAAAAATAAATCAGTCCTTCTGAAGGTTTAGTCTATTGCTTCCGGGGCTGGTAAATATATACAAGTAGTCTATACCACAACCAGTTCCGTGGTAAGTATGGTCCATAGTTAATAAAAGGAAAAAGTTTAAGAATATGTAAATAGTTCATACAGGATATTCTCTGTAGGTACTGGGCTTTTAACGTTGCAAACTATTATACACAAGTCTCTACGGGTGTCTCTGGTTTAAGTGCAGTAGGCTTCTAAGCCCTCAGGTCACCACATAAGAGGCCAAGTTCTTACTCTCCATGGCTGCCACCTAACACCATGCTACTCTCACCCTTTTTGTACACTTACAATTTACTGGGTTCTATTTAAAGAGGACCTGTCACCCCCCCCCAAATATTAGAAGCTAAGGTCAGCACTGAATGCAGCTTGTCTGCTGCATTCAGGCAAGGGGTCCCCCATGTCTGATGGCGCCCGGTCTGCGTCACTAGCACAGGGAGCAGAGACAGAGCGAGGAGGACGTGATTGGCAGCAGGAAGGCGGCACAGAGACACAGGCTGCCGCACCAGGGACCGCCCATTTGGTTTCAAGTTGTACATTTTACAAAACTATTATCTCGGGGTACCGGGCGCCATCAGACATGGGGGACCCCTTGCCTGAATGCAGCAGACATGCTGCATTCAGTACTGCCCTTAGCTCCTAATATTTGGGGGGGTGACAGGTCCTCTTTAACTTCATAACAAACATATTTACATTTTACATTTGATTCCATACTTTAATCTCTGTACTTAGCCGGTATCTGACCCTGGGTACTACGCTGTGATCTGAGCAATGCTGGTGTACTGGGTGTACTTAGCATAATGGTGTGGGTGGACGTGTACCTATTTAAAGTATCTGTTACTATTGAGGATGGAGATCTGACAGTAGGACTGGCAAGCTCACTGGGGCCAGGAATTGGTTTTTCCTCTCCAGGCTCAAATTCCAGTTCTTCATGTCTTGGGACTTCTTGTGGTACGGGTTCTGGCATTGGTTCTACCATTGGAGGTAAAGCAATCATGCCGACTACAACTGCTCCGTAGTAATTTGGCCATGTGTTGGGGAAATCTCCTAAGACGGTATGGAACACATCCTCCTCTTTCTTGACGGTTGGACCTGTATGGGTAAGGTTACTTCTGGTGTCTTCAGGGTTTCAGGACACAGTTTGAGATGGTTTCTTGACACAACTGCTGATGTCCTTCCTTCGTCCTTGCTGATTAGACACACTTTGGCATTGTCTAAATTTGATGGTAAGACTATATATGAGGTGGTTTCCCACTGATTATCCAATTTGTTGGTGCGTCTCTTTCTCTTGAGAACTTGTTAACCAGGTTGTAATGAGGTTGCTAGAGGATGTTGGTTAAAGGTTCTCTCTTGTCTTTCTCTAGCTTGCTGGAGACTTTTCTCTACGCACTCTTGTACTTGGCAAAACTGCTGTTGACGTAGAGTATCCCAATTGGATTCTTCAACTTCTGCGTCTGACTTCAGAATTCCCATATCTAAATTAATTGGCAGCTTACCGGGCCTTGCTCGCATAAGGTAGGCTTGGGTGCAGTTGGTAGACTTGTACAATCATGTCCCGGTGAGTTCTACAAAGTCGGGTAATTTCTCTGGCCATTTATTTCTCTCTGACTCTGGTAAGGTTTTCAACACGTCAATCACAATATGGTTCATCTTTTCACATAAGCCATTGGTTTGGGGATGGTAAGCTGTCGTGCGGATCTCCTTACAGCCATACATGTTGCAGAATTCCTGGAAAATCTCTGACTCGAAAGCTGTATCTTGATCTGCAAGGACTTTTTCTGGGTAGCCATGAGGTCTACAGAAATGTGTCTGAAATGCATTTGCAGCTGTCTTCGCTGTCAGGTCCTTGACGGGTACCATCACTAAGAAGCGGGAGTTATGGTCTACGATGGTTAAGGCATAGACATAGCCTTACCGGCTTGGTGACAACTTGATGTGGTCTAATGCAACTAACTCAAGTGGTTGCTTGGTTACTATGGACTGGAGTGGGGCTCTCTGACCCTGCTGATCCTTTTTTCTGAGGTTGCACGGGCCACATTTTCTACCCCAATCTTCAATTGATTTTCTCATGTCAACCCGGTAGAATCTCTCTCTTAAGAGCACTTCCAACTTCTTCCATCCTAAATGACCTGCACCATAGTGGTAGGCTTCTAAGACCATTTTGATGTCTCTCTTGGGTACGATAATCTGCCAGACCAACTCATGTGTTTTAAGGTTGGTGTGCCTTCTGCAGAGCTTCCCTTGATATAGGAACAACTTGCTTCTTTCTTTCCAGAGTTGTTGGGTTTCAGCTGGAGTGTTCTGATTAAGATACGCACCTTTGTTGTGCTTGAAACGCTCGGTTACAGCCCAAACTACTGCCAGTAGTTCCAACTTGAAGGAACTGTAATTCTGAGGGTTTCTTTCCATAGGCCAGAGTTTCCTGCTTACAAAGGCAATAACTCTCTCTTTGCCTCCTTGCTTCTGTGACAGTACTGCTCCCAGTCCCACGTTGCTGGCATCCGTGTACAGAATGAAGGGTTGATGGTAATCCGGATACGCCAGGATCTCTTCTCCTGTCAGCGCCCACTTTAGCTTTTTGAAGGACTCTTCCCTCTCGTTACTCCACTGAAAAGGAATTACGGGTTGAAGACCTTTTTGACTGTCCTACCAGGATGTCTTGTAGGGGTGCTGCTAACTTCATGAACCCTCTGATAAATCTACTTAATAGCCCACCAGTCCCAGTAATTGCCTCACCTGTTTCACATTGGTGGGTCTTGGCCAATCCCTTATCACTATGACTTTATCATGATCCGGAGCTACTCCCTCTGAACTCACGACATGTTCTAGGTACTGCACCTTTGGTTTGAGAAGGTGGCACTTGGATGGTTTGATCTTCATGCCGTATCCGGACAAAGCTTCGAACACTTCTCCCAGATCTTGTAGATGTTGTTCATATGTCTTGGAGTAGACTATGACATCATCCAGGTACAGGAGGACAGTTTCATAGTTCTTATGTCCTAGGCAGCTCTCCATCAGGCGTTGGAATGTACCAGATGTGTTGCAGAGTCCAAACAGCATACAATTGAACTCACAGAGGCCCATCAGCGTAGTAAATGCTGTCATCTCCTTGTCAGCCTCTGCCTCAGGAACTTGCCAATACCCACTAGTCAGATCAAGGGTGGAAAAGTAGTTAGCAGATTTTAATGTGGCTAATGACACCTCAATCCTAGGTAACGGGTATGCATCCTTGTTTGTAATGCGGTTGATATGCCGCTAGTCTACGCACATTCACATGGTCCCGTCCTTCTTTTTAACTAACACGAAAGGTGCTGCCCAGGGGCTGCAACGGTCTCTTTATTACACCTGCAGTTTTCATCTCTTTGAGCTTGTTTTTGGTGATTTGATAGTGAGCGGGTGGTAATGGTCCATACCTATCTTTTATAGGTTGATGGTTACCTGTGGGTATAGTGTGGTCTACCCCTTTAATTTGCCCAAAGTCTAACAAGTGTTTACTGAATATCTGCTCATATTCTTTTACTACCCGGTATACTCCATACTTTTAATGGGGAGGTGTAGAACTGGTACCCACGTGTAGCTTTTGGCACCAATCCTCCAGCTTTTCTTTCTAGCCATTGTCATCCGCCTGACTTGACGGGTTCAAGGGCTCGACAGCTGTGATGGCATTGTTATCAACTGTAAATAATTTAGCCATGGTAGCATACTTCAGTACAGTGATGTCCTCTTCCCCGCAATTTAGAAGGCGTAATGGCACTCTTCTCCGGTGTACCTCAACTACTCCTCTGGCTGTCAGTTTAGTGGGCCTACTGTCTGAGTACATGGGTTCTACCAGGGCTTGATAGTCTCGCCCTTTAAAGGGAACCTGACCCCTCATAATCACCCCCTACCCTCTAAATACCTGTCCCTGCACCCCCACAAATAATTTCCAACGTTGCTCTTGTGTTGGAAATGCTCCCTATAAAAGATGAAATCTAGCCTTTTATACTTACTGAAAGTGCGACTTCTGCTCCTCGAATAAGTCGCACAGGGCGTTCCCTGTGCACTCCTAAGCCTCTCATTATCACGCCCCGATGGTGTGATAAGAAATCCATGTCCTCCTCGCCCTGCTTTATGGGTTTATTAGCCGTTACGACGCAAATAGTGTCATATCCGGGCAGGATGACATCGTACGCATTGCGCATGCGCGGCTTCTGCTTTACGGCGCTCCTGGACGTAAAGCGAAACCCGCGCATGCGCAATGCACATTGTGAGGTCGGCGGTACACCTAAAGGGTGTACCGACGTCATCCTGCCCAGATATGACGCTATTTGTGTCATACCGGATAATACACCCATAAAGCGGGGTGAGGAGGACTTGGATTTCTTATCACGCCTATCGGGGCGTGATAATGAGCGGCTTAGGAGCGCACAGGGAACGCTCTGTGCAACTTATTCAGGGAGCAGAAGTCGCACTTTCAGTAAGTATAAACGGCTAGATTTCAACTTTTATAGCGAGCATTTCCAAAACAAGAGCAACATTGGAAATGATTTGTGGGGGTGCAGGTGTCACGTCCTACTGACAGACCTCATGCGTGAACCCACTGGACCGCGTAGTTGCAGATGCTAATACCTGGATGATAGAGAGGCGGACTAGAACAGTAAAGTCAAAAGGTTTATTGATTCCAATAACATAACAAGAACCCACACCCCAGGGGAGGACCACAAGGTCGCAGCACCGGAACACCACCGAAGGAGGCCCCGGAGCGCTTAACCCCTATACAGGGATACCGCCGGTACCAACCTCGGGGGGGCCAATGAAGTGGACACGAGTGTTAAACCGACCCAAGGCGACGTGGTAAAAAGAAAAGCAACAGGGTATAAGATTGGGTACGGGGAACCGGGAACACAAGGAATCCGGAGCAGGGCTGGAGACCACGATTCAGCAGGGAAGAGGTCCGGGAAGCAGGCCAAGAACACTGAAGTCAGCGAGGAGCCGGCAGGGAAGAGATCTGCAGGAAGTAACAAACAGATATCAGAAATTATGCAAACAAGGAACAACCTGACCAGACCAGGAATAGCAACTTCACTAGATAGAAATTGCCCTGGCAAAGACTGACAGGAAACAGGAAGCTTATATTACAGCAGGGTACTCCTGATTGGCAGGACAGAGAGGCTTGGTGATTGGCTGAGGGGAGGAGCTTGATCCCTGCAGTTCTGCGGCAGTTACTGATTCGGAGATGGATTTACATGAGCTCAAGCAGTAGCCCCAGAAGTGAGGAGGTGAGCAGCGCTACTCAAGCAGAGGGCACTGGAACCCTGCGGCTGGGAACGAGCGCTAGCACCCGAGGAGCATACGGCAAGGAAGAAGGAGCCTTGGAAGCCGCAACCCGACCGATCAGTAGGCGGCGGTTGCCAGCGCCCTGGAGCCGTCGGCGGACGGACAACACCCGGGATCCCTGACACCGGACAGGAGCGGTAGGAGCCGGGAGATGGAGGCAGCAGGCCGCGGGGCATGGGTGGCAGACCCCCGGGTGGTTACAGCAGGGACAGGTATTCAGAGGCTTGGGGGTGATTATGAGCGGTCAGGTTCCCTTTAATGCCTATTGCGGCTCTACACCAGACCAACATTTCAGTTTTGGGAGGTATCACAATGGGTATCAGGTCACTTACCCTTACAATTTCACCTCCTGATATTTCTACCTGTTGTTTCATCATCAGGGCTTTTATTTCCTTTTGCAGGAGTCTCTGTTGCCCGCTTCTGGCAGTCTTGGCGATCTCCTGTAAGACAGTAATTACCTCGGAAAAACTATTTTCAATTACATTCATTCCTAGTAACATTACTGGTTCACGTTCTCGCCAGTCAACATCTACAATACCCTGATTCTTCAATTCTACCTTCCCAATCTGAATGGTCATTTCTCTGAACCCAACTTGTGGTATTATTTCACCATTACTAAAGCATAAGTTCAATGCAATGTTAGATGGACCACCACTAATGTCTGAATCAGCCCAGAACCTTCTGTAGAGAACATGTGGAATTGATGTTATCTGAGACCCGGTATCCAACAAGGAGCTGAAGAGAATGCCATCCAACACGATAGGGATGACTGGATGTCCTCCCACGAACTTGTCATACCAGGCTGAAGGACCTTGGGAGTTCATACCTGAGGAGCGGCACGCCTTCTCAGGGTATCCTCGTTTAAAGCACAAAGTGACCTGGTTCCTTGCAACGGCAGCAAATGGGCTGTCCATCCGGCTGATAGTGGTTGCTGGGTCGTCCTCTCATCGCTTGGTACTTCCGGGGCCTCATCCGCGGGACATCCTCCTTACTGGTCGCCAACTCTATCTTGGGTGCAGGCTTGGATCCACGCAGCTCCTTGATGACTTTAGCCATGGAAACAACAGTGTCTGTCAGGGCATCTAGGTTTTGGTTGAGGGCCTCATTAGAGATAGGCTCTTTGCGGTCAGCAGCAGTCCCTAACATGGCAGATGTCACTGATGCTCCCGGCTGCTGAGGTGCTACTGTAGGGCCTTGAATGGAGTTTATATCCCGAGGCTCCTCTATCTTCTGGAGACGGATGGCTCTATCTTTTAGCTGGGCAAAAGTGATTCCGGGATCCTGGATGGTCATCATGCTCAACTGTCCTCTGTGAGGGGGATAGGAGGCCTTCAATTAATTGATCTTTCAGCATTTTGTCAGCTCCCGAAACTAAGGCAGGTTCTGCTAGTTTAAGTGCTTTGAGTGCTTCCTGCAAGTTTAAGGCATAGTCTCTTGCGCTCTCCTTAGGCTTTTGTTGGCATCCAAAGAACCTCATTTTAGCCCGTGTGTCAGCACTGGACTCAAATGTTGCTTTCAGTCCAGCCACAAAATGCTCTACAGTGTCTTTGTCTGTGTCCGGCCAGGACGTAACTTCCCGCTGTGCATTGCCGGTTAACTGCCCAATAATCGTACCGACATGCTGGGCTTCTGTTAGGGGTACATAACGTAGTACGCTTTGATTTTGGTAACAAAGTCATTGAGGGTATTGGGCTCACCTGAGTATTGTGGTAGGCACATTGCTCCCGGAGTGTACAGCATCAGGAACAGCATGATGGGTGCTGTTCCCGGCGCCTGTAGCACCGCCAGGTGCTCTGCTATTGTACGGTGCCGCAGCATCTCCTTGTTGTGACATCCTGTGCCCCCTTAGTTAATGTTGATCCTCCTGGTCTTCCGCTTCCGTCAGGATGTCTATTAAAGGTTCCGCGGTGGGACAGGGATTTTCTTCCACACCGGATGATATCAGAGCACTTTGCAGAGTGCCGCCCACAATGACACGCCCCCTTTTCTTCCCGCACATTACGCGCTTTGTAATGGCGGCAATTCAAAAATACAGTCCTTGTGGCGCAGTTTAAATTCTGTTTCCCGCGCGCTCTGTAATGGTTTCTCTTACAAATCACGGCACACAATGCCCGTTTTACCGGGCACTGTAGATCCTGTTTGTAGATGCCAAGTTGTGGAGCCCACTGGGATGGGGTACTTGGTATCAGACCGGGTTATCACGGGGGTTATCACGGCGGTCTTGGTCCGGACCGTGTCCCGAGCCCACAAGTAAAGGTTGGGGGTTATTTACAGGGGATAAAATTGTGACGCCACCCATGGTATGTGGTCAGAGTGACCACCGCTGCTGCAGAACCTCCGGGGATGAATGATGGCAGTCTGTGATGTTTCGGCTCTCCACAGGCAGAGCCTGGTCCCGGGGCAGAGTCTGTACCGTGCTTCCCACCCTGTCCAGGTCCTTGGCTTCCTACACCTGCGCTGTGTGTGTGTGGCCCTGGCCCTGCTTTAGCTAGGCTGCCGGCCCCTGTCTCCCTCACAGGTATCAATTTACTAGGCAACTTGAGTCTTATCTTTATGTCCCTGACCCTGCCATGTTGCTTCGCTGTGGTACAGTGAAGATGTGGGACCTTCACTGTGCTGTGTCAGCCACAACATCGTATCCGGTATCCGTTCTGTGCGCTCCTCCGGGGTGAGTTTAGGGTAACTCGGTGTCCCGGGTGTGCTCCTCTGATTCTCCTTTTCCTCAGACCCTAGCTTGTCCTGGAACTGGACAGTGGACTGTGGAGTGAGCCTAACACAGTTCTTTTACAAACAGGTCTTCCTCAGTGCTGCTCCGCACTGAACTAATTGCCACTTCCTCTCCACCCACAATATATAGGGAAGCAGCTTTAGCTCCCCCTTCTGGCCTGGAGGCGCTAATGTAGTGTTGTGGGTTGTGTGGAGAGTTAACCATTTGTGGTGTTACTGTGGCACATGAACCCTGGGGTGCCACACCAGTCTTTCAAGGACACCTGTAAGAAATATACCTTCGTCCTGGTGAGTCTCTAAAGGAACTGCAGTACTGTCAACAGCTCAATTCGGAGTGAAACTGTACTGTGCGCGACATTGTGGACGAATCAGAAGCAAAAACCATGCAAACATCAGAAGTGTTAACTCACAGATCCAGGTCTGCTAAGAGCTCAAAGTACTCATTCAAATCAAGCTGGTCAAAGTACTCTACCATCAGTGAACATCTTATAAAAGTGCATGCCGAAGCGGAAACTACTAAGGTACAAGCCGTCTTTGCCCAAAGGAAAGCCGAAATGGATGCTTTGGTAGCAAGGGCAGAAGCTGAATCTGCATGCAAGAAGGCAGAAATAGATGTGCTAACAGTAAGAACAGAAGTTGAGACTGCACGTAAGGCAGAAATTGAAGTCCTGCAGAAGGAATGTGAACATATGACAGCCATGGCAAGGTTAAGGGTCTTTGAGCTAGCTTTAAGTGGAGTCAAAGATGCAGTATCCGTTTGTGTGAAATCAACACAGAAGACCCCAATAAGTGCACTAGAGACTACTTACTAAGCCAGAGCAGCGAACTGTTGACCACCACCAACGTTCCTGTCAGTACCAACACTTCTCCAGAGCATCAAGACGTTGATTTGCCTGTAGCTACCAGCTTTCAAGGTCAGTCCAATGTGCTACAAACATTCAAATCTGAACCTCTTTGATGCTTCAATATGCCACCAGACACTGCACCTCAATGAACTTCATATGCCAACTTCTACATGCAACTTAACATGCCGGCAAGTCACTATATTGCTAACAACCACATAATTCCAGCCCCGCATACCACAGAGACTGTATACACCAAACTGATTGCTGGACTAAATGCTTATGCCGCTCCATAGCGTCCCATGTTTCTGAACCAAGAAGCTACAACCCAGGTTAACAGCATTACTCAGCAAGCACGTGTACTCCCAAAGTCAGAAGGAACAGACCTGTCTAACTTTGCAAGGTACAATATTCACTGAGAGCTTACTAACATTGCTCTTAAAAGGTTTGACGACTAATCTTAAAACGACAGAGGGTGGAAGTGTGCCTTCAAAACCGCAACTAGTGACCTCGGCATTACTGCTGCTGAAGAGCTGTGTTAGCTTGCTCCTCCCTTCTTTCCCAGTGTTCAGTTTGTTATAGCCATTTTTTGGATCACATGTGTACTTCCCAGTAAGGATTACTCTTTTCACCTATTGCATTGATCTTAATAACAAGATTTCAAAAGAAACATCTCTGTTTCTCCTGGTCTTTACTACAAGTCAGTGTGATTGAGTTGGCACTGTCTGAGAAGACATGGCATGTGAGTACAACAGCCAAATAATTATCTAAGAGACTGATTATTAAAATGCTTAGAAAGTCATACTGCCTTGAAGAATCAGAATAGTACCATTTGCAGTTCTCACCATGTATACTTTTTTAATATTTAATGTTTTTAAAATTATTTTATTAAAAAAATTAATAAAATTATATTTTACGCTTATATCTATAAAAAATTTAGTTTCCTTTGTTATATATTCCTCTATATTCACTGCATTTTGTACCAATGGGTTATTTTTCCCATGGGAAATAGTAATTTCTATACTCTCTCAATCTCTAGGCAGTGATATAATTCCATTCCTTCATATACTGGTACAAGTGAATATTTTGCATTTTTCTTCCAAAAAAGATATTACTCACGTATCCTATTTTTATCCTTGAAGAAGGGTACATTTACCCAAAACATTAAATTAGTGATTATTATTATTATTATTATTTATTTATAGAGCACCATTCATTCCATGGTGCTTAGTGATGAGCAAATAGTTCAGTATTTGGGTTCAGATAAGTCTGTCTACTTTTTACTAAAAAAAGTTGGGGCTAGAGTTGGTCCACTTCCTCACTGAAGTGACAATTTGCATATTTCAACTTATCTGTCTCCTTGTGGTTGCAGGCAGATTCCTCTCCATAAGGCAGATAGCTAGTTCCCCAGACCTCGTCTATAGCCTCTCATACACCCTGATCAGAATATCCCACGCTCTACACTGATGAGGGGCAATTACCCCAAAACGAAGCATCTGTAGTTTTGGGTTCTGATCTTTCACAAATCCTTGGTCATATTAAAAGGCTTGTTAAAGAGTCGACTATGACTTTGAGGAGCTACCTAAAAGTGGCGCTAGAGTTCATCCACTTCCTCAGTGAATTTACTTTTTACTATTCAGATAGTTATCCCGAATACTGAACATAATGCAAGTAAGATTCCTCAGACAAATAGCTGAGTTCTCAATTGACTTGCATTATGTTCACTATTCGGGACGATTCATTTAGACTTATCCGAAACCAAATACTGAACTATTCATTCATCACTAGTTGCTCTACTTCACTTAGCAGTGTAATAACCTTTTTTGGATATGAAAGTAGAAAAAGAGAAAGCATTAAAAAAAACCTGTCATTCATTTTGTGCCTACTGTTAGTGTGCTAGGGGTAAGTGGTCTGCTCCATTGGAATAAGCACCCATTAGTATTTGCAACATAGATTTGAGATTGATCAACCTACCTAATTGTCTCCTGTGTATAATGTCTCTGGTGATCACTGTATCACCTGTACAATTACACTGTTTACTATATACAGAGCTCATATGTATAATGTCTCCTGTGATCCCTGTATTACGTATTCACTACATATTATATTCAGACATTAAAGAGAAAGAGTTGGCAAAAGGATACATTGGGCCCCTCCTCCAAAGCTGCGCCCCTAGAGTATCAGCTCATTGGGGGTGCTTTCAGTACTGCGTCCTCATCTGTCAGCATGTCCCATCCAAACCCAAGCGCCCTCAAACTCCGGGAACGTAACCCCGGATGGTTAGGTCCAAATGTCATATGGGGTGCGACAACCACATAACTAATTTTGGGAAAAGTGGAATCAGAACACAGAGAACCCCGCCATCCCCACGGGCAGCCTGCCGTGTTGCCTGCGACATAAATTACCTAAACTCCCCACATGTGCCAATGGGAAGGCACCCTAGCACCTTGTGCATTCTGGCTGGAATGACCGACCCTGAACATCAACTTCCATTCCGTCCCCAGGACCGCCCCTTGGTCGTGAAAAATAACAAACTGCAAATGGCGACCTACTGACGGGCCCCACTAACAGGCGGCCCCCGAAAGAAATCCACCATTTTTTGGTCACAGGAAAAAACAATTAAAACCCATTGGCATGAGGGGGTAGCCCTACTTGTTGTGTCGTACCGCCGCCTGGCAACAGTTTTGGTGTATGCAAGGTAAGGGGACCACTAGACAGGGTGTGGTACCACCCCCAGGTACTCATTATCACAGTACGACTGCACTTTGGGTGCACAGTTTACGTGACAATTGTGCAGCCGACCTCCTATAATGCGTGTGGTTGCTGAAGAACATAACCCTTATTTAAAAAAAGTGGGTCCCATGTCTCAGGGCAGGACAAATGGCAACGCATCCCCTACCACCAAATTTGCCGCTAGTGGGTGAAGCATGCCATTCCTAAACCATTAATCGGCATGCGATCTGAAACTTTAAACGAAGACCCCGAAAGTGCGAGTGCAATAAGGAAGCCCTGCCACCCCTATCGTGACTGGATGTACTTTGCCAGCGCGCGATGCTACACAGTTCTTTTACGATGCTCGGTAGTTCTGAGAGGGCCTGAGTTCAGTACTCTATATGAGGGAACATCTCAAAAATTCGGGAGAGCCGTGACCTCAATATCACGATTGGGAAAATTGGGTCAGTATAAAATCGCTATGTGTATCACGCATGGCACACGCGGATAGAAGAACATCCGCCTACGCAGATGTATATAATCTTGCAAACAAAAATTAAATGCTATATCTTGAAACCGAAAATGTTTGCACTGTAAGGAAAGCCCCTATTACCTATTCAGTAAAACTACATATTTTATATCTTAAAGCCCCTTAAAGAAAATGAAAAAGTTGGTGCGAAAAAAAATTGAGAAAAGCACTTTTTAGACGTAAAACGGGAAAAGTAGAAAGTTACATATGTACAAAATTAAATCTATCAGGACTCACATGAAATGTGGCCACCCCACAACGAGTGCATCACAGTAAAAGGATATTTGCAAGCCAAAAAGATAAACACAAGCAATATTCTCTGACATCTATAAAAGACCACAAACTGGTGCAAGTAACTCAAAGAAAGACTGAAAGTAAGAAAAACAATTGGCATCACCCTAGCATAAAGCAGCCCAATAAGGTCCTTTTTCTTGGGCGGCACAGGGGTAAGTGGTTGTGGTGTAGGTGATTCAAGTTTTAGTTATGTTAGTAATTTCTAAAACAAGGAGTCTAGAGAAGAAAAACCCCACAGATAGAAGAAAAGCCATGAATCAGCCCTACGCTGGCAACCCCCTTAAAGTGAAGGGGTTGCACAGTTCCGATGCGCCCCCTTCCACCTTCCCCAGGTTTGAGGTCTCCTTTGCCCATCACCGCCGAGTTGGAGAAAACCATTATCTCCGCAGTTCCTAAACCCAATTCCGAACCTACTCAACGGCAACAAAAATTGGCGGGTACAGTAAAAACCATTCCTCCTATTTTACAAGCAGGTTGAATTACCATCTGAAGCTAGTTGACAGTTCAGCTCTGGCACAGAGCAAACCAAGGAGTGCGAGGGAGACCGTCCCCTTATACTTAAAGAAACTCCTCCACCACCGCATGTCGAATAACTCATCTGCTCCTGAGCCATGTGTGACATGGGATTACCCAAAACCAGAAAAGGGGGTTACCCAAGGTAACTATCCCAAGAGCAAGCTGTGAAACGGTATCCCCCGGGGGATTTTATGGGCCCATCTTCAAGCAGCCCCAACCTTGTAACCCGGAATCTGGCCCATCTTTCCTATGCGACAACGGCTCAATGATCAGTTTAGAAATGGGGAAAGACACCGCTGGGATCTTTCCTGGGGAACCACTTTCATAAGGGTTGACTGACATGCCCAAAACCCGGTGCCCAAACTACCCCTTCCCCAATTGACAAGGCCATTGTAGCTCCTCTTGCCTGGGTTCAGAAAGCACCCGTTAGAGAGACTTACAAGTGCATCCGTGCATTCTTATGAACTGTTTTTTTCCCTTTGCTAAAGGGTACCACCCAGAGTGTCCTCAAGTAGCCACCGGTGCCCCACTAGTCGGCAGTCCGGCTGGAGCCTGAATTGAGGAATGAAACACAAAACAGCCTGCCAACCGGAGGTGCCCCGGGAAACCGGTGAGTCAGTTGGAACAAAACTAAAACAAGTTTTTTGATAACTTTTTATACACTGCAAAAATGCAAAAAAATTATTAAAATAAATTTTTGGAGATTACTGGCCATGATGGGGGTAGGGATGAATGCCTACAATAATAATGACTACTCATAGTTTTTTTCCTTTTCCCACCCTCCCCAAGACAAAAGATTTACATAAGCACAATGGGTCCTGCGGAGCCATTGGAAGTTCAACACCGGTTTAAATGCATCCTCGCTAGGCAGCCTCGTCAAGGAGCGGTGACCAGGTGACGGCGTTGTGTATATTTAAAAGCCCAATGCCCAGTTTTTGATACTGATAGATCTCATTAATACAATATAAACTGAGCAATAAAGAAAACTTTTTCTGGTGGGAAATATACAATAATAGTGTGCATATCAATGTCCAATGTTTTTCTTTTTGAAAAGCAATGCAACCCACCCTATAAAACCGGGCACAGTATCAAAACCTTGCAGTATTGAAAAGACACAAACACACATTGACCGCTAGCTAAGAAAACATACCTTTTTTTTTTCAAACCAATAATACGATCACCTCCAGGCCCACAGAAAGGAGTCCCGGTCTATGGATTATATTACTCGCACATGAAATCTCTCCATTTGGTGAGGACAAAACTAGGAGCCAGTTTCTAACACGGATGATGATAGAGGAAACGGCTGGTAATTTGCCGAGGGTTCGTAGGTGCCCCCCGGTAAGCCTCCCAAGGAAAAAGCGCTAGTTTTCCCCCACTGTGAAAAATTAATTCCCGGGGATGTCAGAGGCAGCTTCATCAGGGAAGCGATTTGTAATTAAGATGACCCCATGTACCAATACAAACCTGTTGTTTTTTAACCTTTTTGAGATCTTATGGCGGTAAAAGTGCCAAATCCGGTTTGCCAAGGGGATACCCTTTTGGGCAGAAAGGCTAGGGGGGAGCGCCGTCGCCAGAAGGTGGGGCGCTCATTTGCACCCAAATTATCCACATGAGATAATGAGGTCCCTCCCCCTCCATTTTTTATTACTGTTTCGATCCAGGATCGGCCGGCTCGATCATATTGCAGAACAAAAAAAGCGAGGAATTTACAAGTACGCAAGCAGTAATACCAGGACCCCACTTATTGGGAGTGAAAAGCAGCTTCGCAGCATCCCAAGAAATGTCGTCTTAAAGCGCATTCTGGCGGGAACCCGCTTTAAAGAAGGCCTTAATAACTAAAACAGAAGGTAATAGGGTTAGTCCAACATTTGTAATTATGCACATGCCCTAAGGGAAATATGGGTCCAGCCAAATATTAGACAAGATGCGCCAGGAATATACAATTAATATTGGTAGTTGAACAAGAAGAAAAAAGATATATTTTAAATGTATAAATAAAAAAAAAAATTGGGATAAATAAAAAATATCCTGTTCCAGTGCCCCCTGCAAGTCAAAACTCAGATGTCCTACTCTGCATACATCAGCTAGTATTGTCTAGGGCAACCGTGAATGGGCAGTTTGAGAACAAATCAACGCTACATCCAATCCTCTGTGAAAACTTTTTTGTACACTGGAAAAACTGGAAAAAAATACTCGGGGCTTTGATACTCCAGCATGAGGCAGGTTTTTCTAGTGCCTGGATGGCAGCGGCACAAAGCATTTACAGTGGACTACTCTTATTTGTGAAGAGTTTCCCTGGTTGCAGGAAAGGAAGTGTCCCACAATTTCCCCTATAATTGCTTCACGCAAGTTTTTCACGGAGACCCACTGGATTGTAGGACCCTCACCTACTGGTTAGTATGTTCCCACATTATTAGATGCATACCCACCCGAGTAGGGAGTCTCGGCTCGGACCTGCGAGTGAGGTCAGCTTCCGAGTAATTTTTTGCAAAAAGTACAGACCAATAGCCCTGTTTTTGATACTTTTTTGATAGCACTTGCTAAACACTTGGAAAAAACACTTATTATAAACAGAGAGCATTTTGTGTGATTCCTGTGCTGATTTTTGCACTGATTTTTTTTGTAGAGGGGCCCTTCTGCAGAGGGAAACGGTCGCTGTGTGCTCACTTCCACCATTCGCGTCCCACAGCTCAACGATTTGCATCTCTACAGAAGTCGTTCGGCCTGCCAGTTCACCGGCTGAAATGCGATGTGCCGACACGAATGGAATACAACTCTGCACATGTTGCAGCAACTGTGGCAGCACCGACGAGTAATACATTATGACGTATTACCTGGGCCAACGAGATCCAGGGGTGGGGCAAATCACGCTGCTGGAGTGGTCTAAGGTCAAGGACCTATGCACCCTTCTGTACAGTTTTGAAATGGCGACAAAGATGTTTAGTGCTGACGATGCCATTATCAGCATGACTATTCCAGTAATTTACATGCTGCAGCACACTTTTAACTTTATTCAGAGTCAGGTGGTGGGACAAGAGGAGGGGAGGATGTACAGAAGGAGTCGTATGCGGAAGGGATAGCAAGATCTCCAGGGTCCAGACGGTCGGCAGCACCAAGGCAGCAGGAATGGGAGGGTGGGGAGAGGGATTAACGAGGGCGCATGGTAGCAGCCAAACTGTTGAGAAAGGTGCAGGACCGAGGAACAAATGGAGGACGAACTGGCGATGGGCATGGAAGACTCAGAAGATGAGAGAGAACCCTTGATTACATTTTCTGCTGTGTGAGGTTGGGGAAAGAGGGCAGAGGAAGGAAGCATGATTCTTACCTCGCCGCCACCAACACAACAAGGACTTGGGCCTCCTGGTTGCACAAGACACATGAGTGCCTTCTTGCTGCACTACCTGCAACATGACCCTTGGATTGTCAGAATTGAAGTAATGCTGACTACGGTGTTTTCCACACTCTTAGATCCCCGGTACAAGAGTAAATTTGGTGAAATAATTCCTGCCATATAAAGGGATTCACGCATGTAGGAGTATCAGCACAAGCTGTTACAGAATCTTAGATCTGCTTTTCCACAAAACATCAGTGATGCACATAGTGAATCTCACAGGAGTATCTCCAAGTGAACATCGATGCCATGACTGTGGAACTGGACCCTTGCTCATTTTGGCTTCCAATCTGAAAAAATGGCCTGAGCTCCCACTCACGCCTTGAAGATTTTGTCATGACTCGCAGCCAGCCAGGGCGTAACTACAATAGGTGCAGGGGTTGCGATTGCACCTGGGCCCTGCAGCCTAGGGGGCCCCAAAAGTCCCTTTGGCCCATAGAAAAAGACTAATACTACTAAAGATTTGGAATAATTGGGGGCCCCGTTGGAGCTTTCGCATCGGAGCCCCGAGGCCTTATGTTTCGCCACTGCAGCCAGCATTCTCTCTGAACGTGTCTTCAGCGCTGTTGGAGGTGTGCTGACAGATAAGAGCACGCTGCTGAGTCCAGTGACAATGTAGACAGACTAACATTCATCAAGATGAACAAATCATGGATCCGCAAGAACCTTTCTACCCCTGTGTCATCCTGAGCTGGCTCATCCTTTGTAATCTCAAAAAAGGCCCAGGCTAGGCAAAGGTTTAGAGCCCATATGACCTGAAGAAGAGCCACCACGACTTCTGCTCCAAAGCAGAGTTGTGGTTGAGGACGCAGTTGTTGACATGCTTCCAGTACTCCGTCTCTGTCCAGGAAGGCGCAACCTAACCTCATCGTCACTAGCATCCTCCTCCACCTCCTCTGCTGCCCCTCATTCGACTGGCTGACTGTGGGTTGACAGTAAGTGGGATCTCCAACCTCATTATCATCCTGTGTGCTCTCACACCCGTCATCCTTAGAGTCAACCTCTTCCTGCCCTGACCGAAAAGTCAAGTTGTCATTCCTATCAGGTATCTCAGTCTCATCAGCATCTTCCTCATTGTCTCCACCAACAGGACTTGCAGTTTGGGAATGAGGGTCTGCATTATGCTTGCTCAGAACCTTCTTTATCTGGGCCTGGATCCACTCACAAAGCTTTTTGGGCATCAGTGCAGATCATTTAGGAAGGACAGTGTGTTTATTTACAGCTGGGTAACTGCTGACTACCAAAAAAACTGCTCCCCGCCAAAAAAAAATTGGGGGCTAACTGCAGTAAATATTGGTACTAAAGACAGGGGGTGTAGCTTTCTTACAGCATTGTACAGGTTTGCAAAGGATTGTAAGATAGTTTGCGATGCTGTAAAAACATTTGCACAGATGGACACACCCGTGGCAAAAACTAATGGAACTGCTCTAACCTAGCCCTTTTTAAAAGGCTGATATATAAATAGTCCCCCCTCCCTACTTTTCTGAAGTAGCCCTCAAAAAGGGTTGATATTTACAAAATAACCCCCTTTTTTCCCTATTGTCTGATCGGCTGGGACTACTGGTGGCCCGGGGGGCATCAAGAGGTTTTGGGCTATGTCCCCTGCCTTTTCCCCCTGTGCCCGCAAAAAACCCCCAAGCGGTTCCCGCCCGGCCAGCCCCTGCCCCCTGCCGTAACCATTGGAACCCGGGAACAATCGCGATGGACTTCATACGGATTTCCCGCTTCCTTGGGTAAAACCCATCTCTGGGTGTAGTGGGGAATTTTCCAAAATGGGTCACTTCCCTTTTTTTTTCTGCCCTGGTCTTCCCCTCGGCACCCCGACTTTGGGAGCTGTTGTTAACACATCCCCTTTTCCCGGTTGCTGGTTCCCTCCCCAAAAATGTTTCCCATAGGGGGGGTACAGTTTTTGTTCCGGGTTTGGGTTCCCTCTGCAAAACTCGGGGGTTGCCCTTGGGCTTTTTTTTGGCCTATCATCCCCGTCCAAGGAAGGTGGAACGAGTAAATCAGGTGTTGGCTGGCTATCTGGCCCCTTCATAAAGCGCACCCGACGATGGGATCCCCCTGCCCTGGGGGAGTTTCCTCAAAAACATGTCGGGAGTCCTAAGTAAAAGTCCATTTTTTATTGTAAATTTTGGGGAGCACCCCAAAGGATTCCCAAAACCCCGGATATCGCGACTTTCCTAATCCGGGGCAGGGCCTGGCCCGGCGCTTCGCCACCATCTGGGAAGAGGGCCCGAGCAGTTGGAGAAAGATCCCCCGGGTTTTTGAAGGACCCGCCGACAAGAGGGGGAAAGTGCCAGGCCTTTCCCCAGGAGCAAAGGGAAAGGTATGTCTAAAAACATCCGCCTCAAGGTGCCCCTCCTACAAGCTGGCCCGCGTTACATCGGTCCTTCGAGGTTATCCCAAGCTCAAAAAGTGACTACCAGCTTCGACTGCCTCCCTTTTTAGTATACTATTTTTTTTTCAACCCCTTCCCTCCTCAAGTCCGTGGTCCTCAAAGCTTTTCCAGGATCCAGGATTCATTCTCCTCCAGCTCGGCCAACGCGAATAGAGATTAGTGCCCTTTGGGGAAAGAAGGAAGGGGGTTCCCAATGGCATCTGGTAATTGGAAAGGGTTTGGGCCGAGGAGCAGTCCTGGGAGCGGGGGAACCAACGCTCATCGTCTCCTAGGGGAGTTTCCTTGCCGGCCACTGGCCCGGGGGGGCCCCGGGGGGGGGGGGTAGTCACCCCCTCAGGCCTGGTGAGCCTGTTTCCCTTACCTCCCCACGCCCTGCCAGGGACAGGGGGCCCCTGCTCCGGGATCCCCGTGCTTGCTGAGGGATCCCTCCCCGCAGACATGCCGCCCGAGTCCCGTCCCGGCCCGCTGACTTCCTCCCTTATTTTTTTCCCAGGGGACAATAGGGGGCGGGCCCGGTGTTTCAGGGTTTATGGAAACGGCTATCCCCTTTTCCCGCCCCTTCCTTCCGGCCTACACCAAAAGGCTTTGGGGATAAAAAGGTCCAGAATCCAGGGGCGTTGCCCGGGGAACATCTATCTTATGAACTTTCAGCCCCAGGTCTTTCAGTTGGGGTTGGTCTGGTTCGCTGTATTAACCCGTGTTCCTTTTGTCCTAGGCGGTTCTGGCAGTTTTCTGTACTTGTGCCCTGGCCCCGTGCTGTTACCTGCTGGTGTGACATTTTTTTATATAAGCAGCTGGTACGCGGGGACCTACCGGGGTTTTAATTGGTTTTAAAATATTGCATTGTTGCCTTTTTTGATATCAATAAAATTTAGTTTTGTAAAAAGGTGTGCAATTAGTTTCTGCATACTTTCTCCTTGTATACTTCTCTGCAGCAGTTTTTTGCACCCCATTTTATTACAGATGTTGCAGGAGCCACAAGGGAATTAACCCCTCAGTCTAATGCCCCTGCCCATTCTGCTTGTCGGTCATTTGAAATGGCTGCGAACCAGTTGAATCGCCAAATTTGGCGCTCAAACTAGCAGTGATCAATGGCCTGTCACTGACGAATAAGCAAATTTTTGGGTCCAGACACAGGATATCCCAATGAGTTTCAAAATGGTACCCCCCTTGGACCAGTGATTGTAATAGTCCATAATAATCCATAAAAATCGGCAAAACAAATCTGTTGTATAAGCCATGATGGGGGTAGCGGCCCCTGCAATAAAAAATAGACAATAAGACCAGTCAGTACATGCAAATGTCAGATCAAATGCCAGATTCCCTCCCCCCCCTTTTTTTTTCCACCATGCTGCTTTACTGCATCAACAATAAAAAGATAGCTTTTCTCAAAGGTTGTTTTTTGACTGCTTCTCTTTTATCCAATTGTTTGAGGATATATCTATTCTTGACTGGTGAGGGGGCTATCTATGATGATAACAAATTGGGTCCTGCTATATACGTATTATTATTATTATTATTATTATTATTATTATTATTATTTATTTATATAGCGCCATTGGTTCCATGGCGCTTTACATAAGGAGTGGGGGTAACATATGTTACATATAGGCTGAGTACTATAGTGCTTTACTTTAGCAGGGGTGCACCCATAGGTATGCAGGATATGTTTATTTATTTATTTTTCATTTGTGTACTATACTGTATTATATACCTATTTTTCTTCCTTGGTATCAACTACCTATATGTTCGTGGGTGATTCATCTTTTTCTCCTGTGCATGCCCATGCTTTGTGCAGATCATAGCTTGATAATGGACCCATATTTTCCCAATGTGAGTACATTGTAGCATAATTTGCACAATGGTATGACTATGACCAGATTACCCTTCTGTTTTGAGTCTATTAAGTCCTTCCTTTACCTAATAATTCCAGCAGTAACTAGCTCAAGCTACTTTCATTGTGATCCGTCTGCAGCTGCTAACCCTCTAATCTGTGCAGGGCAACATGTATTACTGTGTTTTTGCACTCCGCTCATGCGCATATATACCGCCAGCATCCGGATCACAGAATCAATGGAGGGAGGGACCTTATCTGACGCAACGTGCATGCGCCATCCCACGTGCGGGACATCACTTCCTGTTTTGGCCGAGCGCTACATGGCAACCGATCGCACCGGCCAGTAATTTTTGTCCTTTACACAGGTATATAAGGTACATGAATCACAATACAGCTACACCTCCCTGATGAAGCCAACCCAGAGCGGTGATATTCGTGGTACCTAGGGGCTCCTGCGTTCGTGCCCTTAACCTGGCATTACCACCCTTCTCTATCTGCTGTTAGACTTGCTATTTTTTCCTCCCCTGGAGACATGGGATATCCTGACCGGACTCCTTCTGTGTTTGGGGTGAAATATAATTGGTTTATGTTTTTTCTAGCAGCGGTCATTGTATTTCTCTGTACTGCAGATTGATATGCCCATATATAGGTCGTTGCATGCTTTCACATACATTGGCACTGTATATGATCTCTCTTTATTGTATATTTCCCAAGTCGTGTCTTTATTGTAGTAATGTGTACTAATGAGATATCACACAATTGGGCATGGCTTTACACACCCAATGGCAGTGGTCCCGCTCTTTGACGCTGCTCAGGGCTTATACAACAGATTTGTTTGCCGAATGTGATCTGGCATTTGCATGTACTGACTGGGCTTATAGTCTATATTATTATATTATATATTATATCTACCCACATCATGGTTATTTCATGGGTTTATTTGTGTTTTTTTTGCATCTTTGCACTGTTTTTAATTGTTTTATTCAATTGTGTGTTCATGTGTCCTAATAAAATGTGTTGTATAAATTTATTCTGTGGGGTGACAAGCAGCACCCCTTTCACCTTGAATATATTGAATTTGAGCGGTGCACTCACCCCCTTCTAGTATATACTACATTCAGACCTTCTGAGTATAATGGCAAAGATGGAAATATTAGTCTTGTTAATATATGTTTTTTGTGATCAGTATTGTAGTATTTGGTCACTATTTGGTCGTAATAGGTAGTCCTGCTCAAGAGATAACCCATTTTTGTCCCTTGTAGTGAAGTATTATTCAGTCACTATATTGTGATAATATTTGGTTTGGTCATAGTGTGGTGGTAATTTCCCCTTGTATGTAGTATTTTGTATCATTATGCGGTGGTAACATGTGATGTGATAATGGTGTAATGGTATTTCTCCCTTGTAATGTAATACATTCAGTCACTATGTGGTGGTAATACATGGTCTGGTTAAGGTGTCGTGGTATTTTGGGCATATTTAGCTTGTGGCTGCTTAGGTCAGACAATAGGTGAATCAGGAACTTGAGGTGACAGATTGACAGATGATCATCCTTTCCAATTTGAGCAGGGTTAACTTAGTACAAATTTTAAAAACTTGTAGAAAACCCTTTAATACTATTCATCATTCTAAAAATTGACTGATAGTTTGTATATACATGAAGTTGCAGGATGGTAAAAAGGGTAAAGTGCTTTTTTTTTTTGGCCACTATTAAATTGTATTTTATGGTTGAGGAAAGTGCACATGAAAATGGGTGTCGCTAACAAAATGGAAGTGACATTTAAATCAGTGTAGCTTTTTAAACTGGAGTTATTGTGACACAAAAAGGCAACATTTTTTTAAAAATTGGAATTCATCCCAAGAGATACATACTATGTTTTTAACAAATTTGTTGCTTAATTTCAACTTTCATACATCTCCTTTGTTTTTACTTTACCTTTAAAGTAAAAATACTCTCAGTTTGTTGAAGGAGCCAGCACCTCCTGCCGCGGTTAAAACTGATACCAGTGTTCCTGGGGGGCCCCCTGGAGTCAGAACTTTTCTCCTCCTTGCTGCACACGCTCTAATTCTGGTGCCTGGCCTCCTGTAAGCAGCACAACGTCACTTCCAGTTCCAATATCAAGTAGGAGCCGCACACAGATTCTTTTTGCAGCCTTTATTTTTTCTTCTTGTGGGGTCTTACAAAGTGGAGGGTGCGGGAGGGAGGACGGGGGAGCAGCGTATACTACGGCCGTTTCGCACCGTCAGTCGTACTTCTACGGGTACAATCATCAATGAAGATTGTACCCGTAGAAGCACGACTGACGGTGCGAAACGGCCGTAGTATAGGCTGCTCCCCTGTCCTTCCTCCCGCACCCTCCACTTTGTAAGACCCCACAAGAAGAAAAAATAAAGGCTGCAAAAAGAATCATGTGTGCGGCTCCTACTTGATATTGGAAATTTACGTAAAAAATATTCCTTGATTTTCTTCTAACAGTTTATTTGAAATAAATGTATAATTAGCAAGAGTTTCATGTTCTTAAAGTTTCTCTTTCCACCACAGTGTCTATTTCTTTATCAGCAAGGTTTATGTCCAAAAATGTGCAAATTTTTAGCACATTAGATTGAAGGTCCTGAAACAGACAAACAAAAAAATAACCAATATCATAATATAAATATTAAGCCATCAAGTAAACTGGTTCTGTATCTATATCAATTATAGAACTGTAACATTGCAATAACATGTTTCCATGTCTACAGGGAATAACGTGCAAACATCATGGCTTTAATGGCTCTGATCCAATTTATTAACTATAGTTTCTAATTTGCCTTCTTTTTTGGGGGAGGGCAGGTAATTTCCTGTGTTTAGGGCATAATAATAAAGTACTACAGAAACTCCAATTTCTCTGTTTTGCACCCATTGCTTACAGTAGATGAACGATAAGCAACTAACAACCGGCAGACATTTGAGCCACTTTCGTGCTCAGTCTGCCACTCTTATCTTTCCTCAAATTCTATGTTTTCTCTACCTGCATAGAAAAATATATAGGCCACGATTCATAATTTGTGGATATTTTTTTGTATCATTTTTTTCTTTTTGTCTTGTGGTATTTATAGACATATTAACAAATTCCTCAAAATGGTGCCCTTCATTCATAAAGTTTAACATTTATTTTTGCATTGAAAGAGAAATTGTTGCTGTGTCCTAAATTCCGCTGTCAAGCGATTGCCATCACAAATTTAGTGAGCACATTGTGACACTGTGAAGAAGGGTGCAGAGGTCCTTGATCTTGCCTGCTCTGGAAGTGTCATTGCACCACATTCAGCTTGCTTTGAGTCACTGTACGTGTGGAGCCCACTGGGATGGGGTAACTCGGTACTGGACCGGGGTACTGCTGGGGATGCACGGAGGTCCTGGTCCGGACCATGTCCGGGATCTCACAAGTAAAAGGGATATTTACAAGGGATAAAGTTTGTCGTGACGCCACCCACGGGTTGTGGTCAATAATGGGACCACCGCTGCAGCGCTGCCTGCCAGGAGGATGGATGGGCTGCAGCCTGATGGATGAGCCCGCCACGGGTAGGGCTGCTTCTGACAGGATAAAAGGTATTTTAAACAGCTTAGGGTACCTGGAATCAAACACGGACATGCAGGCAGGGTTCACCGGTTTACTTGTCAGCTTCTTCGTAGTTTTAACAGTAGTTCACAGTGCAATTCAGTTCTGAACAGTTCACAGTCAATTCACTCCGGTTACACTGAATCCCCCTGAAAAAGGCATTTTATTTTTAATAGCAATAACATTAAGCAGTGTTTTTCATCCATTTAAGGAGGCACAGGTCTTGTAACGTTACATTAACTATACACATTTGTCCACGGGTGTATCTGCTTAGGAGGCCTGGATTCGATACAACACCCCCAGGCACTTGCTTTCCCTAACTTAGTGTGCATGGGGGTTAATCCAGTTCCTCCACCCTTCTGGACACTCTACGGTCAAGTGCTAACTTCACATATTCTCTAAACATTACTTTTCCTGTAAAAGTATAAAAGTTCAAAAGGCACATTACTTTCTAGCAAAAGTATAAAAGTCTTTCTCAAAAGTGCAAAACTGTCCAAAGAGTGCAAAAAAGTTCCATAAAGGCACAAGTGCTTCCAATACTGCTCATAAGTACTCTGCAAGTTCAGTTCAAGTTCTAGTTCTCTGCACAATCCCTATGTGCAACCTGGTCTTAAAACCAATTGGGAGCACACTGAGTGCTCAACTATGTACAAGGGGAGTTCATATCAAGTCATTGTTCATGATTCAAATGTTCAAATAACAGATAAGACAGACAGGGGAAAAAGGTTACCATTCATTCAGGATTGGGATGGGGCCATCAAGGATCACATCACATTCACACTTACAGTTTCTTCTTGATGAATCCTGGTTTCTTCATTCTTGTTTCCGTCTTCCTTTCCACCTTCCACGGAAGTACTTGCGGTGCTCTTTGTCTGGGAAACAGTTCTAAAGACTCCAATGCTTAGACCAACAGGTAGCTACTTGGGGTCTGGGTAGCTGCCTCTGCTGTGGACTTTTCTGCAACAGTCTCTGGTTGATTTAAAGAACCCATGTTAGTAAGTGATCCGGTTGTACTGATGGATCTGGGTAAACTGTGGGATCTGAATCCTCTAGGGCTGGGGTTCATCTTCCTCTTGCATCCTTAAGCACAGTCTCTTTACCTTAAACACATAGGGACCTCTTTCTCCTTGGACAACATTGTAGGAGACCAATTCACCGATAGTCACTTGCCTGTCCGGTGATCTGCAGTCAAATATCCCTCCACGTCTCGCCTGTTAATAAATATGTCTCTGGACATACCAGGTTCACGAGCGAATGCAAACCCTCTTTCTTCAATGATTTAACTATCTGCCCCTGGTGCCGTGGGATCTGCGTACCTCCTCATCACGTCTGGCTATGGCTTTAGCCTCTTTAGTACGGGCAATAACAATCTGCTGTGCACCTGCCGTTCGATCCCCTCTTTTTCCCATCGGCGGATGCATCGTCAGAGATATTCTTCCCGGTTATCAGCTGTGGCAGGACCTATCGGCCACCGGGGTCACCAAGATATCCCATCAGATATCACTGGCTTCATCTTTCTCCCACCAGCAGCGGAGCTGCTTCCCTCTCACCTCTGCGGTTGTTGGTGCAAGTATCAAGGGCTCCGGGATTGGCAACCATCCTTCCGGTAGGGCTCCTAGTGGGTCAGTTTCTCTTACTGCAGGGCATGGTGCAGCTTCAAGGATAGATAAGTCAAAGTTGCGTGCGGCATGTTCCTCGCTCCCGATGCAACTACTGGAGGGCCCAACCCCAGCCAGGTTGCGCAGACAAGGACAGCAGGTTTTTGGCTAATGTCTGTTCGAATCCGGGTCCTCTCTCCGCTTGGGCCCGGGTCATCTGTAAGGGCAGCAGCCGCAGCACACCCCTCCGGGTGTCTCGGATCTCCGGACGCTCTCTACTACCTTCCGCCATGCTGCCTCGATCACCGTCGTTCTCTCCCTTGCCGAGTTCCTCCACCAATACATTTCCGTGGCCCTCCAGGATCACGTCGGGACCTTGACTGCAGCTCTCTCCTCGGTGTCTTCTTATTCCATCCGCATGTACAGGGATCCTAATGGCGACTCTTCTCCATCCGGTTTTCTGTCCTGCCTTTCCGGGCGATGACTTCCTCTCCAGCTCCCGCCAGCTTCTCATTGGTGAGCGCACTTGGGGCGGGGCTCTTTCTTGGGATTGATGTGCTGGCTCCCCCGGAGTTAAGGGGAGCCAGGGCAGGCCTTTCTTTTCCCGCTTTGCACCGGGCCAGCCCACGATGAGGGATCTGGGCACGCCTCCTCTGCACATGGCCTCAGGCTTCCATGGCCGCCATTAAGCCCAGATTTGGCGGGAAGAGTCCAAACACGATATTTAGGCACACAGGGTCCCGTTCTTTTGGACCGGGTCCATCCTGTTTGTGACGCCAGGTTGTGGAGCCCACTGGGACGGGGTACTCGGTACCGGACCGGGTACTGCTGGGGATGTTACGGAGGTCCTGGTCCGGACCGTGTCCCGGGTTTTTCACAAGTAAAAGGGATATTTACAAGGGATAAAGTTTGTCGTGACGTCACCCACAGGTTGTGGTCAATAATGGGACCACCGCTGCAGCGCTGCTCTGCCAGGAGGAGGATGGATGGGCTGCAGCCTGATGGATGAGCCCACCGTGGTAGGGCTGCTTCTGACAGGATAAAAGGTATTTTAAACAGCTCAGGGTACCTGGAATCAAACACTGACAGGGTTCACCGGTTTACTTGTCAGCTTCTTCGCAGTTAACAGCAGTTCACAGTGCAATTCAGTTCTGAACAGTTCACAGTCAATTCACTCCGGTTACACTGAACCCACTGCAGCCAGGCTATCGCTCTGAGACCCTTCACTCCTTCTAAGTCCTTCCAGGCTGTTATCTCCCTCTTTAGGTGTCTCCGGATAGTATAGCGGCAGCTCGGACCCCTGTGGGTCCTCTTGGTTGCTGCTATGGTTCCTACCCTGTTGTGGGAACTTCAACCAGGAGTTTAAAGCTCCCCATCGGTAATCTGGAAATCTGGTATAGAATCTCTGTTCCCCTTAGAGCTGACACTCTGGTGTGTGCCTAGTCTGCAGTAACCCTTTTCTGCAAGGCGTTACCAGACTCCCCTTTTAACCCGTGTGACTCCAGCTTTCAATAGGGAAAACTACTCCGCCTGTAGTTGGTCGATGCTTGCCGTGTCCCTCGGACCCAGTGCTGCTGGTCCGGTCTCCGTCCTCACCACTCCCCTGGGGTGCCGGGTATGGACGAGCTATCTCTCCATGGTTTCTGTGACTCTGTGGATTCTGCGTCTCAAGGGAGCCCAACCCCACCGGGAGGTGTGTCTGTCTTCCTGATGTCTGTGCCGCTCGGCTCACTCTGGCCTACTGTGTCTTTACAGCTCAGCCTACCTCAGCCTGCAAAGTCCTTCCTCTCTTCTTTCTCTATTTGTACCTTCTGTCACCCCGACCTACATGCATTCCCACCAACTTTCCTCTAAACCCACCATCCCTTGCCCGCCTAGAGTTCCGGGCTCCGGGTTGGGTGCTGCCTCTAGTGGTGTGTGGTGTTCTGTGAGGGTGTTTAGTGTTTTAAACCGTCTAACCTTCTACCTGGCTGCAGTTCCCTATGTGACCACCCTGGTCGCAGGGGCGCCACATACGTGTCATTAAATTCTGATGCCACAAAACGTTGCAAAATATGCAGAGTGGAATTCCACTGAGTCGGCAAATAGCATATCAAACGGTTATCCAGTTGTTCAAAACACCTCTGTAAGGATGCTAGTTGCTGACCTGAAGGTAGGAATGGCAGAAGTGAGCCCACAACGGCCATGCCTTGTGCAGCAGCTCATCCAGACCAGGGCCAGGACAGTGGTGAAGAATTGCTAAACAACCAGGTTGAGGATGTGAGCCATGCAAGGTAAATGGTAAGTTTGCGCCATTGTAGGGTCACCACCAGGTTTGCACCGCATGTAGTAGTCAAATTGTTGGGTTTTTTGCCTCTACTCAACTTTTTTTGCAAAGTTTGCAAATAACGTGATTTGGGTCATCTTTTGCAGTGTCAAAAAAAGGGCCAGGCTAGGACTCTTGCTGCCATGGACAACTGCACACCCACACACAGCTTTTTAGGGGAAACAGATGGATTTGGCAATAACTGGTTTGAGGCAAAAAAATGACTTTCTAGCACAAACCAAAGGGTTTGATAATTACTTGTAAGAGGGCCAAACACAGTCTTTTGAGGGTAAAACAGACTGATTTGGCAATCACTGCTTTGAGGCCAAAAACAGCCTTTTTAAGCTAAACTGAAAGCTTTTGCAACCACTGCTTTGAGACAAAAATGCCTTTTTTGTACAAACTGAAGGATTTGACAATTACTAGTTAGAGAATAAAACAGACTTTTTAGGGGGAAAATGAAGGATTTGACAGTCACTGCTTAAGGCCAAATATATTTTTTTTAGAGGAAACTGAATGATTTGGCAATAACTGATTTGAGGCAAAAAAGCCTTTTTAGTACAATCTGAAGGGTATGACAATCACTGATTAGAGGCCAAACACAGCTTTTTAAGGGGAAACTGACTGATTTGGCAATAGCTTATTTGAGGCAAGAAAAAAAATGCCTTTATTACAAATTTGAAAGATTTGACAATCACTGGTTAAAGGCCAAACACAGCCTTTTTAATGGAAACTGAAGGATTTTGCAATCACTGCTTTTGAGGCAAAAAATGCCTTTTTAAATACAAACTGAAGGATTTGACAATTACTGGTTAGATGCCAACACAGCGTTTTTAAGGGAATCTGAAGGATTTGGCAATCACTGCTTTGAGGCAAAACACAGCCTTTTTAGTAGAACATGAAGGATTTTGCAATTACTGTTTTAAGCAAGAAATACCCTTTTAGTATAATGAAAAGGATTTGACAATCGCTGGTTAGAGACCAGACACAGCCTTCTTAGGGAAACTGAAGCATTTAGCAATCACTGCTTTGAGGCCAAAATACAGTCTTTTTAGGGTAAACTGAATCATTTTGCAGTCACTGCTCTGAGGCAAAAAAATTGCTATTTTAGTACAAACTGAAGGATTTAATGATCACTGGTTAATAGGCTAAAGACAGCCCTTTTAGAGGAAACTGAAGGATTTGGCAATCACTGCTTTGAGGCCATACACAGCATTTTTAGGGGAAACTGAAGATTTTGCGATTACTGCTTTGAGGCAAAAAAAAATGCCCTCTTAGTATGAAGTGCAGAATTTGGCAATCACTGTTATAGGCCAAACTTAGGGCCACTTCACACTCTCCAATATCTGAAACGATATAATTGAAAAAGTCATGCTTTTGAGATCATTCTTATGATCTCGTTTGTGCATCGTTGTATGTAAATGCAGGAAATCTCAAATTTGAGTTCCTGACCTGAAATCTATCGTTCGTCGTCCAATTAAGGCTCTGTGAAGCAGATACATCGTTCAGTGTGACACCTTTTTGAACGATGTTGTTCATATTTCTCCTATTCCTTCCGCTATTTAACATCGCTCACACATTCTTCTCCGTATCGTTGGAGCGTTGCCAAATTTAGGAACTTTAACAATATTCTTGTGTGTTGACAACGCACCAACGATGTCGGAAGGATCGCAGTCACGATGACATAGCTAACGATCTCGTTCACAGATATCGTAGCATGTGAAAGTGGCCCTAAGCCTTTTAAGGGGATCTGAAGGATTTGGCAATCACTGCTTTGAGATATAATGCCTTTTTAGTACAAACTGAAGGAATTTAAACCGTCACTGGTTAGAGGTCAAACATAGCCTTTTTAGGAGAAACTGAAGGATTTTGCAATCAATGCTTTGAGGAAAAAAATATTTTTTAGTACAAACTGAAGTAGTTGAAAATTACCGGGCAGGGGTTAAACACAGCATTTAAAGGAATCTGAAGGATTTGCAATCACTACTTTGAGGCAAAACACAGCCCAAGTGCCTCTAAAGAAACATGCTGTCCAGCAGGGTTTCCAGTCCCTGGCTGCTCAGGAATCACCAAGCTTGGTGGCAGAAGCTGGAGGCTGGTGAGTTCCGTGCTCACCAGCCACTTAAGTGGAGCTTTACAGGGGATCAGCAAATACAAGTGGCAGAGAATTGCTGGAAGGCTCAGGGCTTGCATTGCCAGCCTGGAAGGAGGTAATCCATATTAGATAAATAGGACGTAAAGGACAGCACAAAGGCACCTAGAAACCTACAACTTACAGAAGTCAGTAGGAAGGCTATATTTATCACCCAACAGAGTGGACTACAGTTCTCATCAGACTGGCCAGACCACATACCTGTTGGTGCTTGTATCATTCTGGACATTGTGCAAAGACATCAGTTAAAAGTTAAGCAAGTGATTGTTTCCTGCTGATTAATCATCTGCATATCACCATTGCCATTACTTCTCTCATAATCCTCTGGGAGCTAAGCCCTAGTTGAGTAGGGTTTAACACCCTCACTGCCACACCATACTAACTCCCAGAGATCTCCTGCAGTATCAGCCATATCTGGCTGATTATCCCAACTGGCGTTACAAACGTATTATTTTCTTAATGTTTTTGTTTCTCCATTTTTCCTTTCTGTTATTCAATGTCAGCCAGGGCCACAGCACTGGACACAGCCATCGTGAACACAACCCCTGCCCAGCTGCTGGCTACCCCAGCCCTTTGCACTCCACAAATGTGCATTGTTCTAAACCTAATGCAGGGTCACGGTATAGTACTTATCTAGTCTTAGGCAATGAGATTTGAAGCATCATAATTATTAGCTTTTTTGAGCTTGGCATTGTAACCCCTAGGAAATAAAGCAGAGCAGTAACATTATATACATATTTGTAACCCCTAGTAAGTAAGCAGAGCAGTGGCATTACATACATCTTGGCTAGGGGTATTTATATTAATCCAAACTTACTGTGTATTTTTGTTTCCTTTGTTAACCCTCATAATTTAAAGCCAAATAACCCAAATCCAAAAAAAGACCCCCCTGAAAAGCAAAATGTTCACCATACCCCAAGTTTAGTCTTAATATCGTGTATTGCCCCCACTAGCATCAATGACAGCTTGAAGTATTTTGCAGTAGTTGTGGATGAGGCTCTTTATTTTCTCAGATGGTAAAACTGCCCATTTTTCTTTGCAAAAAAACTCCAGTTCCCCGTAAATTCCTGGGCTTTCTTGCATTAAACTGCGCACTTGAGTTCTCCCCAGAGTGACTCAATGATAATTGAGGTCAAAGAGACTGAGATGGGGCCACTCCAGAACCTTAACTTTATTCTGCCATTGCCAATGACAGGTCAACTTGGCCTTGTGTTTTATATCGTTGTCATGTTGGAAAGACCAAGTACGTCCCATGCGCAGCTACCGGGCTGATGAGTGCAAATTTGCCTCCAATATTGCGCATTCATCGTAACGTCATTTCCATGCACTTTATCCGGCTCTTCCAGCAGCCCTGATGGGGGGGGTGGAATGCTGGGTAATAATGGGGTTAATACCAGTTTGCATTCTCAGCTGGTACTAAGCCTCAAATTCATGGTGTCACGCCTAATTAGAAAAGGCCACCACGAGTTTCTAGTAAACAGTAAAAAAGCAGAGAAAAAAGTTTTTTTATTAGACATAAAACAAAAAACACATTTAGAGACTCCAACTGTATTAGGAAAAAATCCTCAGTCTGACATAGTCCACGGGGAGAGAAATGACAGCTCTGCTTTACCCATTATACAGACAAGCGAGGTTTGAGCTGTGTTTGGCAGCTTTTGGGCCCCTTTTAACGTGTTTTCTAGGCCCTTCATTTTTCCTCCCACTGATTTGAATGGGGTTCGGATGTTCAGTGAACTGTATGTCGAACTGCTCGACTAACATTGCCAGTACAGCAAACCGAACCGAATTCAAACTTCCAAAGGTTCACTCATCTCTACACATCACCTAAGAATAAAGTTTCCCATTCAATATGAATGGTACACTATGTGGCGGCGGACAGCAAAGGTTAATAGAAAGGTTAGGTTCAGCTGTTAGGGAGATGAGGTAAGAGGCTGCCCATAATGGAAGTGACCACAGCTGGTATAAGCCAGATTTTTTTGCGCCTTTTTTTGACAGTTGCTGATTGGCCAGAGTGGCCAGATGTGAACTATAAATAGAGGTGATTTCTGACAGGGTCTGTCAGAAATCATCAGGTGTTGGAAACCCATGGAGGTGCTGTTGGAACGTCTGGCAGAAAAGGCTGCGACGGCTGGAGGGATGGAGTGGCTCCAGCGGTGCCTGGAAGAAGAGATGCCTAGTACAGGGGAGAAAGACTTACCGGTGATCGAATGCTGCTGAGGCGGGCGGCCAAGATAATGGAGTCTCCGGTGCTGAGGCACAGTTCCAGATCTAAGAGACGCAGATGCTTGTCTCCGCTCCCTTTGGCTGCGGCTGATGTTATGACGCCGGCCAGGAATCCAGGAGAGCGCTGTGTCCAGCCCACATGAGGGAGATCTACAGTGGTGGCACCCGATGAGCGCTCAGGAGGGAGGCAAGCTCAAGGGCCACAAGCAGACAGCTTCCTTATAGGGTAGCACGTCCTCAATCCCTGACTGCGGCACCACGCAGTGGCGCAGAGTGAGGATTGGAGAGCTGATCGACGGGAAGCGGGGCAAAGAGGAGGCCCCTTGCAGCAGCCGTGGCACCACCAAGTTTCGTGGGTCAGAGGGGGGGTTCCAGCCCTTGGACAAGTGGAGACTAAAGGGCCTGTCCCTCTGGTGGGAGGCCTCCTCTGTCTGTGGCTTCCACGCAGGCGCAGGCAGTGGAGCGCATGCGCACTCAGAGACAGGAGGTCTGCCTGCCTCCATGAGTCCTTGTAGATTACAGAGGGACATAGATCGTCAGCTGCATTGACAAGGCAGGCGCCACTGCTTTTGTCTGGGCAGCAGTGGCGCAACAGGATGTCCAGAGCTGCAGAGGAGAAGTAGGGGCTTAGTCAGTCACCCTTGGGGGTCGGCTGTGGCTGCAACACAGGCGTCAGTGAGGGCCAGAGAGCCTAGCCACTTTAGCAATAAGGACTGTCGGTGACTGCGGCTTCCATGGCGGAATGTTGGAGAAGCCAAGCGAACGGCCAGAGACGGCACCACGGCTTTTTAGCAGAAGCATCAATGGTACCAGGAATGTCGGAGCCGTGTAGAGCCTGGGTACCGGAGAGTCGATGGTTGGAGGACTGGAACGAGCTGGCGATGTGCGAACCGGAGGTGACAGGTCCAGGATGGTGAGATGAATGTGCATAATCCCCTCCCCCCATCTGTTTCTTTAGAGGTAGTAAGGGACATACTATCTGCTGCTATTGCCGATGCCTTTTTGGGTGGGGGTGGGAGTAAGTCTCGTGTGGGTGGGGACCCTCGTACATCTGTGCCTGAGGTTTGTTACAAAGAGGCGTTGCCTTGTGAATTGTCCCCGTTAGGTTTTCACCTGTCGGGGTCAATCAAGGCGCGCATATGGGCAGGGGAGTACGTGGATCTCTTTACCTTATTACCGTCTAGGGAGCAACCTAGGTCAGATAAGACTGAAACTGATGATAAGAAAAAGACTTTTTGGTCTTTTAATTTACGGCTCCAGGCATTTTTAATATATGCCGTGGTCCTTGGGGAGCAAATACCGGAGTTATGTTGTGGCCTATTCCAACACATCGATATCGTGTTGGAGGCTTATAGACATTTTGGCGGAAATGCTTGGTTGGCTTACGACGAAGCTTTCCGTCAGAAATTGGCAGTTCAGCCCTCGTTGCGCTGGGGAATCAAAGATGTTGGCTTGTGGCTGAATATGATGGTTCCCCAGCGCTCGATGACTGCCAAGACTGCAGCTCTGCAACAGATTAAGAAAGGTTTTTGTTTCGCATACAATGAGTCCTCCTGCAAATGGTTGCACAACTGTAGATATAAACACGAGTGCTCTGCTTGTGGGGGGGCTCATCCTATGGTGAAATGTCTTAAGAAGCACACACAGCAGCCACAGTCGGCTCCAGTGAAGGAGCCATTTATTAAGGGCTCCGACGCCGGTGCGTCTGCAGGCAATGTTGCCATTTCTAAATCGGTACCCCGACAGGGCGAGAGCTGAGGAGTTGTATATTGGTTTTTCACAAGGTTTCTATGTGCCTCCTTTTGTCGGGTTTGGGTGCCATGAATGGCTAATTTGCCTTCTGCACGTCAATTCCCGGAGGAAGTGAGAGACAAAATTTGGAAAGAAGTGGATGCCGGTAGGTATTCTGGTCCATTTGCGGTGCCTCCATTTGGGAATTTTCGGCTTTCTCCCATTGGGGTTGTCCCAAAGAAGGAAGCCGGTTCCTTTAGAATGATACACCATTTGTCTTTTCCGCGTGGGGATTCTCTGAACGACCAGGTGGATAAAGAGATGGCTTCTGTGAGATATGCATCTTTTGATACTGCATTAGATATTGTGAAGCAAGTGGGCCAGGGCGCTCTGATGGCAAAGAGTGATATTAAATCTGCTTTCCGTATCATGCCGGTTAATCCGGTTGGTTTTTCGTCGCTTGGTTTTTCTTTTGACAGTTTTTATTTTTTCGATCATTGTCTTCCCATGGATTTTTCGTTGTCCTGTTTTTATTTTGAAATGTTTTCTTCTTTTTTGGAATGGTCTGTGCGGAATGTTTGTCCGATGGGTAAAGTTGTACATTATTTGGATGATTTTTTATTTGTTGGAGCTGCGGGGAGTTACGAATGTTCAGAGTTGCTATCTGCTTTTTTATCCCTTATGAGTAAGTTTGGTGTACCTATTGCTGACGAGAAGACCTTTTTGCCGTGTAGTAATTTGGAATTTTTAGGTATAGAAATTGATTCTGAGAAGATGCTTTGTAGATTACCGGTTGAAAAAATTGAGAAATGAGTGGTTATGATTAATAGTTTTTTAATGAGTTTGTTTGCGTCCTTGAAAGAATTTCAGTCCCTGCTGGGGGTTTTAATTTTTCTTTACGGGTTCTCCCCATGGGGAGAATTTTTATGCGACGTTTGTATCAATGTATTAGAGGTTTTTCTTCCCCTCAAGCGAAGATTTTCATTTCGTCTGAAATTAAGGATGATCTGGCGGTATGGCTTCGTTTTTTATCTCGTTTTGACGGGATTTTGTTGTGGCAAGGGAATTTTGTTTCTTCGGTTGCAGTACGCTTGTTTTTCGCTGTCTCTGAAGTGGGCATGGGTTGCTCTTTTGAGGGGCATTGGCTTTCAGTAGCTTGGCCTATGTCGGTGTTAAAGGAGGATCATAGTGTGTTGGTTTTGGAACTTTTTGCAATAGCCACGGCCTTTACCGTTTGGGGTACTGATTTACAGAACAAGCGGATTTTGTTGTTTTGCAATTCCGCTGTGACATGTTGTGCGGTTAACGACATGTATTGCGGAGAAATGGCTGGTATTCGGGTACTTCGTTCTGTGGTGCTTAATCTTCTTAGCAATAATATTTGGGTTAAAGCTTGTTTTTACCTACTTTCAGTAATTTATTGGGCACTGTTCTTTTATGGCAGCAATCCGATCGGTTCCGGAAATTAGTGCACGATGCGGACGGAGGAGGATGGAGGTTCCTCCAGATCTTTGGGAGCTGATTTGCAGCTAGTCCCTGCTTTTGTAATAAACTCTTTGGCGCCCCTTACTTGGGCTAGTTACTCGTCTGCATGGAAGCAATGGTCAAGTTTTTGTAATTTACATTATTTGAATCGTTATGATTATACGACAGAGTCAGTGCTTCAGTTCTTGGAAGAACTGGGCGGAAAGAGCTTGTCGTACTCTTCTATGCATAAGATACTCTTGGGAATTTCATTTTTTGTTAAGTTGTTTGGAGGTCGATCAATTTTTTCACTTTTTGTGGTTAAACAATTTATGAAAGGGTATAAGAAAGTCCTTTCGTTGGCTGACAATTGGCGCCCGGTGTCGGCTGAACTTTTAAACAGGCTGTGGGAGAAACTTCCGGATGTCTGTTCAAATAGTTTTGAAATTATTTTATTTAGGACCCTTTTTGTTTTTATGTTTTTCACCGCCCTGAGGATAGGTGAGGTCCTTCCAGCTACCAAAGAGGCGAAAGGAGGTTTGCATCGGGATGATATAGTTCTTTATTCTGATGCAGTGTACTTATGGGTTAGGCAGTCGAAAACTGACCAATTGGGTAAGGGGATGGGAGTTTGGCTGCATG
>JARQOC010000001.1:326317714-326337714 GCA_033576535.1 Allobates femoralis
TGTCCAACTGTGCCTGCAGAATAACATGTATTATTATCACATTTTAATATGTAAAATATGATATTTTCTCAGCTTTCTACGATGAATATATACTTTATATAAAATTATCTTTGTCAAATAACTTCAAATAATGTAATCTTTTCTTACACCACCAATGAGATAAAATGTCAGCTAATGCACGTACCTGACTTTGGGTAAGTGACAAGAAACACATCACCATCCCGAATTTCCATGTGTTCTATATCATCTATGACTTCACGTGATGTATATTGGGGCTGAAAGTGTATGCCTTTATGTTTAATGTATATAGCATTCAAGGCTTCATCAAGTGCATCTCGGTCCATTGTTGCCATCTAACACATAAAAATATATAATATCTATAACATGTATTTTTCATCACAGATAATAATAATAGTAATATGATTATTACAAATAATAATAATAATAAAACATGATATTACCTTATAGGCAAATGTGTTTTCTCTGTTCAGATGTAGCAATTCAATTCTTGAACATAGTGGGTTATGCTTATTTATATCTGACTGATTTAATCTTTAAACTTTATGGAACAATTTGTTCTGGACTTCAATTCTCAATTCGTAGATTCATTGTAGGTAGAATTATTAATTATTAATTACCCTTCATCTAAAATGACTTTTTAATGCAATTTATTTGTTTTAGTCCTGTGTGACAGAATATACTTGAAGATTTTGGGTCAAATGTCATATCTGTAGCAGGGCCTCCCACATACTGTGGTTATAAATACATCTTTATGTATACAGTTGGAAACAGCTTCATCTAATTACTTTTAACAAGAAATGTTTGTCCTTTCTCCAAATAGTTTTAAAACATTCAAAACAAAATCATACAACTTTTCACAATTAAGGCTGAAGGCACACTGCCATGAATCAAACATGAAGCGTGTTTGATGCACGACAGTGATGCGAGTGATGTGCGTGTGAGTGATGTGCGTGTTTTTGGGTGTGTGTGGTGCGAGTGTGGTGCGTATGGTGAGTGTGCCTGCCTGTATTGATGTGAGTGTGTTGTGAGTGTGAGGTGTTAGTGCGTGTTTGCTGCGTGTCAGTGTGATGCTGTCCACGGTCCTGAAGGACCACGGACAGCATTTGCGGTGAATTTAAACTCGCCGGCTGTCAAAGCCAGCGAGTTTGAATTTACCGCTTTCCCAGTACAGTAATCAATAATGTTCCAGCGCTGTGACAGCAGTGCTGAAACATTATTGTTTAATGAACTCAGTTAGAAATCAAAATAATAAAGTTCTGTATGTTATTAATCATTTTAACCCCCTCTGCAGGCTCTGCGCTACATGTCGGCACAGATCCTGCAGATGTGGTCATTACAAGCCTGTGGCGACAACATACCATGGCAGTGCAGGGGTTAATTCCTTAATTTTATTGGTCCCGGCAATTGTCGGGAGATTTTACATTAATATAGTAACATAGTAACATAGTTTTTAATGTAGAAGGAAGACTTTAAGTCCATCTAGTTCAACACATAGCCTAACATGTTGATCCAGAGGAAGGCAAAAAAAAACCATGTGGCAACACTGAGCTCCACATTGGGGGAAAAAATTATTTCCTGACTCCACATACGGCAATCAGACTAGTTCCCTGGATCAATGCCCTATCAAAGAATCTAGTATATATAACTGGTAATATTATAATAATTTAGGCAGAAAAAGATGGTACTCACCGGATACGTATGCAGATGATTCTTTATTCAGGCTGGCGGTGTTACATGGTGCAGGGAGGTGGTAGCAGAGCAGCCGACGGCTCCGTTTCGTGTGGGTATGTGCTTCTACGGGTTCAGGCACAGAAGCGCCTACCCGCGTGAAACGGAGCCATCGTCCGCTCTGCTATACCCCTGCGCCATGTAACACTGCCAGCCTGAATAAAGAATCATCTCCATATGTATCCGGTGAGTGACGTCTTTTTCTGCCTAAATCATTATTTGGAATTGTTTGCCTGAGGACTTAGCAACCCAGATTGTGCCCGCTCACTGTCTATCCCGACTCAGAAGCTTATGCTGACACCGGTGCTTCTTTTTCTTCTGTTTGCAAGATAACTGGTCATATTATAGTTTTCAAGAAAGGCAACTAGTCCCTTCTTAAATGTTAGTAGTGAGTCACTCATTACAACATCATGTGGCAGAGAGTTCCATAGTCTCACTGCTCTTACAGTAAAGAATCCACGACTGTGATTATGATTAAACCTTCTTTCCTTCAGACGTAGAGGATGCCCCCTTGTCCCCGACTCAGGCCTAAGAGTAAAGAGATCATTAAAAAGGTCTCTATACTGTCCCCTCATATATTTATACGTTATTATGAGATCACACCTAAGCCTTCGTTTTTCCAAGCTAAATAACCCCAAGTTTAATAACCTGTCTTGGTATTGCAGACCCCTCAGTCCTCTAATAACCTTGGTCGCTCTTCTCTGGACCCGCTCTAGTTCAGCTATGTCTTTCTTATACACCGGAGACCAGAATTGTACACAGTATTCTAAGTGTGGTCGCACTAGTGACTTGTATAGAGGTAAAATTATATTCTCCTCATGAGCATCTATGCCTCTTTTAATACTGGGATGTATTTATTTTATTTGCCTTTGCAGCAGCTGCCTGACACTGGCCACTAAGTGTGAGTTTGTCATCTACCCATACATTTAATTATAAATAGAGGCATATAAACCCATACACATTTCATACCTCCGTTAGTCATAGTGCTAGGACCCTGTGAGACGGAAGCACCCTGTCGCTGGTCACCGGGCACTCCACAGTGGCCACTGTCCAAGCTAAGTCTTCCATTTTGCATTATATCTAGAGCAGTGATTGCTATAATCCATTTGCATTGTATCTGTATTAGCTGTGCAGTCTAGCCACTTCTTGCACTCATTAATGTGCACACATAGTGTTTAGTGTTGCATCAGATAACCTTTCTTTCACTAAATGTGAGTTTGTCATCTACATATACACCCACGTCTTTTTCAGTGACAGTTTTGCCCAGTGTTTTATAATTAAGCACAGAATTATACCTTTTGTTTCCTCTGCCCAAGTGCATGGCCTTACATTTTTCCCCATTAAAGCTCATTTGCCATTTTATCAGCCCAAGCTTCTAGATTACATAAATCCACCTGTAATATAAAATTGTCCTCCTCTGTTTTGATTACCCTACAGAGTTTAGTGTCATCTGCAAATATTGAGATTCTTCTCTGTATGCCCCCTACAAGGTCATTAATAAATATATTAAAAATAAGAGGGCCCAACACTGACCCCTGTGGTACTCCACTGTTAACTGTGACCCATTCTGAGTGTGTTCCATTAATGACCATCCTTTGTTTCCTATCACTAAGCCAGTTCTTAACCCACTTACACATATTTTCTCCTATCCCCAATGCTCTCATTTTATGTATCAACCTTTTGTGTGGCACCGTATCAAAAGCTTTTGAAAAGTCCATATACACCACGTCCACTGCATTTCTTTGGTCCAGTCCAGAACTTACCTCTTAATAGAAGCTTATTAGATTAGTATGACAGGAACGGTCCTTCGTAAACCCATGTTGATATTGGTCATGAGGTTATTTTTCTTTAGATACTCCAGTATAGCATCTCTTAGAAAACCCTCTAAGATTTTACCCACAGTAGAGGTTAAGCTTACTGGCCTATAATTTCCAAGTTCAGTTTTTGTCCCCTTTTTGAATATTTGCACCACATTTGCTATACGCCACTCCTGTGGTACAGACCCTGTTATTATGAAATCTTTAAATATTAAAAATAATGGTCTATCCAAGACAGTACTTAATCCCTGCAGTACTCTGGGGTGTATACCATCCGAGCCTGGGGATTTGTCAATTTTAGTGATTTTTAGACGATGCCGTACTTCCTGCTTAGTTAAGCAGGTGACATTTAATGGAGAGTTTTTGTTATCACTGATTATGTTGTCTGTTATGGGATTTTCTTGTGTAAATACTGTTGAAAAAAAGTCATTTAGCATATTGGCTTTTTCCTCATCCTCATCCACCATTTCACCCAGATTATTTTTAAAGGGGCCAACACAATCATTTTTTAGTTTCTTACTGTTTATGTAGTTACAGTAGCGTAGCTAGCGGGGGGGCAGGGGAGGGCGAGCGCCCCGGGTCCCCCCGACATGAGGGGCCCATTGTCCGCCCCCTGGGGGGCCCCCGTGCCCCCTGGGGGGCCCCGTGCCCCGTGCTGGCAGCCGGCCGCCATGCTGGCCGGAGAGGAGGGAGAACGGGACTTCCTGTCTTGCAGCTCTGCCCGCCCTCCTCACCTCCTTCTTACAGCAGACGCACACGGCGGCCGCGGTGAGTGTGCAACGGCCCCCCCGGTCCTTCAACAAGAGGTGTGTGAGAGAGGGGTGCAGAGGGTGGCAGGCTGTGCACGGGGATGAAGGATACAGGGAGGCTGGAGGATGGAAACTGCAGGGGACAGAGGATGGAAACTGCAGGGGACAGAGGATGAAAACTGCAGGGGACAGAGGATGGAATCTGCAGGGGACAGAGGATGGAAACTGCAGGGGACAGAGGATGGAAACTGCAGGGGACAGAGGATGGAAACTGCAGGGGACAGAGGATGGAAACTGCAGGGGACAGAGGATGGAAACTGCAGGGGACAGAGGATGGAATCTGCAGGGGATAGAGGATGGAAACTGCAGGGAATAGAGGATGGAAACTGCAGGGAATAGAGGATAGAGAGTGCAGGAGGATAGAGGATGGAGAGCGCAGGAGGATGGTGAGTGCAGGAGGATGGAGGATGGAGAGCGCAGGAGGATGGAGAGCGCAGGAGGATGGAGAGCGCAGGAGGATGGAGGATAGAGAGCGCAGGAGGATAGAGAGCGCAGGAGGATGGAGGGCGCAGAAGAATGGGGACTGCAGGAGGATGGGGAGTGCAGGAGGACGGAGGACAGGGAATGCAAGTGGATGGAGGATGGAGAGCGCAGGTGGATGGAGCGTGCAGGAGGATGGAGGGTGCTGGAGGATGGTGGATGGGGAGTGCAGGAGGATGGAGAGCGCAGAAGGATGGAGCGTGCAGGAGGATGGAGGATAGAGAGCGCAGGAGGACAGAGAGCGCAGGAGGATGGAGAGCGCAGGAGGATGGAGAGTGCAGGAGGATGGGGAGTGCAGGAGGATGGAGGACAGGGAATGCAAGAGGATGGAGGATGGAGAGCACAGGAGGATGGAGCGTGCAGAAGGATGAAGCGTGCAGGAGGATGAAGCATGCAGGAGGATGGAGGGCACTGGAGGATGGAGGGTGCTGGAGGTTGGTGGATGGGGAGCGCAAGAGGATAGAGAGCGCAGGAGGATGGAGCGAACAGGTGGATGGGGAGCGCAGGAGGATGGAGAGTGCAGGAGGATGGAGGGTGCAGGAGGATGGAGGGTGCAGGAGGATGGAGGGTGCAGGAGGATGGAGGGTGCAGGAGGATGGAGAGTGCTGAAGGATGGAGGGTGCTGGAGGATGGAGGGTGCAGGAGGATGGAGAGTGCAGGAGGATGGAGAGTGCTGGAGGATGGAGAGTGCTGGAGGATGGGAAGTGCAGGAGGATGGGGAGCGCAGGAGGATGGAGGATGGGGAGTGTAGAAGGATGGAGAGTTCAGGAGGTGAGTGGCCATTTGGCCCAATTCTTAGGGGCGGCAGCTGCGGCAAAATTTTTCGACCGCCCCGGGCACCACAAACAGTTGCTGCGCCACTGCCTCAGATGATGGGGTGGCACGAGAATTCTCTGCCAGCACCCCCCCCCGCTCTTCACATGGGGGCCCCGGGTGCAGATCTCGCCCCCGGGCCCAGAGCAGGCTAGCTACGCCACTGTGTAGTTACAAAATATTTTGGGATTATTTTTACTTTCTCTGGCAATGAGTTTCTCTGTCTCAATCTTTGCTGCCTTGATTTGCTTTTTACAAATGTTATTTAATTTTCTGTATTTATTTAATGCTTCATCACTACCTACTTGCTTTAATTCCCTAATTTCCTGGTCCCGCCCTCCACTAACCTCCCTAAATATGACATCTCTCTCTCAGTGTGCGGCACCACAATAGTGCCGATTCAGCAGGCTAGCTGTCTGGGTGTTTGACTCTGATCTTTCCTTCACCCCATATATACAATCTCTCGCCCGCTCTTGCCGTTTGCACCTGAAGAACATCTCCAGAATTCGCCCCTTTCTCACCTTGGAAACCACAAAAACCCTCACTGTGGCCCTGATTCACTCCGGCCTTGACTATTGTAATTCTCTCTTAGTTGGCATCCCCCGCACTAGACTGTCCCCTCTCCAGTCCATCCTTAATGCAGCAGCCAGGATTACCTATCTAGCTAATCGTTACTCAGACGCTTCTGCTCTATGCCAGTCATTACACTGGCTGCCTATATACTATAGGATCCATTTCAAACAGCTTGTTCTCACCCACAAAGCTCTTCACAGTGCAGCACCCCCATACATCTCCTCCCTCATCTTTGTCTATCACCCCAGCCGTTCTCTTCGCTCTGGAAGTCACTTTGGACTCACTTCTGCATTAATCCGAACCTCCCACTCCCGGCTCCAAGACTTCTCCCGAGCCGCACCAATTCTTTGGAATGCTCTACCCCCAAAAATTAGATATATCCACAACTTAAATAGTTTTAGGCGATCCCTAAAAACACATCTCTTTAGGGCGGCCTATCATGTCAGTCATCTAGACATAGCCTATCCGCTCCACCTCAAGTGGATCACATACAGTGCCAACAAGTAGTATTCAACCCCCTGCAGATTTAGGTGGTTTGATAAGATGCAAATAAGTTAGAGCCTTCAAACTGCAAACGGGAGTAGGATTTATTAACAGAAGCATAAATCTTACAAACCAAAAAGTTATGTTGCTCAGTTGAATTTTAATAAATTTTAAACATAAAAATGAGGGTCAATTATTATTCAACCCCTAGGTTTAATATTTTGTGGAATACCCCTTGTTTGCAATTACAGCTAATAATCGTCTTTTATAAGACCTGATCAGGCCGGCACAGGTCTCTGGAGTTATCTTGGCCCACTCCTCCATGCAGATCTTCTCCAAGTTATCTAGGTTCTTTGGGTGTCTCATGTGGACTTTAATCTTGAGCTCCTTCCACAAGTTTTCAATTGGGTTAAGGTCAGGAGACTGACTAGGCCACTCCATCACCTTGATTTTTTTCCCTCTTGAACCAGGCCTTGGTTTTCTTGGCTGTGTTCCTTGGGTTGTTGTCTTGTTGGAAGATGAAATTACGACCCATCTTAAGATCCTTGATGGAGGAGCGGAGGTTCTTGGCCAAAATCTCCAGGTAGGCCGTGCTATCCATCTTCCCATGGATGCGGACCAGATGGCCAGGCCCCTTGGCTGAGAAACAGCCCCATAGCATGATGCTGCCACCACCATGCTTGACTGTAGGGATGGTATTCTTGGGGTCGTATGCAGTGCCATCCAGTCTCCAAACGTCAATTGTGTGGTTGGCACCAAAGATCTCGATCTTGGTCTCATCAGACCATAGAACCTTGAACCAGTCTGTCTCAGAGTCCTCCAAGTGATCATGAGCAAACTGTAGACGAGCCTTGGCATGACGCTTTGAAAGTAAAGGTATCTTACGGGCTCGTCTGGAACGGAGACCATTGCGGTGGAGTACGTTACTTATGGTATTGACTGAAACCAATGTTCCCACTGCCATGAGATCTTCCCGGAGCTCCTTCCTTGTTGTCCTTGGGTTATCCTTGACTCTTCGGACAAGCCTGGCCTCGGCACGGGAGGAAACTTTCAAAGGCTGTCCAGGCCGTGGAAGGCTAACAGTAGTTCCATAAGCCTTCCACTTCCGAATGATGCTCCCAACAGTGGAGACAGGTAGGCCCAACTCCTTGGAAAGGGTTTTGTACCCCTTGCCAGCCTTGTGACCCTCCACGATCTTGTCTCTGATGGCCTTGGAATGCTCCTTTGTCTTTCCCATGTTGACCATGTATGAGTGCTGTTCACAAGTTTGGGGAGGGTCTTAAATAGTCAGAAAAGGCTGGCAAAAGAGATAATTAATCCACACCTGTGAAGCTCATTGTTCTTTGTGCCTGAACTACTTCTTAATACTTTAGGGGGACCAAACAGAATGCTGGTGGTTTGAGGGGTTGAATAAAAAAAAAAAAAAAAAAAATTCTTTTTGGCTGCAGTGCATTTCCCACTTCCAGGCTGATCTACAGTCCAAATGTCACAATGCCAAGTTAATTCTGCATGTGTCAACCAGCTAAATCTGCAGGGGGTTGAAGATTACTTGTAGGCACTATATATATATATATATATATATATATATATATATATATATATATATACACACACATACATACACATATATATATATATATATATATATATATATGTGTATGTATGTGTGTGTGTATATATATATATATCTATTATATAATCGCGAATCGCAAAAGCGCCCCTCTCGGCGCTACTTCCGGCGTGGTCATGTGGATACGCGCGAAGCATTGGCCGCGAAGCGGCCATTGCGAGCCGTTTTAAACTCCACTCGCAATGGCCGCCAATGCCGCCTCTGCTCCCCGCTACCCACAGACCACCTCCGACTATGGAGCTGCCCCCTGTGCCTCCCCCCCAGCCCCGATCCACAGACCAGCAACGATCCCCAGACCCGCACCGCCCTCCAGCACCGCACACCCCCAACGCCGCACACCCCCCCCCTCACTGCCCGCACACCTCTGCCGCCAGCCCCCATCCACAGTCTAGCACAGCCCCCCCGCAATGTCCGCACAGCACATCCCCCAATGTCCGCACAGCACCACCCCCCCAATGTCCGCACAGCCCCTCCCCCCAATGTCCGCACAGCCATTGCAAGCCGTTTTAACTCCACTCGCAATGGCCGCCAATGCCGCCTCTGCTCCCCGCTACCCACAGACCACCTCCGACTATGGAGCTGCCCCTGTGCCTCCCCCCCAGCCCCGATCCACAGACCAGCAATGATCCCCAGACCCGCACCGCCCTCCAGCACCGCACACCCCCAACGCCGCACACACCCCCCCTCACTGCCCGCACACCTCCGCCGCCAGCCCCCATCCACAGTCTAGCACAGCCCCCCCGCAATGTCCGCACAGCACATCCCCCAATGTCGCACAGCACCACCCCCCCAATGTCCGCACAGCCCCTCCCCCCCAATGTCCGCACAGCCCTCCCCCCCGATGTCCCCCTCACTGCCGGCACACCTCCGCCGCCAGGCCCCATCCACAGTCTACCACAGCCCCCCCCAATGTCCGCACAGCCCTCCCCCCCAATGTCCGCACGGCCCCTCCCCCAATGTCCGCACAGCCCCTCCCCCCCAATGTCCGCACAGCCCCCCCGCCAATGTCCGCACAGCCCCCCCGCCAATGTCCGCACAGCCCCCCCCGCCAATGTCCGCACAGCCCCTGCCAATCTCCGCACAGCCCCTCCCCCCCAATGTCCGCACAGCCCCCCACGCAACCCCCCGCCAATGTCCGCACAGCCCCCCCCCAATGTCCGCACAGCCCCCCCGCAACCCCCCGCCAATGTCCGCACAGCCCCCCCCGCCAATGTCCGCACAGCCCCCCCCGCCAATGTCCGCACAGCCCCCCCGCCAATGTCCGCACAGCCCCCCCCGCCAATGTCCGCACAGCCCCCCCCCGCCAATGTCCGCACAGCCCTCCCCCCAAAATGTCCGCACAGCCCCCCCCACCCGACGCCGTAGATCACTTACCTGTCTTCATGACATCTGCTTCCTCATGTCCACGTACACTCCTCCTTCCGGCTCAGACATCCTCACTTCAGCTCGGCTAACGACTCTTCCATCCGCCGCTCTTCTCTCTTCCTCCACCGAGCTCCGGCTCGCAGTCTACATTCTGCTCCGCTGAAAGGCCTCATTGACTTACATCGCGGATAATCCTGGACGCTCATTGGTCGCTTTTTCCCGTAGACAAACATGCCCATGTTTCTCTATGGGAAGATGCGACCAATCAGCGTCCAGGATTATCCGCCATGTATCTCTATGAGGGTTTGGAGCAGACCTGAAGGAGAACTGTGTCTGCTCCCTTAAAATAACAAATAATTAATTAATTTAATAATAAAAAAATTAATAAAAAAATAATTAAAAAATAATAAAAAAAATAAATAAAAAATAATAAAAAAATAAATAAAAAATAATAATAAAAAAAAATATAATATGCTAATAATATGAGCCCTTTGAGCGGACCTGAAGGAGAACTGTGTCTCAGGCTCAGGCTCACTTAAAATAACAAATAATTAATTAATTTAATAATAAAAAAATTATTAAAAAAATAATTAAAAAATAATAAAAAAAATAAATAAAAAATAATAAAAAATAAATAAAAAATAATAATAAAAAAAAAAATATGCTAATAATATGAGCCCTTTGAGCGGACCTGAAGGAGAACTGTGTCTCAGGCTCAGGCTCACTTAAAATAACAAATAATAAATTAATTTAATAATAAAAATAAAAATAAAAAAATAATTAAAAAATAATACAAAAATAAATAAAAAATAATAAAAAAATTAATAAAAAATAATAATAAAAAAATACAAGTATCCTAATCATATGAGCCCTTTGAGCGGACCTGAAGGAGAACTGTGTCTCAGGCTCAGGCTCACTTAAAATAACAAATAATAAATTAATTTAATAATAAAAAAAATAATTAAAAAATAATAAACAAAAAAAAAAAATTATACATATAAACATAAAAAATAAGAATATTAAAAAAAAATGCTAATAATAATGATATTACTGCTAATAATAATGCTATTAATGCTAATAATTATGCTATTAATGCTAATAATAATGCTATTAATACTAATAATTATGCTATTAATGCTAATATTTATGTTATTAATGCTAATAATTATGCTATTAATGCTAATAATTATGGTATTAATGGTAATAATAATGCTATTAATGCAAATAATATTGCTATTAATTCTATTATTAATGCTATTAATGCTAATAATTATGCTATTAATGCTAATAATTATGCTATTAATGGTAATAATAATGCTATTAATGCTAATAATTATGCTATTAATGGTAATAATAATGCTATTAATGCAAATAATATTGCTATTAATGCTATTATTAATGCTATTAATGCTAATAATTATGCTATTAATGCTAATAATTATGCTATTAATAGTAATAGTAATGCTATTAATGCAAATAATATTGCTATTAATGCTATTATTAATGCTATTAATGCTAATAATTATGCTATTAATGCTAATAATTATGCTATTAATGGTAATAATAATGCTATTAATGCAAATAATATTGCTATTAATGCTATTATTAATGCTATTAATGCTAATAATTATGCTATTAATGCTAATAATTATGCTATTAATAGTAATATTAATGCTATTAATGCAAATAATATTGCTATTAATGCTATTATTAATGCTATTAATGCTAATAATTATGCTATTAATGCTAATAAGTATGCTATTAATAGTAATATTAATGCTATTAATGCAAATAATATTGCTATTAATGCTATTATTAATGCTATTAATGCTAATAATTATGCTATTAATGCTAATATTTATGATATTAATGGTAATAATAATGCTATTAATGCAAATAATATTGCTATTAATGCTATTATTAATGCTATTAATGCTAATAATTATGCTATTAATGCTATTATTAATGCTATTAATGCTAATAATTATGCTATTAATGCTAATATTTATGCTATTAATGCTAATAATTATGCTATTAATGGTAATAATAATGCTATTAATGCAAATAATGTTGCTATTAATGCTATTATTAATGCTATTAATGCTAATAATTATGCTATTAATGCTAATAATTATACTATTAATGGTAATAATAATGCTATTAATGCAAATAATATTGCTATTAATGCTATTATTAATGCTATTAATGCTAATAATTATGCTATTAATGCTAATAATTATGCTATTAATAGTAATATTAATGCTATTAATGCAAATAATATTGCCATTAATGCTATTATTAATGCTATTAATGCTAATAATTATGCTATTAATGGTAATAATAATGCTATTAATGCAAATAATATTGCTATTAATGCTATTATTAATGCTATTAATGCTAATAATTATGCTATTAATGCTAATATTTATGCTATTAATGCTAATAATTATGCTATTAATGGTAATAATAATGCTATTAATGCAAATAATATTGCTATTAATGCTATTATTAATGCTATTAATGCTAATAATTATGCTATTAATGGTAATAATAATGCTATTAATGCAAATAATGTTGCTATTAATGCTATTATTAATGCTATTAATGCTAATAATTATGCTATTAATGCTAATAATTATGCTATTAATGGTAATAAAAATGCTAATAATGCAAATAATATTGCTATTAATGCTATTATTAATGCTAATAATTATGCTATTAATGCTAATAATTATGCTATTAATGGTAATATTAATGCTATTAATGCAAATAATATTGCTATTAATGCTATTATTAATGCTATTAATGCTAATAATTATGCTATTAATGCTAATATTAATGCTAATTATGCTAATAATAATCATATTAACGCTATTAATAATGCTATTAAGGCTAATAATCATGCTATTTATGCTATTCAAAATGCTATTAATGCTAATATTATTGCTATTAATGCTCTTTATGCTAATAGTAATGCTATTAATGCAATTATTTATGCTATTAATGCTATTAATAATGCCATTAATGCTATTAATGCTAATATTAATGCTATTAAATTGTATTATTAATGCTATTAATGCTATTAATAATGCTATTAATGCTAATAATAATGCTATTACTGCTAATAATAATGCTATTAATGCTAATAATTATGCTATTAATGCTACTATTAATGCTAATAATGCTAATAATAATCATATTAACGCTATTAATAATGCTATTAAGGCTAATTATCATGCTATTTATGCTATTCAAAATGCTATTAATGCTAATAATATTGATATTAATGCTCTTTATGCTAATAGTAATGCTATTAATGTGATTAGTTATGCTATTAATTCTATTGTTTATGCTATTAATGCTATTAATAATGCTATTAATGCTATTAATGCTATTAATAATGTTATTCATGCTATTAATAATACTATTAATGCTATTAATGCTAATATTAATGCTATTAATTGTATTATTAATGCTATTAATGCTAATAATAATGCTATTAATGCTAATAATTATGCTATTAATGCTAATATTAATGCTAATAATGCTAATAATAATCATATTAACGCTATTAATAATGCTATTAAGGCTAATAATCATGCTATTTATGCTATTCAAAATTCTATTAATGCTAATAATATTGCTATTAATGCTCTTTATGCTAATACTCATGCTATTAATGCGAATATTTATGCTATTAATTCTATTATTTAGGCTATTAATGCTATTAATAATGGTATTAATGTTATTAATAATGCTATTAATGCTATTCATGCTAATATTAATGCTATTAATTCTAATAATCATGCTATTAATCCTATTAATAATGCTATTAATGCTATTTTTAATTCTATTAATGCTATTAATAATTTTATTAATGCTAATAATGCTATTACTCCTCATAATAATGCTATTAACGCTATTATTAATGCTATTTATGGTAATAATGCTATTAATACTAATAACAATACTATTAATAGTACTATTATTGCTGTTAATAATGCTATTAATGCTAATAATAATGCTGTTAATGCTAATAATTATGCTATTAATGGTAATAATAATGCTATTAATGCAAATAAATTGCCACGTTCTAGAATCCCGATGCATTTGCATCGGGCTCACAGCTAATATATATATATATATATATATATATTATATATATATATATATATATATACTAGCTGTAAGCCCGATGCAAATGCATCGGGTGTCTAGAATATTTTTAAAATTTTTTTAAGATTTTCAAATAATAATCCAATTATTCCAATGACATCTTTACACCAACCACATATATTTGTATGGTTGATATCATTTAAGGAAAATTGAACTATTATGTTGTAAGGGTCTTAGAACACAAAGTAGCAATACTTCTTAATGTGTCAATCGTTTGAATTGATGAATTAACAGTACTAATGTGTGTATCAGCCAGTTTGTGTCAGCTCACCAATCGCGTCAAGATGCCCTTACGCCTGGTGAGTCCTACTCTAATTAAATCCGAATTGATATAATTTAGATATTTTTTATAGTTGGATTTTTCTTAGATTTTTTGAGGATTGTGATGTAAATAATAAAATTTTGTAAATTGATACAGAAGGAGTTACCAGCTACAGACTTGCAGCAATATCCATGCAATAACAAAAAAACTTGGAGTTAACGTAGCTTCAGCAGGTGCATAAGATGCATCCACTAACTAACCACAGGTGACTGCAGTTGATGTGGATGAGACTGCCGCAACTATGTTGTCTTCACAAACCGCAAGTTAAGTACAAATTACATATATGCAATTATGAAAATTACTGTAAGTATGTTGTTGGTGAGTCCTTCATGATCAATTATTATCATTTAGTATATTCCTCAACAAAGTGAAAAAATCTAAGAAAAATGGCGTGGTAGAATCTAATTAATAATTTATGTTTGTCCCTATCTATCTAAACATGTGGAACACACCTTGCTAATGAGATGTGTGTGAACAGCCATCCCACCCGTCTCTTAGCTGTTCACAAAAACCTCTCCCTTTAAAGAATAAGAATCAAATCTCTCAGCACGTAGAGTACTGGAGCTTTAAATAGTGGTTTCTATCACCCTGTGAGAAAATCAGAATGATACACATCTCCAATGAAATCTGTAATGTGTTTTTCCACAAATATTGTATAAACTATGTACATAAAAAACTGAAAATGTAAAGACTAAACTAATTTTTTTTTTTTTTTTTTAAATAGAAAAGGTAAAAAAATAAAATAGACAAAAGTTCATCCCAAAATATTCCGATAGACAATATTTTTGGTGAAGACTTTCTCACTGTTAGGCACCAATTTGCCTTGAATGCATGAATCCACCACTTTCACCTTCACATTGCATCGTCTCTTCACACGTGAGAAAGCCACATATAATTGTCCATGACCAAAAACAGGTTCTGGCAAATAAATCCCCACTTTCTCCAATGTTTGGCCTTGTGATTTATTTATGGTCATGGCAAAGGCAGGCTTCACGGGAAATTGTCGACATCTTAGTTTGAAAGGCAATCCAGTCTCAGATGGACAGAGATCAATTCTTGGAATGAAGACTACATTTCCTTCATCCGAGCCAGAAATTACTTTTGCTTGTATCATGTTGTCAAACAAAGCAATAACAATCATGCGAGTCCCATTGCAAAGTCCTTTTCTGCTGTTAAAATTACGCAAAAGCATTACAATTGTACCAACTTTTAATTTCAGGAGATGAGAAGGCATTCCTGTTGGTGTTAGAGAATTTAGAAATTCCACGGGATATTGTTCGGGATTTTCTGTCTCATCTGGATCAATGGAATCGTGGCTCAAATATTCAATGTATTCACCAGGAATACAATCCATAACTTTTGAATTGATCAAATCCACAGCGTCATTTTTGGGACAAAGAATGGCATGTGATGCAGCATTCTGAATACTTTCATCATTATTCACATCAATGACAATGTTTTCACCAAATATATCCAAGATTAAAGAGCCAGTGCAGATCATGTCTTGCGGGATCTCAATGACATCATCACCAAGGTTGTAATCATTGGACAATTCTCCATTTCCCAATTGAATTAACCAATTGCTATAATCAGGATCAATGGAGCGCATGTTGTTAATGAGCGGCAATTGATTGAAAAGCTGCCATTGTCGTGAATATTTAATGCAGCTCTCTACGATATCTGTCCTTGTTCCATAAGAGATGATAGGAAGACACTGCCGAAAGTCTCCTCCCAGAACAATGACTTTCCCTCCAAAGGGTAATTTATTTTTCTTGGAGACATCAGTTGTCATGACATCCCGTAATAATTGATCAATTACATGCAAAGCGTATTTTGACAACATAGTAGACTCATCGATGATGAAGAGTTTGGTAGTCTTCAAATGTTGGGCCGCATCAGTATCATTTTTGATTCTTGAAACGGATGTCTCATTAATTGGTATTGGTATGCCATACAGTGAATGGATAGTTCTTCCTCCTTGCAATAGATTAGCAGCAATCCCTGTACTGGCTGCAGGTGAGACAACTTCTCCTTCTCCTCTCAGTTCATGAATCAATAGATGATAGAGATATGTTTTCCCACTTCCACCGGGACCGTCAAGGAAAAAGCACTTTGGCTTATCATTGTATCCTCTAAAGCTTTATGGATTGCATTATAGGCCAAACGTTGTTGATCATTTAAGGTGACTTTCATTTCATGTGCTCTTACTAACACTTCTTCTTTGTTGTATTGAGGACGAATGTGTGGTTTTTTTTTTGGGTGTGGCAGATTAAATTCATTAAAATGTTTCGCATGAAATTTTAAAACATGTTCAACATCAGTCATGGCATATCCTTCACAATGCTCACAATCATCAGTGTCAGGGTGGTAGGCATGACAGTAATCTTGAACGAAGTGTTGTTTAAATTCTTGCCACAACTCCAGGGGATGATTAGGAGGACCAAAGACACATATATATGCAAACATGTCACGGAGCTGTGCAGGCATATTGAGAACACAGGCATCCAATAAAGTTTTTCTCCAAACAGTGTCATCGAAGAGCAATCCATGGGCTAATGCCGCCTCTTTAAAAGTGGGGTATGTGACTTCCTTAACAGTCTTAAGATTGTCAAAACTTGTAGCTCCTTTAACATGGAGTAACAACAGCCTTAAAAAATAACGTTCTTGTTCTTGAATACTAACAGTGTAGAGTCTACCAATGACTGAAGCACCTCCTCTCCTTCTAACTTCCCATGCACCTTCTTTCCAAACATAATGCTCCGGAATTTGACGATATAAGTACTCCCGAGCATTGGGATCATTCTCATTGAGGGTAAAGTAGGCCATGAGTGTTGATTGTCTGTCCATTGAATAACTGATGTTGTCCGCAGAATCACCCTCGTGAAAAAAAAGTGATTGTGAATGAGGCAGATGTACTGCAAGACGAATAATGCTGTGAGATTGTCTATGCATTTGGAAAGCAAAGATTCGCCAAGCTGCCTCTGGTGCACTGACATATCTGGAATCCATGAATTTATGAGTTTCATCGTGTCTGATGTTGGTTTCACAAATTTCCACATTGGCTTTGTCATGACCTTTGTACACATATTTGAAGAGGTATTTTACGCTCTGAATGGAAGCACATACTTCCACATTGATATGGCACTTATATTTTAATAGAAGGAAAGGGTTATATGGAACCAGCCAAGAATTATCAATCATCTTGGAATGGTGTTGAAAAGAAGGTCCTTCGTTTCTTTGATAACTTGGATATGCATCCTCAGGTATAACAGTTTTTGTTTGAAACTTTTTGGGAAAAGCTTTTTTACACTTTCCATTCTCCATACATGGAGAATTGGGATTGTGTTGTCCACAGGGGCCATGGATCATGTGTTGCATGACAATTTGATGGAGCACAGGGTAATGTAATGGATCAGGAATTTCAGCCCAAACAGTATTGTCCACTTCCACCTCAGTTCTTAGTTTTGAGTTGGCATCCAGAATAATTAGAATGTGAGCATGTGGTAGGCCTCGCTTTTGAAATTCTATCACATGAACCATAGCACAAACCTTGCCAAATAATCCAGAATTAATATCTTTCAAAAGGGCTTCAAGTTTAATCCTGAATACACGGGCCACTAAATCCGGGCGATGTTCAGCACGCTGCCATGGCTGTAAATTGGTTGCAATTTCACTCCATTTTGGATTACAGGTCATCGTTATAAAAAGATCTGGTCTTCCAAATTTAGTTACAATCGCCATGGCATCTTGATACCTCTGCTGCATATTGCGGGGACTTCCCTCAAAGGAAGATGGTAAAATTACCGTCTTGCCAATGGGGATTCCTTTTTCTACAGATTTTCTCAGCAAATGTTCTTGAAGGAGACAATAATCTTCTACCTTCAAATCCTTCTGGTGTTGTCGTATAAAATTTAAACGATTGGCCTCGATCTTAACATAGGCATCCACCAAGTACTGCTGTGTCAGTTTACCTCCATTAAGGACAGGATTGAATTCTGTCCGTACTGACAGCAAATAACAGTAATACTGCAGCTGTGTCACCCTGCGAGCATTTTGGCCTTGCTGCATGAGTGCTTCATGCCACCCTTGCTCTCCATGAGGGAAAAACAATGGATACAGTAATGCATCCAAATTACTGTGTAAAATGCTTATTTGCTGTGTTCTGGGGGCCAACAGATTATTTGGGTCTGGTTTTAGATGTATTAAAATGTCTCTATTAAATGGTGGCTCTCCATCAGCATTTTCAAAGATGACTGCGACTTCATGGACAGTAGGGTTTTTATACCGTCTTGGGTCTTGCTCTCTGTCTTGTTTAATTGCCATGATGATATTAGGCATATTTGTGCCATGTTCAAATGCTTTCTGTTCTTCCTCTTCCTCCACTTGCCGTAACATTTTATAAGCTGAAACAAAGGGATTAATACCTTCCAATTGCTCAGCAATAATTCTCATCAAGGCTGGATTACACTTGAGATTTTCTGGAGACTGTAGGCGTTGTTCAGTAGCAGTAGCACTATCCAAAATATACAGCTGTGCATATGCTGGAACTTGACCTTCAGCGGGGTGGAGAGTTCCAGTTCTATGGTAAATTTGGCCGTGAATCCGGAAACAGTACGGACCGTGTCCAGGTGGTTGAGAAACACTTGCACCCATGGAAGCAAATGCAAAGGAACTATTAATGCTCCTGATATTCTCCATGAGATTTTTACTATATGGGCTGTCTCCTTTGAGTAAAGTAGTGAAGAGCTCAGGGTACTGAGGTAATGGTACCTTAACTTTGCCCTTGTGACAACAGAGGGAGAACTGTCCATCAGATGGCCTTTCAGCCTCAAAATGTTGTGCTTCACAATGTTGACATAACACATTCATGGGCCCACAGGTATGTTCTAAAATACCGGTATCGTCATCAGTAAAGCCAATAGGGATTGATGACGTAGGTGAAGTGAGCAACAGATGACCTTTTTTGTAGATGCCTACATAAATAAGGCGTTGCTGTGTAGAACTGTCAAGACATCCAACAAAAGAAGTAGTGACTGGAGACTTCTTACGGAGGTTTTTTTTTTGGCGTAGTTGACGCTGTGAGGCAGCCAAATGGGCCAAACGGCGTTGTTTTGAGGTAGGTGACTTAATTTGTAAACGTTTGACTTTAGCCAATTTGTGTCTTGTCAAGGCAGAAGCAATCTTGTCTGTTCTTGTTTTAGAAGAACATTTGCCCTTCACTTTACCCGTGCCAGATGTTGTAGGCAGTTGAGTTTCCAAAAGTGTTGGAGACACAGATATGGACGCCATATCAGAGGTAGATGGTTTTCCTTGCACCTTCACCTTTGGTTGTTTGCGGCCAGATGTTGTAGGCAGTTGAGTTTCAGAAAGTGTTGGAGACACAGATATGGACGCCATATCAGAGGTAGATGGTTCTCCTTGCACCTTCACCTTTTGTTGTTTGCGGCCAGATGTTGTAGTCAGTTGAATTTCAGAAAGTGTTGGAGACCCAGATATGCACGCCATGTCAGAGGTAGATGGTTCTCCTTGCACCTTCACCTTTTGCTTTTTGCGTCTTTTGCATTCCGCCTCAACTTTTTTGGCCAACCGACTGCTTCTTTCTTCAGCAGACTCCTTTGCAATTCTTTTCTTGAAATCCTCAGTGAGCTTAAGCAAACGGAGACGTTTTGTTTCCGGATCCTCCTGCGCACGCTTCTTGCGCTGACGTGCAGCATTCTTAGCTCTAACAGAGCTTTTTTGTTTGTCAGAGCTCATATTGAGCACAATACAGAAAAATGTATGCA
>JARQOC010000001.1:326345214-326407474 GCA_033576535.1 Allobates femoralis
GACCCCCCACCGTAGTGTCGTGGAGCATGTCGCTCAGATGCAGGCGAGAATCGCCGAGGTGATGCCCATCAAAAGAGACAATTTGCTCCGAGCGCAAGAGGCGCAAGCAAGGGTGTATAACCGCTCTGCAAGGGTGAGACAGTTCAGTCCTGGTGATCGTGTACTGGTATTGATCCCTACAGTTGAAAGTAAATTCCTCGCCAAGTGGCAAGGACCTTATGAAGTGGTCGACAAAGTGGGCGAGGTGAACTATAAAATTCACCAACCTGGAAGAAGGAAGCCTTATCAGGTATACCACGTCAACCTGCTGAAGCCATGGCGGGATAGAGACCCTATGGAAACCCCCTGTCTGGTAGGAAGATGGAGGCCGACATCAAAGAGGTCACAGTGGCGGACACACTGTCTAGGGCTCAAAAGCAACAGTGTCAAGAGGTGCTTCATCGGAACAGGGATCTCTTCACAGACCTGCCGGGATGTACCCAGGTTGTGGAACACGACATCCTCACTGAACCACACGTGAGGGTTAACCTGAAGCCGTACCGGATCCCTGAAGCTCGTCGAGAAGTGATCTCGAAGGAGGTGACAAGAATGTTGAATCTCGGTGTTATCGAAGAATCAAAGAGTGGCTGGTCCAGTCCCATCGTACTGGTGCCGAAACCGGACGGATCATGGCGGTTTTGTAATGACTATCGCAAGTTGAACGGAGTCTCCAAGTTTGATGCCTATCCGATGCCTTGAGTCGATGAGCTCATCGAGAGGTTAGGACCAGCAAGGTACATCACCACCCTTGACCTAACAAAAGGATACTGGCAGATACCTATGTCACAGAGTGCCAAGGAGAAGACGGCCTTTTCTACACCTGATGGTTGTTTCCAGTATACACGGATGCCATTCGGGCTTCAGGGAGCCCCGGCCACCTTCCAGAGGGCCATGGACCGAATCCTAGCCCCCCATAAGAGGTACGCTGCAGCTTATTTGGACGACATAGTGATCTATACCTCGGACTGGGAAAGTCACCTGCAGAAGGTCCAGAGGGTGCTGGAGGCACTGAGAACTGCGGGGTTCACAATTAACCCGAAGAAGTGCGCCATCGGGAAGGAGGAGGCCAGGTATTTGGGTTATGTTGTCGGGAGAGGCCAGATCAAGCCACAACTAAATAAAGTGGAGGCAATCCAGAGTTGGCCACAACCCCTCTCTAAAAAGCAAGTCAGAGCCTTCCTGGGACTTGTCGGATATTACCGGCGATTCATCCCGAACTTTGCTGTGAAAGCCGCTCCCTTGACTGACCTCCTTAAGGGCACGAAGTCCTCCATGGCCAAGTGGACTTCGGAAGCTGAGACGGCTTTCCAGGACCTAAAGTCCGCTCTGTGTAACCGACCGGTCCTAATGGCACCAGATTTCAGCAGGGAGTTTGTACTCCAAACCGACGCGTCAGAGATCGGGCTAGGAGCTGTCCTGTCCCAGGTAGTACATGGAGAAGAACATCCAATCCTGTACCTTAGTAGAAAGTTGTCGTCCTGCGAAAAGAACTATGCTATTGTTGAGAAGGAGTGTTTGGCCATCAAATGGGCGGTGGACACTTTACGTTATTACCTCCTAGGGCGACAGTTTAGGCTGGTGTCCGATCATGCGCCCCTGACGTGGCTGAGAGGACAGACGGGGAAAGAATGCCAGAGTGACCCGGTGGTTTTTGGCTCTTCAAGATTTCACTTTCCATGTTGAGCACAGGCCCGGGAAATTCCATGGGAATGCGGATGCCCTGTCTAGGTTCCCCTGTTTGGTGTCCAATGGTGCCCAAACCTCCGGCTTTGGGCAGAGGGGGGGAATGTGTAATATGATTACTGGTACCGTAAGGGATGGGAGATATGTTTCAGCCAGGTTGATGAACTCTGTTATGTGAGCTGGGGCTGATTCAGCATGTTCCCCCTCCCTGAGGTGTGGTCAGAGAAGTTAAATGATCACCTCTGTTTTTTTTTCTTTGGTGTGAGTTTAGAGTGGAGGAGAGCAGTGTGCAGGTCTGAGCCTAAGAAGCTGATCCCCAGTTTGGTTGTTTTTCATATGGTTTATGACAGAAATAAACCTGACATTTACCCGGCAAGGCTTCCTGTGTATACCTGGAATTGGCAGCTGTGAGTGGCTCTATCACAATATATATATATATATATATATATATGTGCATGTGCATTTATATATAGTTATTCTATGTGGGTCACGCTGTGAAGTGGGAAGTTTCACATGAGGTCAGAGAAACACATTGCTTTATCTGACCTCAGGTGACACAGACCATGAACTCGCCCCCTTCGCTGCACGAGCCTTCAAGTATTTATTTTCAGGAATCTTCACTAACGGACGGACATCTAACAGGATCCTGGATGGGTATGTGGGAGTAATAAAGATGGAGTCAAAATATGTATTTGTGTTTTTTGTTGTAATAAAAAAATATTTATCGGTGTTGTGTCTTCTTTACTACTAAATAGAGATTCATAATGGCCGTGTCTAACATTGGCGCGACATTATAAATCTCGGGCTTAGTGCCAGCTGCTAAAAGAAAGGTGGCATTAACCCCTTATTACCCAGTCTGCCACCGCCACAGGACAGCTGGAAGAGCTGGGTACAGCTCCAAAATATTGCGCTTCTATAAATCCGCAATTTTCTGGGGCGGCTGCGGGCTGCAATTCTCAGCGGGGGTGGCCCACAATGCTTGGGCCTCCCTACGCTGGGGATTCCAGCCCTCAGCTGTCTAGTTGTACCTGGCTGGCAAAGAAAACGCGGCGAAGCCCCACGGCGTTTTTTTTCTTGCAGGTCAGGTACACCTAGGTAGTTGGGGGTGGATGGCAGCTCCAGCTGCCTAGTTGTACCTGGCTGGCAAAGATAAATACGGCAAAGCTCCATGCAGTTTTTTTCTTGCCAGACAGGTACACCTAGGTAGTTGGGGGTGAATGGCAGCTCCCAGCTCACTAGTTGCTTGTGGCTGGCAAGAAAAAAATGGCATGAGGCTTTGCTGTATTTTCCTTTACTAGCCAGGTACAACTAGGCAGCTGGGAGCTGCCATTCACCCCCAACTACCTAGGTGTACCTGGCTTGCAAAGAAAAATGTGGCGAAGCCCCATGCCGTTTGATCATGCCAGCCAGGTACACCTAGGTAGTAGGGGGTGGGTGGCAGCCCACAGCTGTCTAGGTCTACCTGGCTGGCAAGAAAAAAAATGGCGGGGAGCTTCGTTGTATTTTTCTTTGCCAGCCAGGTACAACTAGGCAGCTGGGAGCTGCCATCCACCCCCAACTACCTAGGTGTACCTGACCTGCAAGAAAAAAAACGCCGTGGGGCTTCGCCGCATTTTTCTTTGCCAGCCAGGTACAACTAGGCAGCTGAGGGCTGGAATCCCCAGCGTAGGGAAGCCCAACCGTTCTGGGCCACCCCCGCTGAAAATTGCAGCCCGCAGCTGCCCCAGAAAATTGCGCATTTATAGAAGCGCAATATTCTGGAGCTGTACCCAGCTCTTCCAGCTGCCCTGTGGCGGTGGCAGACTGGGTAATAAGGGGTTAATACCACCTTCTTTTAGCAGCTAGCACTAAGCCCGAGATTTATAATGTCGCTCCAATGTTAGACACGGCCATTATGAATCTCTATTTAGTAGTAAAGAAGACACAACACCGAGAAATTTTTTTTTATTACAACAAAAAACACAAATACATATTTTGACTCCATCTTAATTACTCCCACATACCCATCCAGGATCCTGTTAGATGTCCGTCTGTTAGTGAAGATTCCTGAAAATTTATACTTGAAGGCTTGTGCAGTGAAGGGGGCGAGTTCATGGTCTGTGTCACCTGAGGTCAGATAAAGCAATGTGATTCTCTGACCTCATGTAAAACTTCCCACTTCACAGCGTGACCCACATAGAGTAACCATACAGTTAGGGCCAGAAATATTTGGACAGTGACACAAGTTATGTTATTTTAGCTGTTTATAAAAACATGTTCAGAAATACAATTACATATATAATACGGGCTGAAAGTGCACACTCCCAGCTGCAATATGAGAGTTTCCACATCCAAATCGGAGAAAGGGTTTAGGAATCATAGCTCTGTAATGCATAGCCTCCTCTTTTTCAAGGGACCAAAAGTAATTGGACAATGGACTCTAAGGGCTGCCATTAACTCTGAAGGCGTCTCCCTCGTTAACCTGTAATCAATAAAGTAGTTAAAAGGTCGGGGGTGGATTCCAGGTGTGTGGTTTTGCATTTGGAAGCTGTTGCTGTGACCAGACAACATGCGGTCAAAGGAACTCTCAATTGAGGTGAAGCAGAACATCCTGAGGCTGAAAAAAAAGAAAAAAATCCATCAGAGAGATAGCAGACATGCTTGGAGTAGCAAAATCAACAGTTGGGTACATTCTGAGAAAAAAGGAATTGACTGGTGAGCTTGGGAACTCTAAAAGGCCTGGGCGTCCACGGATGACAACAGTGGTGGATGATCGCCGCATACTTTATTTGGTGAAGAAGAACCCGTTCACAACATCAACTGAAGTCCAGAACACTCTCAGTGAAGTAGGTGTATCTGTCTCTAAGTCAACAGTAAAGAGAAGACTCCATGACAGTAAATACAAAGGGTTCACATCTAGATGCAAACCATTCATCAATTCCAAAAATAGACAGGCCAGAGTTAAATTTGCTGAAAAACACCTCAAGGAGCCAGCTCAGTTCTGGAAAAGTATTCTATGGACAGATGAGACAAAGATCAACCTGTACCAGAATGATGGGAAGAAAAAAGTTTGGAGAAGAAAGGGAACGGCACATGATCCAAGGCACACCACATCCTCTGTAAAACATGGTGGAGGCAACGTGATGGCATGGGCATGCATGGCTTTCAATGGCACTGGGTCACTTGTGTTTATTGATGACATAACAGCAGACAAGAGTAGCCGGATGAATTCTGAAGTGTACCAGGATATACTTTTCAGCCCAGATTCAGCCAAATGCTGCAAAGTTGATTGGACGGCGCTTCATAGTACAGATGGACAATGACCCCAAGCATACAGCAAAAGCTACCCAGGAGTTCGAGTGCAAAAAAGTGGAACATTCTGCAATGGCCAAGTCAATCACCAGATCTTAACCCAATTGAGCATGCATTTCACTTGCTCAAATCCAGACTTAAGACGGAAAGACCCACAAACAAGCAAGACCTGAAGGCTGCGGCTGTAAAGGCCTGGCAAAGCATTAAGAAGGAGGAAACCCAGCGTTTGGTGATGTCCATGGGTTCCAGACTTAAGGCAGTGATTGCCTCCAAAGGATTCGCAACAAAATATTGAAAATAAAAATATTTTGTTTGGGTTATGTTTATTTGTCCAATTACTTTTGACCTCCTAAAATGTGGAGAGTTTGTAAAGAAATGTGTACAATTCCTACATTTTCTATCAGATATTTTTGTTCAACCCTTCAAATTAAACGTTACAATCTGCACTTGAATTCTGTTGTAGAGGTTTCATTTCAAATCCAATGTAGTGGCATGCAGAGCCCAACTCGCGAAAATTGTGTCACTGTCCAAATATTTCTGGCCCTAACTGTATATATGTGCACATATATATATGTATATATATATATATAAATAATATAACTATATATATATATATATATATATATATATACACATATATATATATATGTATATATATATATAAAGTTAGAATATATATATATATGTGTGTGTGTGCGCATATATAAAATATATATATATGCACATATATATATATACACACACACACACACACATATACACACACATGCATATATATATATGCATATATATATATACACTCTAACTATATATACACACATATAGATATGTGTGTACACATATATATATATATATATGTGTGTGTGTGTGTGTGTGTGTGTATGCACACACATATATATATATATATATATATATATATATGTGTATATATATAGTTAGAATATATATATATATATATATATATATGTGTGCGTGTATATATACATATATATATTGTAATACTATTGTATAGGTTTGAGGATTCTGATCGCTTAAGGGCAATGAAGAGCAGAGACGGGTACTTGGGTGCAAAGTATATATACACACACAGCAAACAATGTGAACTTAGTACACAGCAAATAAACATACAAAAATAACACGACCCCAAAATATACTGCCAAGCACAGTCCTTACGAAAACAGTCCGATAAACAAATAGTCCAAAATATGTAGATCCGGATGAATGTAGTCCATAGCACAAGTCCTTGTACCGGAATGACCGGATGAATATAGTCTGTGGCAAAAAGGTCCCCACACCGGGATGACCGGGTGAGGAGTTCAAAACACAGTCTCGAGAAGGAAATGTAAACACAAGTTCCAGAGAGCAAACAGTACATAAAGTAATAACCGGGAAGTTGCTTACACACACTTAAGACGTCCGAGCCTGATGATAGCAGCGGCACTACAGGGAGCACACTGCAGGAAGCTGTAGGAAGACAAAGATCTCACAGAGCTCCAGGGAAGTAAGTGGACCAATGAGAGCACCTGAGCAGGAGCAGACCAGGAACCAGTATACTCAAGCAATTAATGATCACCTGAGCCAGGTCTTTATGCAAACGAGACAGGAAGAAGGGCAAACAAAACAATGATCTCGATGTTGACTGAGGGCAATATTGTCAAACGGCAGGCTGGAAAACCTGGAATACTGACATTACTCCCCCCTGGAAACGGCCTCAGGACGATCCCGGACCAGGCTTGTCCGGATACCTCCGATGGAATTGCGCAACCTTCTGGGGAGCGGAGATGTTACCTACCGGTTCCCAAGAATCGTCTTCGGGAGGGTTCCCTTGCCAACGAACAAGATACTGAAGCCGCTGCCTATGAAGCCGCGAGTCGATGATGTCCTCAACCACAAACTGTTCGTGACCATCAACCATCACGGGTGGGGGGGGGAGGCACAATGCGTCCCTGAAACGTATTACGCAAAACCGGTTTCAATAAAGATACATGAAAAACAGGATGTACCTTCAGAGTCCGTGGTAACTTCAGCCGACAGACCACAGAGCTCACAATCCCGGTGATCTTGAACGGGCCAATGAATTTCTGTCCTAGTTTTTGCGATGGAACACCCAATCTTAGGTTCTTAGTGGATAACCACACCGAATACCCTATCCTTATACACGGGTGCGGGTCTCCGGTAGACATCCGCTGACTTCTTGTAACGCTCCTGAGCCGAGGCCAGAGACTCCTTTAACACTTCTAGATTCTGCTGTAGAACCATCAATCTGTCCCCAACCGCTGGGACCGATGTAGCAACTGGCGACCTAGGTAAAATATTTGGATTATAACCCAGGTTGGCGAAAAAGGGCGTTACCTTCGTGGAACTGCTCTGCGTATTGTTGTATGAGAACTCTGCCAGGGGAAGCAACTTGAACCAGGGATGGGCGAATCTACTCGCTAGGACTCGTTACTCGGCGAGTAGTAAGGGACTCGCAGGACTCTGTACTCTGCGAGTTTCCCAGCGATTACTGCACAGCAACGAGTCCAATGCAAATCAATGGCAATCCTAGTTTTGTCAGAGACTCTGACAAAACTAGGATTGTCTTTGACTTGCATTGGTCTGATTACTGTGCAAGTAATCACAGGGAAACTCACAAAGTAACTGCTGTTACTTTGCGAGCCGAGTTCAGCTGTCTGCTCTGTGCAGGCTGCCGCAGCTCCAGGGTCCTAGAGCCCGCCTGCTCACAGAGATGATGTAGCAGAGCTGCGATTGTTCTCAGTCTGCTCATCCCTGTGCATAGACATCTATATCTATGCACAGGGGATGTAGCAGAGAGGACATCGCGTTTTGGACTACGTCGGACGGAAGATGATTTTTTTAATTAAAGATGGAGTCCCTAATGGCTTTTTTTTTTATTTCTAATAAAAAAAATTTCTCTGTGTTGTGTTTTTTTAACCCTTTATTGGAGATTCTTAGTGGCTGGGTCAAACGTGGCCTGACATTAAGAATCTCGGGCTTAATACCAGCTTGTATAACAAAGATGGTATTAACCCCTTTATTACCCAGCGTGGCACCGCCACCAGGGCCGCTGGAAGAGCGGGGTTCAGCCCCAGAGGATGGCGCTTCAATGAACACGCCATCTTCTGGGGCGGCTGCAGGCTGCAATTTGCAGCGGGGGTGCCCAGAAAGCTTGGGCCTCTCTGCGCTGCGGATTCCAGACCCCAGCTGCTTAGCTGTACCTGGCTAGACATAGAAATTGCGCGGAGCCCCACGCATTTTTTTTTTATTATTTCATGAAATTCATGAAATAATTAAAAAAAAGGGCTCCCCTATATTCTTGTGTCCGGCCAGGTACAAATAGGCACCTGGGGGTTGGGGGCAGCCCGTCACTGCCTGCTGGATCTGGCTGGTTCCAGAAATACGGCGAAGCCCACGCGAAATTTTTTTCTGACAAGTCCATAAAACAATGTAAATAAAAGGGACTGCATCTTTATTAACCCCTGGACCATGGGCGAGGGGTCAATAAAGATGCAGTATCTTTTTTAGGATTGTTTTATTGATTTTTCAGAAAAAAAATTACATGGACTTTAGTCAATCGATCCACTACCACCAAAATAGTATTGTGGCCTCCTGAGTTGGGCAACTCAACAATGAAGTCCATCGAGATAGACTCCCAAGGGCGAGAGAGTATGGGAAGCGGTTGAAGTCCCGTAGGAGCAACACGAGGCACTTTGCACCGGGCACAAACCACACATGAGTGTACATAGTCTTTCAAATCCTTTAAGCAGGTGGGCCACCAGAAAAAACGGCTTAAAAATTCCTGCGTCTTCTGTACCCCCCTATGACCTGCCAACACGGAATCGTGGACCAATTTGAGAAGCCGAAGTCTTACAGCCTCCGGGACATAAATACGGCGCTCCCTCAGCCACAAACCATTCCTAAGGACCAGGTTTACGTCAGTGGGTGGGGCAGCAAGGAATACATCACCGTCATAAGCCATCTTGAGGTCCTTCCACAAGTCCCGGTCCTGGAGTACTCCGACAAAATTGGCATCCGATAAGACGGTCTTGGATGGGGTTCCTGGCACGGAATCCACAGCGTGGATTCGGGACAAGGCATCAGCTTTCCCATTACGTGACCCTGGACGGTACAAGACAATGAAATTAAACTGGTTAAGGAACAGGCTCCACCGGGCTTGCCGTGGAGACAGGCACCTGGCAGATTTAAGGAATTCCAGGTTACGATGGTCTGTGAGAACTACCACTTGTTGTGATGCTCCCTGCAAATGATGTCTCCATTCCTTAAACGTGGAAATAATGGCTAACAGTTCCTTATCTGCAATATCATAGTTTCTTTCTGCAGGGGACAACCGACGAGAAAAGAAAGCACACGGGGGTTAGGAGTCCCTTGTCCCCAGTCCTTTGTGAAAGGATAGCCCCTAGTGTGTTATCGAAAGCATCGACTTCCACAATGAAAGGGAGTACGGGATCCAGGTGTGTCAGTATTGGCGCCGAGGTAAAACAAACCTTGAGACGATCAAAAGCCTCCTGGACCTGCGTGGACCATACAAACTTCTGCCCCTTCTTGGTGAGCAAGGTGATAGGACGCACAATCTCTGAAAAGTTGCGAATGAAGCGTCTGTAAAAATTAGCGAAACCGATAAAGTGTTGTACCTCCTTGATGTTTCCTGGTACCGGCCAGTCTAGAATCGCCTGGATCTTGCTGGACTCCATGTTTAATCCCTGAGGAGAGATAGCATACCCTAAGAAGTGAATCTGTGAGCAATGGAATTCACACTTCTCCAGCTTGATATACAGGTGATTATCTCTCAGACGGGTAAGTACCGCCTTTACGTGCTCCTGGTGTTCCTGTAGAGAATCAGAGAAAATTAAGATATCGTCCAGGTAGATCACCATAAACTGATCCAACAAATCTCTAAATATATCATTGACCAAGTGTTGAAAAGCAGCGGGAGCATTACAGAGCCCAAAAGGCATCACGAGGTATTCAAAATGGCCATACCAACATCTGAACGCCGTCTTCCACTCGTCTCCGGGACGTATACGGAGCAAATTATATGCCCCCCGGAGATCTAATTTGGTGAAAATTTTGGCTTGCCGTACTCTCTCCAACAGTTCGGGAATCAACGGTAGGGGATACCGGTTCCGGATGGTTATTTTATTAAGCTCCCGGTGAACGATACAAGGTCTCAGAGTCCCATCTTTCTTTTTCACGAAAAAAATGGGAGCCCCTGCAGGTGAGGACTAAGGTTGAATAAACCCCTTGGCTAAGCTTTCATCGATATAGTCTTTCAGTGATTGTATCTCCGGAACCGCCAACGGGTAGACAGGACCAAACGGAATCTCAGCCCCTGGAAGCAAGTCTATGGGAAAATCGTATGGTCTATGCGGGGGAAGCTGGTCTGCTTTTTTCTTGTCACATATATCCGTAAACTCCTTATAGACTGGGGGAGAACAGGTACCTGTATAGTGTCCTCCTCATTCTGCGTTACCGGTACTGCTGGACTGATGGTCGGACCGGCCTGGGGATGGAAGGATACTTCCTTTGTCTCCCAATTGATGATTGGATTTTCAGACCGCAGCCAAGGGAGTCCTAAAATGACCGGAAAGTGAGGAGAAGAAATTAGCATAAAAGTCAGTGTCTCCTGATGACCTGGTTTCATCACACAGTTAAGAGGTAACGTCTCCTGATCTACTAATGGAGAACCGTCCACCGTTTCCATGGTTATTGGTGAGACTCTTTGTTGTGTTTTGATACCATGTCTCCTGGCAAAAGAAGAGTCCATGAAGTTACCCCCTGCGCCGGAGTCTATCATGGCAGATGTAGGAATTAACTGTCCCTCCCACTGAATCTGAATTGGAAGAGAGCAATGGGTATAATTGTCTTCCGGAACCTTAGGTGAAGCTGACATTAGTACAGAAGGAAAAACCGCATCCAGGTGTATACTTGAGTCAGAGATCTCGGACTCTGCATCCGTGTTATTACACTCGGTTACGGCTGCCAGAACCTTATTTGGACGTTTAGGGCATTTAGGGCAGTTAATCAAAAAATGATCAGATTGACCACAATAAAAGCATAAACGCTCACGGAGCCGGTAGTCGCGACGTTCGTTGTTTTCCTGTCGTTGTAAAGAGTCCACTTGCATGGGAATGTCCTCGGCCTCCCGTGGAATCTTATTAGCGGGCTCCCTAGGAGGGAAAGCAGAATTGGTTATCCGGTTTACAGCTGCCCATTTTTTCTGTCTACTTCCGTCAATCGGGTATCAATGCGCACACAGTGTTGAAGGAACAGTTCAAAGTCCTGGGGAGACTCGGCCCGGGCTAACTTGATTGCACCGGACAGTCCCTTTTTGAAAACCGATAACAGCGCGTTATTTCCCCAATCGACATCCACCACTAACCTTTTAAAATCGGTACCATATTCAATGACAGACTGGTTTCCTTGACGTATGGAAAGCAGAGCCGTTTCTGCGGTAATACGGCGATTAGGGTCATCAAACATTTGCGCCATTGCTGTTACAAAATTATCCAGGTTATTCAAACGGATATCATGACTTTCAATCATGGGATTGACCCAAGCCAGTGCTCGAGATGTTAACATGACTATACATAATACTTTTGACCGATCTGACCGGAAATAGTTAGCATGTACATCGAAAAACAGCATACTGTGAGGCACCGACCGGGTCGGGCCCCTGCGACCGGTATGTGCCTCCCTGGGTGCGTCCTCCATATTGACAGGTCGCACACCATCCCGGGTTTTGTGCTGGTTCTGCTTTACTGGCTTGCGTGTGATAAAAGGAAGCTAGATCACGGGGTGTGGTCTCTAGTGGGGAGTGGACACAACTCCCTGAGCTTCTGAGAGAGAAGCATCCCTGAGCCAGGCCTGAAACATTGTGGCTGGTTTTGTCGGGTTAAGTCCTTTTGGGTGAAGCCAAGAAGCGGCCCCTGAAGTAAGGGGAATCCGGAATATTGTACCGGACTATTGTTTTCTACATTTTTGGCCATATAAACGTGTGCCGTGACCAGTGGTGCCTGGATCCCGTGTCTTTGCCTCCCTGACACCGCTACACCTCACAATACATTGATTAATAAACCCACGGAACTGACCACGATTGCCACCGAACCGAAACGGGGGTAGTTTAGGCATACTGGTGGCTTTTGTGGGTACATTTTCCAGAACCTCCACTCTGGTTTGCACATCCCGGAGAGCCTGACCCACAGCCTGGTGATTATGGCCTAGCTGTCTCTCCATGTCTATGACCTTATTTTGCACCGCCTCCATCTCCTGCTGCAAGGAGTTAACCATGGAGAAAAGCTTCTCCACCCGTGTCTCCGTCATTGCCCTAAGCAGAATCCTCTTTCTGGGCTTGAGTATAATGTAATATTATTGTATAGGTTTGAGGATTCTGATCGCTTAAGGGCAATGAAGAGCAGAGACGGGTACTTGGGTGCAAAGTATATATACACACACAGCAAACAATGTGAACTTAGTACACAGCAAATAAACATACAAAAATAACATGACCCCAAAATATACTGCCAAGCACAGTCCTTACGAAAACAGTCCGATAAACAAATAGTCCAAAATATGTAGATCCGGATGAATGTAGTCCATAGCACAAGTCCTTGTACCGGAATGACTGGATGAATATAGTCTGTGGCAAAAAGGTCCACACACCGGGATGACCGGGTGAGGAGTTCAAAACACAGTCTCGAGAAGGAAATGTAAACACAAGTTCCAGAGAGCAAACAGTACATAAAGTAATAACCGGGAAGTTGCTTACACACACTTAAGACGTCCGAGCCTAATGATAGCAGCGGCACTACAGGGAGCACACTGCAGGAAGTTGTAGGAAGACAAAGATCTCACAGAGCTCCAGGGAAGTAAGTGGACCAAGGAGAGCAGCTGAGCAGGAGCAGACCAGGAACCAGTATACTCAAGCAATTAATGATCACCTGAGCCAGGTTTTTATGCAAACGAGACAGGAAGAAGGGCAAACAAAACAATGATCTCCATGTTGACTGAGGGCAATATTGTCAAACGGCAGGCTGGAAAACCTAGAATACTGACATATATATGCGTGTGTGTATATATATATATATAGTTAGATTATATATATATATATATTTATATGTATATGTGTGTGTGTGTTATGTGTACGTGTATGCATATATATATGTGTGTGTGCATATATAAAATATATACATGCACACACATATATATCTATTATATAATTGCCGTAGCGACTTCCGTCGTGTCTGGCGCTACTTCCTTGGCTTTGTTCGCATGGCTCGGCACTTTCTCTGGGGCTCTGTTCGTGGCCGTGTAGCGGACACGCACCCCGCGAAGCACTGCCCGCGAAGCGGGCATTGTGAGCCCTTGCCCCACGAACAAAGCCACCAACACAGCCCACCAACATGCCCCCACCCCTACCCCGCCATCCCCAGCATGGGGCTGTAGTGTACACCGCTATGGTATACTACAGCCCCATGCCCAGCCGCCTGTCCACCCCGCTACACCGCCGAGCCTGTCCGCCCCGCTCCCCTCGCCGCCGGCATGGAGCTGTAGTGTACACCGCTATGGTATACTACAGCCCCATGCCCAGCCGCCTGTCCACCCCGTTACCCTCGCCGCCGCCACGGAAGTGGCGCCCGCTACCCGCTCTCCCCACCTGAACCCAGCGGCGGCGAGGGGAGGCAGACGGGGCAGAAGAGAGGGGTTGCTCCGGAGCACTGTGTCACCAGGCGGTGACAGCAGCGGCTCCGGAGCAACCCCTCTCTTCTGCCCTGTCTGCCTCCCCTCGCCTCCCCGCCACCCCACCGTACACTGCTCCGGAGCCACTGCTCCGGAGCCACCCCTACCCCCCCCCGCCGCTACCAACCACCCCGCCACCTACTATCCTCCGCCACCCCCTAAGCCCTCGCCGCCCCCGCCGTCCCCGCCGCCGATCACTTACATGCCTTCTTCTTCATCTGATCATCCGTCCGATCCAGGAGTCCTCCGTCCGGCCCAGACGTCCTCTTCGTCCGGGGGTCTTCTGTCTTCTTTCCGCCATCTCCGGGTCCTACGTCCTCTTTTCGCGCCATAGAGATAGAATGGACGATTTTTCGTCCATTCTATCTCTATGGGAAGTGAGGCGCTATTCTGATTGGTCGCCGCCAGCACACAGCGACCAATCAGAATAGCGCCTCACTTCCCATAGAGAATAATAGCGGTTTTTCAAGCGAAGTATAGCCGGGCCCTTGGTTCTATTTTCGGCCACGGGTCTCGGCTTTGGTCGGTCGTCGCCGGGGCGGGAGACTCGCAATGGCCGCGAAGTGATTGCGAGTCTCGAGTCGACTCGACTTCGAGACTCGAGTCGAAGCCATTGCGAGTCTCCCGCCCCGGCTACGACCGACGAAAGCCGAGACCCGTGGCCGAAAATAGAACCAAGGGCCCGGCTATAGTTCGCTTGAAACAATGCTGCTATTCTCTATGGGAAGTGAGGCGCTATTCTGATTGGTTGCTGTGTGCTGCCGGCGACCAATCAGAATAGCCCCTCACTTCCCAAAGAGAATAATAGCGGTGTTTCAAGCGAACTATAGCCGGGCCCTTGGTTCTATTTTCGGCCACGGGTCTCGGCTTTCGTCGGCTATCTATCTATGTATCTATTTCTTTCTATCTATCTATCTATCTATCTATCTATCTATCTATCTATCTATCTATCTATGCATCTATTTCTATCTATGCATCTATTTCTATCTCTCTATCTATGTATCTATCTATCTATCTATCTATCTATCTATCTAACAACATGAAAAAAATCCTTGCAGCACACAGCTACTACCAATGATGTACAAGTGCTACAAGCCATATGTGTTTGAGGAAAAAGTTTAAAAACTTACGTTTTTTCAAAAAACTCAATAATCTATCTTTTAATTCTGAAGTTCTTAGTACACACATTGGCCAATGTCAGCTTGCTCATCGACTGCGACAAAGTTACTTCAGGCACGATGAGTCCTAACGCTGACACCCAAGTCCTCCTTGTCCACCTGACCCCACTACTAAGTGGGAGGACACCATCTATACCCTAGATCACCTGTAGGCAATGAGGGTGCACCTTGCAGAAATGGAGCCAGCCACTCCACACGATACAAAAGAGAAAAAAAACTGCACAGCACTCATAGACAATGTGAACTAGTGCCAGCAGGGTCGCTGGATCAAAATACTAGATACAAACTCTCTGCAGCACTCAGCTACTACCAGTGGTGTACATATGCTAACAAGCTAAATATATATGAGAAAAAATTTAAAAACTTACGTTTTTTCAAAAAACTCAAAATTCTTATATTTTTTTTAAATCTGAAGTTCTTAGTACACACATTGGCCAATGTCTGCTTGCTCATCGACTCTGACAAGTCTGCCTGAAGTCTGCCTGAAGTCACTTTGTCGCAGTCGATGAGCAAGCAGACATTGGCCAATGTGTGTACTAAGAACTTCAGATTTAAAAAAAATATAAGAATTCTGAGTTTTTTGAAAAAAACGTAAGTTTTTAAATTTTTTCTCATATATATTTAGCTTGTTAGCATATGTACACCACTGGTAGTAGCTGAGTGCTGCAGAGAGTTTTTATCTAGTATTTTGATCCAGCGTCCCTGCTGGCACCAGTTCACATTAGTCTGTGAGTGCTATGCAGTTTTTTTTCTGCTTTGTATTTTATGGAGTTGCTGGCTCCATGCTGCAATTGCACCCTTGTTGACTGCAGGTGATCTAAGGTTGAGATGGGGTCTGCCCACTGAGAGGTGGGGGGTGGACAAGGAGGATAGGGATATCAGAGTAGGACTCGTCGGACCTGAAGTCACTTTGTCGCAGTCGACTAGCAAACAGACATTGGCCAATGTATGTACCAAGAACTTCAGAATAAAAAGATATGATTTTGAGTTTTTTGAAAAAACGTAAGTTTTTTACTTTTTTCTCATATATATATAGCTTGTTAGCACATGTACATCTTTGGTAGTAACCGAGTGCTGCAGAGCATTTCTTTCTAGTTGTTTGATTCAACAGCCATGCTGGCACCGGTTCACATTAGTCTGTGAGTGCTATGCAGTTTTTTTTTCTGCTTTGTATTTTATGGAGTTGCTGGCTCCATGCTGCAATTGCACCCTTGTTGACTGCAGGTGATCTAAGGTTGAGATGGGGTCTGCCCACTGAGAGGTGGGGGGTGGACAAGGAGGATAGGGATATAAGAGTAGGACTCGTCGGACCTGAAGTCACTTTGTCGCAGTCGACGAGCAAACAGACATTGGCCAATGTATGTACCAAGAACTTCAGAATAAAAAGATATGATTTTGAGTTTTTTGAAAAAACGTAAGTTTTTAACTTTTTTCTCATATATATATAGCTTGTTAGCATATGTACATCTTTGGTAGTAACCGAGTGCTGCAGAGCATTTCTTTCTAGTTGTTTGATTCAGCAGCCCTGCTGGCACCGGTTCACATTAGTCTGTGAGTGCTATGCAGTTTTTTTTTTTTTTTTCTGCTTTGTATTTTATGGAGTTGCTGGCTCCATGCTGCAATTGCACCCTTGTTGACTGCAGGTGATCTAAGGTTGAGATGGGGTCTGCCCACTGAGAGGTGGGGGGTGGACAAGGAGGATAGGGATATCAGAGTAGGACTCGTCGGACCTGAAGTCACTTTGTCGCAGTCGACGAGCAAACAGACATTGGCCAATGTATGTACCAAGAACTTCAGAATAAAAAGATATGATTTTGAGTTTTTTGAAAAAACGTAAGTTTTTAACTTTTTTCTTATATATATATAGCTTGTTAGCACATGTACATCTTTGGTAGTAACCGAGTGCTGCAGAGCATTTCTTTCTAGTTGTTTGATTCAGCAGCCCTGCTGGCACCGGTTCACATTAGTCTGTGAGTGCTATGCAGTTTTTTTTTCTGCTTTATATATATATATATATATGTGTATGTGTGTGTGTGAGTGTGTGTATATATATGTGTATATATAGTTAGAGTATATATATATATATATATATATATATACACATATATATGGTGTCCCCCCACTTAGTAGTGGGGTAGGGTGAACAAGGAGAACTTGGGTGTCAGCGTTAGGACTCATCGGACCTGAAGTCACTTTGTCGCAGTCGATGAGCAAGCAGACATTGGCCAATGTGTGTACTAAGAACTTCAGATTTAAAAATAATAATAAGAATTTTGAGTTTTTTTAAAAAAACATAAGTTTTTACATTTTTTCTCATATATATATATATAGCTTGTCAGCATATGTACATCACTGGTAGTAGCTGAGTGCTGCAAGGTTTTTTTTTAGTATATATATATATCTATTATATAATTGCCATAGGCCACTTCCGTCGTGTCCGGCGCTACTTCCGTGGCTTTGTTCGCGTGGCTCGGCACTTTCTCTGGGGCTCTGTTCGTGGCTGCGTAGCGGCCACGCCCCCCGCGAACAAAGCCACCAACAGAGCCCACCAACATGCCCCCACCTCTACCCCGCCATCCCGAGCATGGGGCTGTAGTGTTGCCTGAGCGCGAGCAATGGCCGCGAAGCGCTTCGCCGCCATTGCCCACCTACACCCCGCCAACCCCGCCAGAGCTCCCCCGTAACAAGCCGGAGCTCCGGCGGTGGTCCCCGGCAGGAGCAGTGCCGCCGAGCGCCGTGGCCGAAAATAGAACCAGGGGCCCAGCCATAAATTCCCCGAAACACCACTATGTATCTCTATGGGAAGTGAGGCGCTATTCTGATTGGTCGGCGGCAGCACACAGCGACCAATCAGAATAGCGCCCCACTTCCCATAGACATATAATGGACGACTTTTCGTCCATTATATCTCTATGGGAAGTGAGGCGCTATTCTGATTGGTCGCCGTCAGCACACAGCAACCAATCAGAATAGCGCCTCACTTCCCATAGACATATAATGGACGACTTTTCGTCCATTATATCTCTATGGGAAGTGAGGCGCTATTCTGATTGGTCGCCGCCAGCACACAGCGACCAATCAGAATAGCGCCTCACTTCCCATAGAGAATAATAGCGGTGTTTCAAGCGAAGTATAGCCGGGCCCTTGGTTCTATTTTCGGCCACGGGTCTCGGCTTTCGTCGGCTATCTATCTATGTATCTATTTCTTTCTATCTATCTATCTATCTATCTATCTATCTATCTATCTATCTATCTATATCAATCTATATCTATCTATATCTATCTATGGCGAAGCGGCCATTGCGAGCCGTTGCAGGGGCTCCCGCCCCGGCGACGACTGACAAGCGCCGAGCGCCGTGCCCGAAAATAGAACCAAGGGCCCGGCCATAAATTCCTCTAAACACTGCTATGCATCCCTATGGGAAGTGAGGCGCTATGCTGATTGGTCAGCGCACCACACAGCGACCAATGAGAATAGCGCCTCACTTCCCATAGACATATAATGGACGACTGAGTTTCACATTTACCGCTGAAAGTGAGGCGCTATTCTCATTGGTCGCCGGCAGCGCACAGCGACCAATGAGAATAGCGCTTCACTTACAGCGGTAAATGTGAAACTCAAAATATTCCATGTATTTGAAGTATGGCGCCATACAGCGCGGCGCTCTTCTGATTGGTCGCCGCCTTCAGCGCGCCGAACAATCGGAATAGCGGCGGCCGCTATGCCGCCATATTTGAAATATACTGAGTAAACTATACACAATCGCATCGGGCTCACAGTAATGAATAATTATAAAAAAAACCAAATAAATACAATTAAAATATGAATAACATTTACAAATTAAAATACAATCAAATTAATCCAATACAAAAAAAAAAAAAATTCGATGCCCGATGCCACCCACCACTATGGCCGTAAATCGAACCAGGCCCTCGGCAGGGAAAGCGCGGCTTTCCCCGCTGACTGCCGACCAGTCGGAATCACATCGCTACTCTGTGAAGTTGCCGATGTCCAATCACAACACAGCGGGGCGGAGCTACAGACTTCCACTGTCCCGAACGGCGTGGCTGAAAATCGAACCACGCGCTCGGCAGGGAAAGCGCCGCTTTCCCCGCTGAGCGCCGACCAATCGGAATCAAACCGCTATCTACAGCGACCAATCACAATCGCGCCTCATTCCTCCATGTATCCCTATGCAAAGGCGCCCTCCAATCACAATCACGGTGCAATTTTTGAAAATACACCGCGACCAATCACATTAGTGCCTCATTCCTCCATGTATCCCTATGGGAAGGCGCCCTCCAATCACAATCACGGCGCCATTTTTGAAAATACACAGCGACCAATCACATTAGCGCCTCATTCCTCCATGTATCCCTATGGGAAGGCGCCCTCCAATCACAATCACGGCGCCAACTTATAAAATACACCGCGACCAATCACATTCATGGCGCCATCTTTCTGAGGTTGCCGCCCACCAATGAGATAAGTCCGCTATTTCTAGCGCGAAATTTGACTCTTTTTCAACACATCATTCCACCTCTGCGTATCCTGTTTGAGGGAGGACGAGAAGCTACCACCGGACCATCTGTTGGACTATATTTCAGCCAAGATATCCATCCTTCGTGAGGGCCGTCGGGAAGCAAGCGCCGGATCGGGTTCTGCGATTTATCAGCTAAGATATCCTTTTTGAAAGATACCTTTTCACATCAGAGTCTTTATTTTCACCTCTTTTGCAATCTTTTATTTTCACCACTTTTACTATCTTGCGCCATGCAGCGCCAATCGGCGCTGCATGGAGCCTACGCCACAGTTCGGATACTTCGCCGCTGCAAGCGCCGACTTCAGCGCTACAAGCGCAAACTTCGGCGCTTCTAGCGGCCTCCGCGGTGCATCAGACCGCTGTGGCCGCACACTCATTCAGGCGCCGCCCATACATCTTGCCGGTCTTCCCGCTGACTGCCGACCAATCGCATTCTCAGCGCCCCTTCCCATAGAGATGCATTGAGAAATGAGGCGCGATTGTGATTGGCCGCTGTGTATTTTCAAAAATGGCGCCGCGATTGTGATTGGTCACGGTAGATGGCGCTCTGGTTCCGATTGGTCGGCGCTCAGCGGGGATAGCGGCGCTTTCTCTGCTGAGCGCCTGGTTCGATTTTCGGCCAGGGCTTTGGGGAACGTGGAAGTCAGTAGCTCCGCCCCGCTGTGTTGTGATTGGACATCGGCAACTTCACAGAGTAGCGCTGTGATTCCGATTGGTCGGCGGTCAGCGGGGAAAGCCGCGCTTTCCCTGCCGAGGGCCTGGTTCGATTTTCGGCCATAGTGGTCGGCGGCATCGGGGTCGCCGCTTTTAGCGCGGAACGCCGGGCTTGGAGCGGCTAACTCGGCGCCAAATTGTGGGAGTGTGTGGGAGTCTATGGCGGCGCTCAGCGGGGAATGCGGCGCTTTCCCTGCCGAGCACCTGGTTCGATTTTCAGCCACGGCGTTCGTGGACCTTGGAAGTGTGTAGCTACGCCCCGTTGTGTTGTGATTGGACAGCGGCAACTTCACAGAGTAGTGCTGTGATTCCGATTGGTCAGCGCTCAGCGGGGAAAGCCGCGCTTTCCCTGCCGAGGGCCTGGTTCGATTTTCGGCCAAAGTGGTCGGCGGCATCGGGTCGCCGCTTTTAGCGCGGAACGCCGCGCTTGGAGCGGCTAACTCGGCGCCAAATTGTGGGAGTGTGTGGGAGTCTATGGCGGCGCTCAGCGGGGAATGCGGCGCTCTCCCTGCCGAGCGCCTGGTTCGATTTTCGTCCACGGCGTTCGTGGACCTTGGAAGTGTGTAGCTACGCCCCGTTGTGTTGTGATTGGACAGCGGCAACTTCACAGAGTAGTGCTGTGATTCCGATTGGTCGGCGCTCAGCGGGGAAAGCCACGCTTTTACTGCCGAGCGCCTGGTTCGATTTTCGGCCAAAGTGGTCAGCGGCATCGGGGTCGCCGCTTTTACCGCGGAGCGCCGCACTTGGAGCGCCAAACTCGGTGCCGAATTGTGGGAGTGTGTGGCGGCGCTCAGCGGGGAAAGCGCTGAGCGCCCCAACACACTCCCACACACTTCCACAATTCGGCGCCGAGTTCGGCGCTCCAAGCGCGGCGTTCTGCTCTAAAAGCGGCGACCCCGATGCCGCCGACCACTATGGCCGAAAATTGAACCAGGCGCTCGGCAGGGAAAGCGCGGCTTTCCCCGCTGAGCGCCGACCAATCGGATGCTCAGCGCCATCTTCTGAAGTTGCCGCCAGACCAATCATAGCACAGCGGGGCGGAGCTACATACTTCCACGCTACGACCGACCTGAGCCTTGCGCTCTGGCCGAAAACAGAACTAGGCACTGGGCATCCAAGTCGCCGGTCTCCCCGCATAGCGCCGACCAATCGGATTCACGACGCCATGTTTATGAAGTTTCCGCTGCCCAATCCCACAGCGGCTGGCGTCTGCCGTCATTTTATGAATGAACATTTCGCGTCCGCCATCTTGGAGCGCGAAATTTGAATTTTTGCACTATTTAAAACCTAAAAAGCTGTTTTCACAGTACTATCTCACATCAGAGTATATATTCCTAATGCCTATGCTTATATTAACCCCTTCTTTATACAAATTTCTTATGTGCTGTACTAAGGCCATTTCTACATTAACCTCTTCTATGCCATTTGCATTTTAATTTTCTGTCACACTGTTTTATAGGGTTCAAACTGCTACATTAACCCCGTCCATTCTGTTTGCTATTCACTAACTGTGTCACTATGTGCTGTACTCATGACATTTGAAAATTAACCTCTTCTATTCCATTTGTTATTTATTTTCTCATCCACACTGTTTTATAGGAGTGCAAGTAGTACATTAACCCCTTCTATTGTCTTGGCTATTCACTGCCTATGTCACTATGTGGTCTACTACTGGCATTTGAATACTAACTTCTTTAATACTATTTTTCATTTTATTGATCGTGCAGTATTTTGTACGCGTGCCAGTGGTACATTAACCCCTTACAGACTGTTCTATATTTTATTTCTACTTAGGAGTGTGTCGTTAGACTGTTAGGAGTACATTAACCCATTATATGCCATTTTGATTATATTTCATACTAATGAGTCTGTAGGACTACTACCTGTCTTATATTTAACAGTTTGGATGTAATGCTACCTTACCACTGCCTTATTGTTGTGCCAGTGGGACATTAACTACTTTTACATACCAAATATATTGGTTGCATGGCATTTTGCACTATATGACCGACTGGGGCCCCTTTCACACGCGCGTTGTACATGCAGATTTACATAATTCCATAACATGTGGTAATATTCCCAATATTAACGTAAGTTCCCCATACCCGCCACCAGGGGTGCAGTTGTGTAAGGTCCCGCTACATCGCCGGATTAACGTTCATTTTTACATTGACCTGCCTGTTTCACCATGTACTGCGGAAGTTGCCTTATTTCTTTTTTCACCCTGCTTGGTCACATTGCGCCATTTAACGCTTGCCGCTAATGCCGCTATTTCCCCAACTGCAGAGAGAAAAATAAAAACCACTACTTCCGCAATAATCACAAAACTTTAAATTCAAGGTAAAAATGAACGCTACCTCTGCCATTTTGCCCCAACTTCTGCAACTCCACCCCTGCTGGCGGTTATGCGGAACTTGCCGTCATATCGGTACTTTAACCGCTTTTTTTACAATGTTGGAACTCTGCATTTACAACGCGCATCTGAAAGGGCCCTTACATCCATTTGTCTTGCGTCAAGTCTCTTTTTAAGGACTTTAAACACACTAATTTCCATTCACAACTCCATACAGTAAACATCATTAAATATTTGTATCCCACTCTAAAGAAGTCCATGATTTGCTTTTCACAGGTTATTGAAATACACACTTTCCTTTTATTGTTTTTACCTATTTAGACATAGTTATTATTGATTTTTTTCCTTAACTAACACACTCTAGCTCATTTTGGATTGGATTCACTGCCTATTCTTACGAAGATGAGCTCTCCAACAAAAAATATCGCTCTTGCCAAGGAGGCTGCATCTACGCCTAAGAAGAAGCGTGCAGAGGAGACTTCAGAAGAGAGACGTCTTCGGTTAGATCGTGCTAAGGCTGCTAAAGCGAAACGCATTGCAGAGGAGACTTAGGAAGAGAGACGTCTTCGGTTAGATCGTCGTAAGGCTGCTAAGGCGAAACGCACTGCTGAGGAGACTTCGGAAGAGAGACGTCTTCGGTTAGATCGTGGTAAGGCTGCTAAGGCGAAACGCACTGCAGAGGAGACTTCGGAAGAGAGACATCTTCGGTTACATCGTGTTAAGACTGCTCAGGCAAAACGCATTGCAGAGGAGACTTCGGAAGAGAGACGTCTTCGGTTAGATCGTGCTAAGGCTGCTAAAGCAAAACGCATTGCCAAACTCTCTTCTCCACTGAGACGTTTTCGGTTGGATGCTGCGAAGGCTGCTTCGAAGAAACGTATTTCTGAACTGTCTTCCGAAGAAAGAAGCCAACGAATGGCAAAAAGAGCCATGGCTGAGCGTCGCAGACGCAAACAACAACAACTTAGAGCCACTGAAGAACTGTCTGACAAAGATACTACTCCTGCCTCTTCGTCTACTGACATTCTATCAAGTGAACAGCCTTGAACACCTCCCATGACCTCCATGGGAAAAAAAAAGCAAAGGTTGACAAGGAGGCTGTGCGTATGTGCAAGAAGCGTGCGGAGGAGAGTTCTGAAGAAAGACGACTTCGCTTGGACAAGGAAAAGGCTGCTTTGAAGACACGGGTTTCAAAAGAGTTTTTGGAAGGAAGGAAGGAACGATTAGCCAAAGAATCAATGGCTGCGCGTCAAAGACGCAAACAACAAAAGTTAATGCCTACAGGAGATCCGTCTGATCCTCATAATGCTGCCACTTCTTCGTCTGACCCTCCTACTGCTGCCACCTCTTCGTCTGATCCTCATACTGCTGCCACCTCTTTGTCTGACCATCATACTGCTGCCACCTCTTCGTCTGAATCTCATACTGCTGCCACCTCTTCTTCTACTGTGTTAACTACAACTGAACAGCCTTTACCACATCGCAAGCCCACATGTAAACGAAAACACTCTGCTGAGGAGACGCCATACAGCAAACAGTATAAAATTATGAGGCTTAAAAGGACAAGACAGATACATCAAGATACGGAGTCTCCTACGTCTAAACAAGTCCGCTTGACCCATTTGGCTGCATCACGTCGTGACCTACGCAAAAGTTTTTCTTCCACTTCAACATTGCAAGAGACAGAACGGAATATATATTCAACTTCTTCATTTATGGAATGTGTTGAATCTACGTCCCTTCCACGTCTCATCTATGTAGGATTACACAATAAAAATCTACGTTTGTTATCTACACCTCTCCTACATCCAATGGCATTTACTGATCAGGATCATGCTATTCTACAATATGCCTGTGGTCACATGAAGTTAATATGTGAACATTGTGAGGCTCTGCATTTTACTGCTGAACGCCCATCAGATCAACAGTTTAGTCTTTGTTGCCACAAGGGAAAAGTAAAGGTACCATTACCTCAATACCCGGAGGTCTTCCAACGCCTGCTGAAAGGAGAGAGTGAGTACAGTCGAAATTTGATGGAGAATATCAGGAGCATTAATAGTTCTTTTGCCTCCATGGGTGCCCATGTTTCTCTACCACCTGGACACGGCCTTACTGTTTCCGTATTCATGGGCAAATTTATCATCGCACTGGAACACTCCATCCTGCTCAAGATCAACCTCCAGCATATGCACAACTGTACATTTTAGATACTGCAAGCGCTATAGTACAACGGCTACAGTCTCCAGAAAATGTTAAATGTCATCCTACTTTAATGAGTATCATTGCTTTTCAATTGGATAATATTAATCCCTTTGTTTCGGCCTACAAAATGCTACGTGACGTTGAATTAGAAGAACAACAGAAGGCAGTAGAACATGGCACCGTCATGCCAAATATTATCATGGCCATTAAACAAGACAGACAGCAAGACCCTAGATGCTATAACAATCCTACTGTCAATGAAGTTGCTGTGGTCTTTGAAAATGCTGATGGAGAGCCACCATTCAATAGAGACATTTTAATTCATTTGAAACCTGATCCAAATAACCCCTTGGCCCCAAAAACACAGCAAGTCAGTATTCTACACAGCAATTTAGATGCATTACTCTATCCCTTATTTTTCCCTCATGGAGAACAAGGCTGGCATGAGGGACTCAAGCATCAAGGCCAAATTCAACGCAGGGTTACACAGCTCCAGTATTATTGCTATTTGTTGTCTGTACGGAATCGGTTCAATCCTGTCCTGAATGGTGGCAAACTAACACAGCAGTACTTAGTGGATGCGTATGTGAAAATCGAGGCTAATTGTTTAAATTTTATCCGTCAACATCAAAAGGATTTAAAAGTAGAGGATTATTGCGTACTCCAGGAACATCTCCAGAAAAAATCTATTGAGAAAGGTATTCCCATTGGCAAGACGGTCATTTTACCATCTTCCTTTGAAGGCAGTCCAAGAAACATGCAGCAACGCTATCAGGATGCCATGGCTATTGTGACTAAATTTGGACGACCGGATCTTTTTGTAACCATGACCTGTAATCCTAAATGGAGGGACATTACAAACAATTTAGAGCCATGGCAGCGTGTGGAACATAGACCTGATTTAGTCGCCGGTGTCTTCAGAATTAAACTGGAAGCCCTATTAAAAGACATTAACACTGGATTATTTGGCAAAGTTTGTGCAATGGTTCATGTTATTGAATTCCAAAAGCGTGGCCTACCACACGCTCACATTTTGATCATTCTGGATAGCAAATCCAAACTAAGAACTGAGGTTGAAGTGGATAATATAGTTTGGGCTGAAATCCCTGATCCAGCAGAATACCCTGTGCTCCATCAAATTGTGATGCAACACATGATTCATGGACCCTGTGGACAACACAACCCCAATTCTCCATGTATGGATCTTGGAAAGTGTAAGAAAGGTTTTCCTAAAGATTTCCAAACAAAAACAGTCTTAGCTGAGGATGCATACCCTACTTATCAAAGAAAGGAAGGATCATCCTTTGAACACCATTCAAAGATGATTGATAATTCTTGGGTTGTTCCCTATAACCCTTTCCTACTATTAAAATACAAGTGTCATATTAATGTTGAGGTATGTGCTTCCATTCAAAGTGTTAAATACCTATTCAAATATGTCTACAAAGGACATGATAAAGCCAATCTTGAAATTTGCCAAACCAATATCCACCATGATGAAACACATCAATTCATGGATTCAAGATACGTGAGTGCACCGGAGGCAGCTTGGCGAATATTTGCTTACCCGATGCATAGACAATCGCACTCCATTATTCGCCTTGCCGTACATCTCCCACATTCTCAACCACTTTATTTTCATGAGGATGACTCTTGACAACATCAGTTACACAATGCACAGAAAATCTACTCTTATGGCCTACTTTGAGCTGAATGAGAATGACCCGCATGCTCATGATTACTTATACCGCCAAATTCCAGAGCACTATGTTTGGAAAGAAGGTGCATGGGAAATTAGAAAGCGAGGAGGTTCTTCAGTGATTGGAAGAATGTATACTATCAGTATGAAAGAACAAGAACGGTACTATTTAAGGTTGTTGTTACTGCATGTCAAAGGAGCAACAAGTTTTGACAACATTAAGACTGTTAATGAAGTCACATACCCAACTTTTAAAGAGGCGGCATTAGCCCTTGGATTGCTCTTCGATGACACTGTTTGGAGAAATACTTTATTGGATGCCTGTGTTCTCAACATGCCTGCACAGCTTCGTGATATGTTTGCATATATAAACATTTTTGGTCCTCCAGCTCATCCATTGGAGTTGTGGCAAGAATTTAAACAAGACTTTATCCAAGACTACTGCCATGCATATCACTCCAACACTGAGGAGTGTGAGAATTGTGAAGGATATGCTATGACTGATGTCCAAAATGTTCTAAAATTTCATGCCAAAACTTTTACTGATTTTAATCTACCACGACCAAAAAGAAAGCCACACATGGCCCCACAATACAACAAGGATGATGAGTTAAGAAGAGCTCAGCAAATGAAAGCTACTTTAAATGACCAACAACTTTTGGCCTATAATGCTATCAATCAAGCTTTACACCAGGGGTGGGGAACTCCAGGCCTCGAGGGCCACCAACAGGTTATATTTTCAGGATTTCCCTAGAATTGCAATCATCACGAGTACTGGTGATTATACTATCACCTGTGCAATACTAAGGAAATCATGAAAACCTGCACTGTGTGCGGCCCTCGAGGCCTGGAGTTCCCCACCCCTGCTTTACACGATAGAAGTGTACAACCTAAGTGCTTTTTCATCGATGGCCCAAGTGGCAGTGGGAAAACATACCTGTATGATTTATTAATTCATGAACTAAGAGGAGAAGGCGAAATTGTCTCACCTGCAGCCAGTACAGGGATTGCAGCTAACTTACTGCAAGGAGGAAGAATCATCCATTCGCTTTATGGGATACCAATTCCAATAAATGAAACATCCGTTTCCAGAATTAAAAATGATACAGATGCTGCACAACATTTGAAAAGTACCAAACTTTTCATTATTGACGAGTCCACTCTGTTATCTAAATATGCATTGCATGTGATAGATCAACTTTTACGGGATGTCATGACAACAGATATCTCCAAGAAAAATACAACACCTTTTGGAGGGAAAGTCATTGTTCTGGGAGGAGACTTTCGACAGTGTCTGCCTATCATCCCTCATGGTACAAGAACTGACATTATAGAGAGTTGTATTAAATACTCACGACAATGGCAGCTTTTCACTCAATTGCCACTCTTCAACAACATGCGCTCCATTGATCCTGATTATAGCAGTTGGTTACTTCAACTGGGAAATGGTGAATTGTCCAATGATTTCAACCTTGGAGATGATATCATTGAAATCCCACAAGACATTATCTGCACTGGCTCACTCATACTTGCTATATTTGGTGAAAACATTCTCATTGATGTACATAACATTGAAAGCATTCAGATTGCTGCATCACATGCCCTTCTTTGCCCTAAAAATGACCATGTGGATATGGTCAACTCTAAGGTTATGGATTGCATTGCTGGTGAATACACTGAGTACATTAGTGATGATTCCATTGATCCTGATGAGACTGAAGATCCAGACCAATATCCAGTGGCATTTTTAAATTCACTCACACCAACGGGAATGCCTTCTCATTGCCTCAAATTAAAAATCGGTACCATTGTCATGCTTTTGCGCAACTTTAACAGCAGAAAAGGTCTTTGCAATGGGACTCGCTTGATTGTCATTGCTTTGTTTGACAATATGATTCAAGCAAAAGTCATTACTGGGTCTGCAGAAGGAAATGGTGTTTATTCCAAGGATTGATTTATCTCCATCAGAGACTGGCTTACCTTTCAAGTTAAGACGACGACAATTTCCCGTAAAGCCTGCTTTTGCCATGACCATCAACAAATCCCAAGGCCAAACACTGGAGAAAGTAGGGATTTTTTTGCCAGAACCCGTTTTTGGACATGGACAGTTATATGTGGCTTTTTCACGAGTGAAAAGACGATGCAATGTTAAGGTGAAAGTGCTGGATACACCCATTCAAGGCAAATTGCTGCCCAATAGCGAAAAACTCTTTACTAAAAATATTGTCTATAAGAATATTTTGGCTTGAACTTTTGCCTTTTACTAAACTGCTTTTCATTTATTGGGAACAAAAAAATTAGCTTAGTCTTTCAAAATATTTAGCTTTTACTTACATTCTTCATATCATATATTAGTATGAACACAATTTTATGACAACATGAGAGATGTGTATCATCCAAATGTCTGCAATGGATGATAGAAACCACTGTTTTAAATTCCAGCACTATAGGTGCTGAGAATTTTTTTTCTCTTTTTGCATAGGGAGAGGTTTTTGTGAACAGCTGAGAGACGGGTGGGACGGCTGTTCACACACATCTCATTTGCAAGGTGTGTTCTCCACATTTAGATAGATAGGGACAAACCTAAATTCTCATTTGGATTTTACCACGGTATTTTTTTCAGATTTTTGTACATTTTTGAGGAATATACTACATTTTAAGTGTTCATCACAAAGTACTAACCAACTACAAACTTAATGTAATTTCCATAATTGCATGTATGCAATGTGTAGTTTACTTGCAGTGTGTGCAGACAACGTAGTTGCGACAGTATCAGTCACATCAACTGCAGTCACCTGTGGTTTGTTAGTGGCTGCATTTGCTGCACCTGCCGAAGCCACGTTCGCTCCATTTACCGCACCTTAACTACAATTTTTTTAGGCATTGCACGGAAATTGCTGCAAGTCTGTCGCCGGTAACTACATCTGTATCAAATTTTAAAAGTTTTTTATTTTAATCAAAATCCTTACAAAAATCTAAGAAAAATGCTGACTTAAAATTTTATCAATTCGGATTTAGTTAGAGTAGGTCCCATCAGGTGTAAGGGCTTCTTGACGTGATTGGTGGGCTGACACAAACTGGCCAATAGACAGAATACTAATATTAATTATCATATCTATCAATCTAAATTTGAGATCTTTTTCAGAATGCTTTTTCTCTAGAAAATGCCTAGGCACAGGAAGGTCTTTTCTCTTTTTACGGACCCTGGGTGAAGGGTTGATATCTTCGAAGAATCTTGATGTTTATATATTCACATTAATGCTCATTTTTAGTAAAAATACGATAGATTTAATAATATATCATATGAATAAGCAGCAGGACTAACTTGCAAAGAAAATTGATTGGTTATTAAGTCCAAAAGACGTAATGTAACATTTATGAGAAATCGAGCGATTAGAGCGAGTGTAGGCTTCATAATGCGTACCGCGCACGCGCGCGAGTCTAAAGATGGCGTCGGGAGGATATCCAGTATATCCATAACGACGGCCGCAAACCCTCTGCAATGCGCATGCGCTGGCGTCTAAAGCATGTCGGATGACGCTGCGCACATTAGGAATAGCGATACCCGCCAAAAGTCATGATATCTGGCAGCTGAATGTGCAGTAATGGTACAGTAATGACAGTAAGGATGCAATGTTAGCATATAAACATTCAGAGTTGTAACACTGGAAGTAAAATGTACACTGGAGGTGGTGCACTATTAGACATATGACTGAGAGTAATGAATGCACATGTATACAATTGATTAACAGGTGATAATATGCAAATTCAATTAGGTGATTGGTGGGGGGTGGTATAATGGTGGGTTTACACACACCAATCATTGTATCCAATCTCTGAACCAATCTCTGGTTGCAGTGAAATCATGGACACATAGTTCCATTTTGTGGCTGTGTACAACATGGAGCAATCTGTCCATGATTTCACTGCAACCAGAGATTGGTTGAGAGATTGGATACAATGATTGGTGTGTGTAAACCCACCATTAGAACCTCGCTTTAGTTGTGGTAAGTTGCTGGAAGAAGGGAGATTTGTCCCGAAACATTGCCCTGTACACCTGAAGGCCCAATAAAGGCAAGAGGTTACTAAAACAAGAGGAGTGCTGCAGTCGTTTGTTATTATACTGGAGGCAGTAAGTGGATGAGGCTGGACTGAATTGCACCCTAAAGAAACTGTGCTGCTTTCTTTCATTTCATATATATATATATATATATATATATATATATCTATTATATAATCGCGAATCGCAAAAGCGCCCCTCTCGGCGCTACTTCCGGCGTGGTCATGTGGATACGCGCGAAGCATTGGCCGCGAAGCGGCCATTGCGAGCAGTTTTCAGCCGACTCGCAATGGCCGCCAATGCCGCCTCTGCTCCCCGCTACCCACAGCCCACCTCCTACTATGCTGCTGCCCCCTGTGCCTCCCCCCCAGCCCCGATCCACAGCCCAGCAACGCTCCCCACACCCGCACCGACCTCCAGCACCGCACACCCCCCCTCACTGCCCGCACACCTCCGCCGCCAGCCCCCATCCACAGTCTACCACAGCCCCCCCGCAATGTCCGCACAGCACCCCCCCAATGTCCGCACAACACCCCCCCACAATGTCCGCACAGCACACCCCCACAATGTCCGCACAGCACCCCCCCACAATGTCCACACAGCACCCCCCCACAATGTCCGCACAGCCCCTCCCCTCCAATGTCCGCACAGCCCCTCCCCCCCAATGTCCGCACAGCCCCTCCCCTCCAATGTCCGCACAGCCCCTCCCCCCCAATGTCCGCACAGCCCCTCCCCCCCAATGTCCGCACAGCCCCTCCCCCCCAATGTCCGCACTGCACCTAAGCCCCGCCGCACCTAAGCCCCTACCCCATAAGCCCCGCCGCACCTAAGCCCCTACCCTCTAAGCCCCGCCGCACCTAAGCCCCTACCCCCTAACAACCGCCGCACCTAAGCCCCTACCCCCTACGCCCCGCCGCACCTAAGCCCCTACCCTCTAAGCCCCGCCGCACCTAAGCCCCTACCCCCTAAGACCCGCCGCACCTAAGCCCCTACCCTCTAAGCCCCGCCGCACCTAAGCCCCTACCCTCTAAGCCCCGCCGCACCTAAGCCCCTACCCTATAAGCCCCGCCGCACCTAAGCCCCTACCCCCTAAGACCCGCCGCACCTAAGCCCCTACTCCCTAAGCCCCGCCGCACCTAAGCCCCTACCCTCTTAGCCCCGCCGCACCTAAGCACCTACCCCCTAAGCCCCGCCGCACCTAAGCCCCTACCCTCTAAGCCCCGCCGCACCTAAGCCCCTACCCTTAAGACCCGCCGCACCTAAGCCCCTACTCCCTAAGCCCCGCCGCACCTAAGCCCCTACCCTCGAAGCCCCGCTGCACCTAAGCCCCTACCCTCTAAGCCCCGCCGCACCTAAGCCCCTACCCCCTAAGACCCGCCGCACCTAAGCCCCTACACTCTAAGCCCCGCCGCACCTAAGCTCCTACCCCCTAAGACCCGCCGCACCTAAACCCCTACTCCCTAAGCCCCGCCGCACCTAAGCCCCTACCCTCTAAGCCCCGCCGCACCTAAGCCCCTACCCTCTAAGCCCCGCCGCACCTAAGCCCCTACCCCCTAAGACCCGCCGCACCTAAGCCCCTACCCTCTAAGCCCCGCCGCACCTAAGCCCCTACCCCCTAAGACCCGCCGAACCTAAGCCCCTACCCCCTAAGCCCCGCCGCACCTAAGCCCCTACCCTCTAAGCCCCGCCGCACCTAAGCCCCTACCCCCTAAGCCCCGCCGCACCTAAGCCCCTACCCTCTAAGCCCCGCCGCACCTAAGCCCCTACCCTCTAAGCCCCGCCGCACCTAAGCCCCTACCCCCTAAGACCTGCCGCACCTAAGCCCCTACCCCCTAAGCCCCGCCGCACCTAAGCCCCTACCCTATAAGCCCCGCCGTATCTAAGTTCCTACCCTATAAGCCCTGCCGCATCTAAGCCCCTAACCCCTAAGTCTAAGTCCGTCGCACCTAAGCCCCTACACCCTAAGCACCGCCGCACCTAAGCCACGACCCTCTAAGCCCCGCCGCACCTAAGCCCCTACCCTCTATGCCCCGCCGCATCTAAGCCCCTACCCCCTAAGTCTAAGTCCGCCGCACCTAAGCCCCGCCGCCTCCTAAGTAGGGATGGGCGAGTCTACTCGCTAGGACTCGGGACTCGGCGATTCTGAAGGTACTCGCAGGACTCGTTACTCGGCGAATCTCCCAGCTTGGACTCGCACAGTGACGAGTCCAATGGAATTCAATGGCAATAAGCTTGACTCTTCACAGATACCCGCTGTCAGCAGCGAGTCTGAGCGAGTCTACGATTCCGAGTCCTACGAGTCTACGATTCCGAGTCCTGTATACTGTATTCGGGAGTCGGACTCTCGAATACAGAATATGATTATGTTCCGAGTCAGCACAGCGTGCGTGTTAGGTCAGAAAACTTGTGAAGATAGCCAATCATAGTCAGTAATGGCATAGCAAAGTTGGTTGTGTCAGGACTATGATTGGCTGCTGTCCATCGTGATGCCTATGTCATGTATGACAGGCAAGGCAGTATATAAGGCTTGTCCCCGCCATTTTGGCCACATTCCTGAGACGATCTGACCTAGTATAGGGAGAGAGAGATATATGCTGGAGCAGATCAGGGATTGTCAGTGTAGGGAAGATTCCTTATATTAACCCAAAAAGCTCTTCTGAGAGCTAGGAGGAGGACAGAGTAGTGCTGTGTAGGCAGGCAGGCAGGCAGGGAGGGAAGGAAGGAGAAGCCTTACAGTGCACACAGGACGGACCTCATAGCTTAGCTTACTCACTCAGCTTTGCTAACAGCTGCAGTCAGAGGCTTAGCTGAGGTGCTGTTTCCTTTTTGTTTTTGCACCAGATCGATTTTTGTTCCTAATAAGCCATAGAGCGTTATTTTTTCTGTGGCAGACCAGTGCGTTGCTGCTCTCCTACCTTTAAATAGCACGTACACCACCTTAGGGCCCTTTCACATCAGCGTTTTTTTGAAATCGCGGCAGATGCGGTGAAAAAACCGCATCTGCCGCGATTACCGCATACCGGCTGCACTTGCGGCGCGGTTGCGGTTTTTGCCATGCAAAGTATAGGCGGACTTGCGGCAGGTGCGGCAAGTGCGGTTTTGCACTTGCGGCAGGTGCGGCCGCGAAAAAAACCGCGGTCAGCCGCGGTTTTTTTCGCGGCCGCACCTGCCGCAAGTGCAAAACCGCACTTGCCGCACCTGCCGCAAGTCCGCCTATACTTTGCATGGCAAAAACCGCAACCGCGCCGCAAGTGCAGCCGGTATGCGGTAATCGCGGCAGATGCGGTTTTTTCACCGCATCTGCCACGATTTCAAAAAAACGCTGATGTGAAAGGGCCCTTAGGGAGTGTAGTGTGCGGCTTCACTGCCAAGTGTGAGCGCGCACACTTACCCCGCCAGCAAGTGACGCATACAGCAACACCAAACCACATCTCGGTGGCTGTGCGCACTTAAAACCAATTTTTTTAGGGAGTGTAGTGTGCGGTGTGTTTGGACTCGCACACTTTCAGAGACACATCAGCGAGTTGTAAATGTCATTATTCGCTATTACTCGGTTCCCTATTCATTAACATTGGACTCGCTGGACTCGCAACGAGTCCCGAGTCCTTGACTCGGACTCGTTGGGGTCTTGCGATTCCGAGTCTTTTAGGACTCGCCCATCTCTACTCCTAAGCTCCCGCCGCTTTCCCCCGCCGCTGTCGCTAACACCTAAGGCCCTACACCCGAAGCCCCCGCCGTCCCCTAACCTAACGCCCCCGTCGATCACTTACATGCCTTCTTAGTCATCTGATCGTCCGTCCGATCCACAAGTCCTCCGTCCGGCCAGGCGTCCTCTTCCTCCGGCCCCGCCGGTCTTCTCTCTTCTTTCCGCCATCTCCGGCTCTTCGTCTGGCCCCCGGGGTCTTCTGTCTTCTTTCCGCCAACTTCCAGCTCCGACGTCCTCTTCACTTCTCATTAAGATAAAATGTACGAAAAATCCGCCATTCTATCTCTATGAGATGTGAGCCGCTCTTCTGATTGGTCGCTGTCTACTGCCCTCAGCCAATCAGAAGAGCACCTCATTTCCCATTGACATACATTAGCGGTGTGTCGGCGATTTTATGGCCGCCCACCTGGTTCTATTTGTCGGCCCTAAAATCGCGGACACACCGCTAATGCATGTCTATGGGCAGTCAGCCCGATTTCTGATTGGTCGCTCTCTGCTGACGCCGACCAATCAGAATTCGACCTCACTGCCCATAGACATACATTAGCGGTGTGTCCGCAATTTTGGGGCCGACAAATAGAACCAGGAGCCCGGCCGTTAATTTGCCGACACACCGCTAATGTATGTCAACAAATAAATTTAATAATAAAAAAAATAATAAAAAAAATAATTAAAAAATAATAAAAAATAAAAATAAAAAATAATAAATAATTAAATAAAAAATAATTAAAAAAAAACAAAAAACCTAATAATATGAGCCCTTTCAGCGGACCTGAAGGAGAACTGTGTCTCAGCCTCAGGCTCACTTAAAATAACTAATAAATTTAATAATAAAAAAAATTATTAAATAATATTTAAAAAATAATAAAAAAATTATTAAAAAATAATAAAAAAATAAATAAAAAATAATAATTAAAAAAAAAAAATGCTAATAATATCACCCCTTTCAGCGGACCTGAAGGAGAACTGTGTCTCAGCCTCAAGCTCACTTAAAATAACTAATAAATTTTATAATAAAAAAAATAATTAGATAATATTTAAAAAATAATAAAAAAATAATTAAAAAAGAATAAAAAAAAAAAATAAAAAATTATACATAATAACATAAAAAATAAGAATAAAAAAAAAAATGCTAATAATAATGATATTACTGCTAATAATTATGCTATTAATGCTAATAATAATGCTATTAATGCTAATAATTATGCTATTAATGCTAATATTTATGTTATTAATGCTAATAATTATGCTATTAATGCTAATAATTATGGTATTAATGGTAATAATAATGCTATTAATGCAAATAATATTGCTATTAATTCTATTATTAATGCTATTAATGCTAATAATTATGCTATTAATTCTATTATTTATGCTATTAATGCTATTAATAATGCTATTAATGCTATTAATAATGTTATTCATGCTATTAATAATACTATTAATGCTATTAATGCTAATATTAATGCTATTAATTGTATTATTAATGCTATTAATAATGCTATTAATGCTAATAATAATGCTATTACTGCTAATAATAATGCTATTAATGCTAATAATTATGCTATTAATGCTACTATTAATGCTAATAATGCTAATAATAATCATATTAACGCTATTAATAATGCTATTAAGGCTAATAATCATGCTATTTATGCTATTCAAAATGCTATTAATGCTAATAATATTGCTATTAATGCTCTTTATGCTAATAGTAATGCTATTAATGCGATTAGTTATGCTATTAATTCTATTGTTTATGCTATTAATGCTATTAATAATGCTATTAATGCTATTAATGCTATTAATAATGTTATTCATGCTATTAATAATACTATTAATGCTATTAATGCTAATATTAATGCTATTAATTGTATTATTAATGCTATTAATGCTAATAATAATGCTACTAATGCTAATAATTATGCTATTAATGCTAATATTAATGCTAATAATGCTAATAATAATCATATTAACGCTATTAATAATGCTATTAAGGCTAATAATCATGCTATTTATGCTATTCAAAATTCTATTAATGCTAATAATATTGCTATTAATGCTCTTTATGCTAATACACATGCTATTAATGCGATTATTTATGCTATTAATTCTATTATTTAGGCTATTAATGCTATTAATAATGGTATTATTATTATTAATAATGCTATTAATGCTATTCATGCTAATATTAATGCTATTAATTCTAATAATCATGCTATTAATCCTATTAATAATGCTATTAATGCTATTTTTAATTCTATTAATGCTATTAATAATTTTATTAATGCTAATAATGCTATTACTCCTCATAATAATGCTATTAACGCTATTATTAATGCTATTTATGGCAATAATGATATTAATACTAATAACAATACTATTAATAGTACTATTATTGCTGTTAATAATGCTATTAATGCTAATAATAATGCTGTTAATGCTAATAATTATGCTATTAATGGTAATAATAATGCTATTAATGCAAATAATATTGCCACGTTCTAGAATCCTGATGCATTTGCATCGGGCTCACAGCTAGTAACATATATATGCACACACACACCACACACACATACATATATATATATATATATATATATATATATATATATATATATATAATCTAACTATATATATATATATATATATATATATATTTATATATATATATATATATACATATATGTGTGTGTATATATATAGTTATATATATATATATACATATATATAATCTATTTGCATACATATATATATGTGTGTATATATAGTTAGAGTATACAGTTAGGGCCAGAAATATTTGGACAGTGACACAAGTTTTGTTATTTTAGCTGTTTTCAAAAACATGTTCAGAAATACAATTATATATATAATATGGGCTGAAAGTGCACACTCCCAGCTGCAACAAGAGAGTTTCCACATCCAAATCAGAGAAAGGGTTTAGGAATCATAGCTCTGTAATGCATAGCCTCCTCTTTTTCAAGGGACCAAAAGTAATTGGACAATGGACTCTAAGGGCTGCAATTAACTCTGAAGGAGTCTCCCTCGTTAACCTGTAATCAATGAAGTAGTTAAAAGGTCAGGGGTGGATTCCAGGTGTGTGTGTTTTGCATTTGGAAGCTGTTGCTGTGACCAGACAACATGCGGTCAAAGGAACTCTCAATTGAGGTGAATCAGAACATCCTGAGGCTGAAAAAAAAGAAAAAATCCATCAGAGAGATAGCAGACATGCTTGGAGTAGCAAAATCAACAGTTGAGTACATTCTGAGAAAAAAGGAATTGACTGGTGAGCTTGGGAACTCTAAAAGGCCTGGGCGTCCACGGATGACAAGAGTGGTGGATGGTCGCCGCATACTTTATTTGGTGAAGAAGAACCCGTTCACAACATCAACTGAAGTCCAGAACACTCTCAGTGAAGTAGGTGTATCTGTCTCTAAGTCAACAGTAAAGAGAAGACTCCATGACAGTAAATACAAAGGGTTCACATCTAGATGCAAACCATTCATCAATTCCAAAAATAGACAGGCCAGAGTTAAATTTGCTGAAAAACACCTCAAGAAGCCAGCTCAGTTCTGGAAAAGTATTCTATGGACAGATGAGACAAAGATCAACCTGTACCAGAATGATGGGAAGAAAAAAGTTTGGAGAAGAAAGGGAACGGCACATGATCCAAGGCACACCACATCCTCTGTAAAACATGGTGGAGGCAACGTGATGGCATGGGCATGCATGGCTTTCAATGGCACTGGGTCACTTGTGTTTATTGATGACATAACAGCAGACAAGAGTAGCCGGATGAATTCTGCAATGTACCGGGATATGCTTTCAGCCAAGATTCAGCCAAATGCTGCAAAGTTGATTGGACGGCGCTTCATAGTACAGATGGACAATGACCCCAAGCATACAGCCAAAGCTACCCAGGAGTTCATGAGTGCAAAAAAGTGGAACATTCTGCAATGGCCAAGTCAATCACCAGATCTTAACCCAATTGAGCATGCATTTCACTTGCTCAAATCCAGACTTAAGACGGAAAGACCCACAAACAAGCAAGACCTGAAGGCTGCGGCTGTAAAGGCCTGGCAAAGCTTTAAGAAGGAGGAAACTCAGCGTTTGGTGATGTCCATGGGTTCCAGACTTAAGGCAGTGATTGCCTCCAAAGAATTCGCAACAAAATATTGAAAATAAAAATATTTTGTTTGGGTTATGTTTATTTGTCCAATTACTTTTGACCTCCTAAAATGTGGAGTGTTTGTAAAGAAATGTGTACAATTCCTACATTTTCTATCAGATATTTTTGTTCAACCCTTCAAATTAAACGTTACAATCTGCACTTGAATTGTGTTGTAGAGGTTTCATTTCAAATGCAATGTGGTGGCATGCAGAGCCCAACTCGCGAAAATTGTGTCACTGTCCAAATATTTCTGGCCCTAACTGTATATACCGTATTTTTCGCTTTATAAGACGCACCTGATTATAAGACGCACCCCCAAATTTGGTGAAGGAAAAGAGAAAATAATAATTTTTAATGTTAAATGGGGTGTGTCTTATAATGCCAGTGTCCGTCTAACAAATCATATAGGACACATGTCCCTCATAGCACCCTCATCTTGGTACATTGTCCCTCATCCTGGAATATAGCCCCTTTGTGCTGGCTCACGTCCCCCAGTGATGGCACACATCCCCTATTGATGGCACACCTCCCCCAGTGCTGGCACACTTTCCCCAGTGTCTGCACTCACCCCTCTGTGCTGGCACACTTGCCCCAGTGCAGGCAGAATTGCCCCTGTGCCTGCACTCAATCCCCTGTGCTGGCAAACTTGTCCCAGTGCAGGCAGAATTGCCCCTGTGCCTGCACCACCCCCAAGTGCAGGTACACTTTCCCCTGTGCCTGCACTCACCCCCAAGTGCAGGTACACTTTCCCCTGTGCCTGCACTCACCCCCAAGTGAAGGCACACTTGCCCCTGTGCCTGCACTCATCCCCAAGTGCAGGCACACTTGCCCCTGTGCCTGCACTCATCCCCAAGTGCAGGCACACTTGCCCCTGTGCCTGCACTCATTCCCAAGTGCAGGCACACTTGCCCCTGTGCCTGCAATCATCCCCCAGTGCAGGCACACTTGCCCCTGTACCTGCACTCATCTCCCAGTGCAGGCACACTTGCCCCTGTGCCTGCACTCACCCCCCTGTACAGGCACACTTGCCCCCATCACTGTTTAAAGCCCCCCTGTGCAGGCACACTTGCCCCCATCACTGTTTAAAGCCCCCCTGTGCAGGCACACTTGCCCCCATCACTGTTTAAAGCCCCCCTGCTGGCGCGCACATAAAATAAAAAATCATTACTTCACCTTCCGACGATCGCGCTCCCTTCTGCCAGCTGATCGGTGACTTCCTGCTTTGGGTCAGCCATCGCGAGTGCACAGGGATGACATCCGATCACATGATGCACTCTGGTCACATGACCCGATGCCGAGACCAAAGCAGGAAGTCACCGATCAGCTGGCAGAAGGGAGCGCGATCGTCGGAAGGTGAAGTAATGATTTTTTATTTTATGTGCGCGCCAGCAGGGGGGCTTTAAACAGTGATGGGGGCAAGTGTGCCTGCACAGGGGGCTTTAAACAGTGATGGGGGCAAGTGTGCCTGCACAGGGGGGTGAGTGCAGGCACAGCTGATATGCGCTGCACCCCTGTCCAGATCTTGGTGCTGGTTTCAGCACCAAGGTGATGGACAGCGGCAGTGCAGTGCATATCGGAGGAGGCTAATGAGCGGGAGCACGTGACCTCCCGCAGCCTCCTGAGGACTGCAACCAGCCCGCCCCAGCTCCGGACACCACTGCAGAGCTGCACCGAGCCTCCCCAGTAGTAAAGGACCGTATATTCCCATTCCTTATAATGCGAAAAATACGGGTATATTTGCATATATTTATATGTGTGTGTATGTGTGTGTGTATATTATATATACACAAATAAATATATGCAAATATATATATATATATATATATATATGTATATATATATTGTGAGACAGTGACCGGGATGATCTGTGATGGCCGGTATGTGTCTCCCAGGTTATGCTTCCTCCACGTGTAGAAAGCACTCCACTCCAGGTTCATAGAGACTTCCCCGGAGGTAAGCAGAGGGTTAAAAGCTAGGCAGGAACAAGGGTGTGGTTCTCTGAGTGGAGCTTCAGTCTGAAGGAAGACTGAAGTGGCTAGTGAGCGGCCATGACAGGAGAGGCAGAGGCTGTGTGCTGATACAACACGGCCTAGCCCGGAGGGCTTGATCTCGGTGAGACCTGGACTGAAAAGAACCCGTGATAAAGGACTGTGTGCCAATCTTATGGTTGTAGGAAGTGTGCCCGGCTGCATCCCAGAACCCGGAGGTTTGTGTATACTGTGGACATGTGCATAATAAACTGTGTGCTGTGAACTTCGGTGCCTTGCTCCTTGCCTTCTGCCGTGCAATCCAACGGCGCTACCTCACAATATATATATATACATACATACTCTAACTTATATATATGTATGTGTATATAATATATATATATATATATATAGTGTGTGCATATATATATGTGTGCATATATATTATATATGTACACACACATGCACACACACACACACACATATATATATATATAATCTAACTATATATATATGTGCATATATATATATATATATATATATATACACATATACATATGAAATATGCCTAATCAAAGTTAATATATATATATATGTGTGTGTAACCCATATATACATGTGGATTACACACACATATATATGTGCAGTTTTGGGAGGGAGGGGGGTGCCGATACTCACCTTCCGAAGACGCCGATCGTTGCCTAGCAACGCTGGGACTCAGCGTCGCCTTCTCCCGCCGCACTGCGCATGCGCGGGCCGGAAATGACGCGGTCGCCGGCCTCGCGTCATGAAGAGCGGGGCGGGAAGATTTGAATGGGCTCCCCCGCTCTTCAAAACAATAATGCCTCCCATTAGGGCGTTAGGAACTCTGCGAGGCCCTGGGGACACCGCCTTCCCGACAAGAACGCCCCACTGACACAGAAACTGTAAGTTTATAAAGTGTTTTATTCAACTTCTATAAAGCCTTATTAGGACAGGCAGGGATGGTTAGGGAACTAGTTAGGGTCTGTAGGGGCAGGTAGTGATGGGTTAGGGGCCATAGATTAGGTGACAGGTTCCCTTTAAGTCTTTGCTGACAAAGCAGTGAATTGCGGTGATTACATAGGCACAGACACACAGGGATTGTTGTTTTGGTACCTTTTACTGGTGACAATGTAACAGGTACAGTCCAGAGTAGTAACCAGGCCCCTGGTGCAACTTGGGACTTTCACCTTAGAAAGTTGTGAGACACGCCTCTGTCTTTGTGCTCTGTGGTGTGGGGTAAGTCCTGCCTGAGCCTGAGCCTGAACCCACCGCTTCTTCTCCGTCTCTGGGCTTTGTCCTAAACTGGCATTGAGGTCCTTCTGCGGGGTCCCTGTTCCTTCTATTGCCCCAGGTCCTATACTTGGTCACTTTAGCATCTCTTACTTTGTTCTCCTCAAGGCTGAACTACTCCTGAGTCTTCCGGGCTTTTGCTGTAGCACTAAATGCTGGCAGCGTCTGACTTCGGTGTTCGGGTGTACTAAAGGGCTGAAGTAACCGGTTCCCTTTTCTTAGTTCCCTTCTTTCTCAACTTGCTTCCGACCCTTTCCCTAGGGTGCGCACAGCGGTCAGTGGTCCTGGTCCTGGATCTCTCCCAGCGACCAGCTCCTCCGTCTCCTCTCTCTACCCTCTCACTGCAGACTCTAGACTGACTCTTGGGACTGACTAACTCCTCCCCCTCAGGCATGGATGGTCTTAAAGGGGAACTGACTTAAGGTAGCCAGTAGAGCTCCCCCTTCAGGTCTGGGGTGGAAGGTGGTGTGTGCTGTGTAAACCAAGGTGTAATTCCCTCCTTGCATCAGTGGATCCTGTGGCAATCCCCCGCAGGGTGCCACATAAGCACCACTAGTACAACATCATTCCATGGTTGGAGGTTTATTTAATTACTAGATGGTGGGCCGATTCTAACACATCGGATATTCTTGAATTTAGAAATAGGGATTGCATGGGGAAAGCGGTGAGGGCTGAATAGGGAGGGACTTTGAGGACGGAGCGGCAGGGGTAGGACGGCGTGGCAGGGATGAGGAGGATGGAGGGGCACAGGTAGGGGAGGATGGAGTGGCGGGGGGAGGATGGAGAGGCAGGGGGAGGAGGATGAAGGACGGAGGACGTACTGGTGGGGTGGGGAGGATGGAGCGGCACAGGCAGGGGGAGGATGGAGTGGCGGGGGAGGACGGAGTACAGAGTGGTGGAGGGAGGAGGATGGAAGACGAAGCAGCGGGGAGGGGGAGGACGGAGCAGCACAGGCAGGGGGAGGACAGAGGATGGTGTGGTGGAGGTGAGGAGGACAAAAGAAGGAGGAGGAAGTGGTGAGGTGGGGGAGGATGGAGCGGCACAGGCAGGGGGAGGACGGAGTGGCAAGGGGAGGACGGCGCACAGAGTGGCGGGGAGAGGAGGATGGAGGGCGAAGTGGCGGGGTGAGGGAGGACAAAGGAAGGAGGAGGAAGCGGTGGGGTGGGGGAGGACAAAGGAAGGAGGAGGAAGCGGTGGGGGGGGAGGACGGAGTACTGAGCGTCTGGAGGAGGAGGACAGAGGACAAAGCAGTGGGTGGGTGAGGACAGAGCAGCACAGGCAGGGGAGGACGGAAGATGGAGTGGTGGAGGGGAGGAGGACAAAGGAAGGAGGAGGAAGGGGTGGGGGTGGATGGAGCGGCACAGACAGGGGGAGGATGGAGCACAGAGCGGCAGGGGGAGGAGGATGAAGGACAAAGCGGCGGGGTCGGGGAGGATGGAGCAGCACAGGCAGGGGGAGGACAGAGGGGCAGAGGGGAGGAGGACAAAGGAAGGAGGAGGAAGTGTGGGGTGGGGGAAGATGGAGTGGCACAGGCAGGGGGAGAACGGAGCACAGAGCGTCAGGGGGAGAAGAAGATGGAGGACAAAGCGGCGGGGTGGAGGAGGACGGAGCAGCACAGGCAGGGGTAAGACGGAGGATGGAGTGGCAGAGGGGAAGAGGACAAAGGAAGGAGGAGAAAGCGGTGGGGTGGGGGAGGATTGAGTGGCACAGGCAGGGGGAGGACGGAGCGGCAGGGGGAGGACGGAGCACAGAGTGGCAGGGGGAGGATTACAGAGGATGAAGCAGTGAGGTGGAGGAGGACGGAGCAGCACAGGCAGGGGGAGGACTGAGGATAGAGAGGCGGAGAGGAGGAGGACAAAAGAGGAGGAAGCGGTGGGGTGGGGGAGGATGGAGCGGCATAGGCAGGGGGAGGACAGAGCGGCAGTGGGAGGACGGAGCACAGAGCAGCGGGGGGGAGGAGGATGGTGGATGAAGCGGCAGGGTGGGGGGGCCGGAGCAGCACAGGCAGTGGGAGGGAGGAGCGGCAGAGGAAGGACAGAGCACAGAGTGGCGGGGGAGAGGAGGATGGAGGACGAACCGGTGGGGTGGGGGAAGCTGGAGCAGCACAGGCAGCGGGAGGACGGAGCACAGATTGGCGGGGAGAGGAGGATGGAGGATGAAGCGTCGGGGTGGGGGAGGCTGGAGCAGCACAGGCAGAGGGAGGATGGAGGATAAAGTGGCAGAGGGGAGCAGGACAAAGGAAGGAGGAGGAAGCAGTGGGGTGGGGGAGGATGAGCAGCACAGGCAGGGGGAGGAAGGAGCACAGAGTGGCGGGGAGGAGGAGGACAGAGGACGAAGTGGCGGGTGGGGAGGACAAAGCAGCTCAGGCCGTAGGAGGACGGAGAATAAAGCGGCGGGGTGGGGGAGTGTTATGATCCAGTGACCATGGAGCCGCATGAATGTAATTCACAGAAGTGGTACCTGTACTGACCGCAGTTCCTGATCTAACCCCGCAACTAGAAGTAGCCATGGGATGTGACTAACCATACCCTAGACACCTCAACACGGCCAGAGAACTAGCTACCCCTAAAGAGGGAAACAGGAATTCTATCTTGCCTCAGAGCAGAACCCCAAAAGGATAGAAAGCCCCCTACAAATATTGACTGTGAGTAAGAGGAAAAGACACACTAAGACAGAAGACAGAATCAAGCATTGATGAGGCCACTTCTAGCTAGATAGGTAAAGACAGGACAGGATACTATTGCAGTCAGTATAAAATCCTTTCAAAAATATCCACAGCAGATAATACAAAAATACCCCTGAGTCTACTCAAGACTCGGTGCCCTCTATATCTGCAGACCTCCTGTGAATCCTACTATGCTCAATATATACTGACACAAAAAGCTGAACAAGCCAATAACAAATTATTAGCACAAAAATCCTAGGAAGAAAACTTCCTAACAGAGAGCAAGTTAACACAACATGCACTCTGAGCAGAAATTGACCATTTTAGAAAACAAGCACACAGCATGTGTGCCACAAGAAGACTAAACCATACACTTAGCTTGGAAGTCTTGCAGCCGGGCAGGAAGAGACCAGGCAGAGGTGAAACACCTCCAGGACAATTGACAACTGGCAAGGACTGAGGAAATTCTGCAAACTTAAATACCCCAGTCAGAATTGCAATTATCCAAATCACCTGACCAAGAGTGCAAAACAGGATCAACTGCATTACCAGCTACAACCACAGGAGGGAGCCCACAAGCAGAATTCACAACAGGGGAGGACGGAGCAGCACAGGCGGGGGAGGACGGAGGATGAAGAGGCGGAGGGGAGGAGGACAAAGGAAGGAGGAAGCAGTGGGGTGGGGGAGGATGAAGCGGCACAGGCAGGGGGAGGACGGAGGACGAAGTGGCGGGGTGGGGGAGGATGGAGCAGCACAGGCAGGGGGAGGACGGAGGACGCAGCAGCGGGGGTGGGAGAGGATTGGGCAGCACAGGCAGGGGGAGGATGGAGGATGGAGTGGCGGAGGACAAAGGAAGGAGGAGGAAGCGGTGGGGTGGGGAGGATGGAACTGCACAGGCAGGGGGAGGACGGAGGACGCAGCAGCGGGGTGGGAGAGGATTGGGCAGCACAGGCAGGGGAGGATGGAGGATGGAGTGGCGGAGGACAAAGGAAGGAGGAGGAAGCGGTGGGGTGGGGGAGGATGGAACTGCACAGGCAGGGGGAGGATGGAGGAGGCAGCGGCGGGGGTGGGAGAGGATGGAGCAGCACAGGCAGGGGGAGGATGGGGGATGGAGTGGCGGAGGACAAAGGAAGGAGGACAAAGCGGTGGGGTGGGGAGGACGGAGCAGCACAGTCAGGAGGAGGATAGAGGATGGAGTGGCGGAGGGAGGAGGACAAAGGAAGGAGGAGGAAGTAGTGGGGTGGGGGAAGGACGGAGCAGCACAGGCACAGCGAGGACGGAGCGGCAGAGGGAGGACGGAGCACAGAGCGGCGGGGGAGAGGAGGATGGAGGACGAATCGGCGGGGTAGGGGAAGCTGGAGCAGCACAGGCAGGGGAGGACGGAGCAGATGGGGGAGGATGGAGCACAGAGTGACAGGGAGAGGAGGATGGAGGACGAAGCGGCGGAGTGGGGGAGGACGGAGCAGCACAGGCAGGGGATGATGGTGGATGGAGTGGAGGAGGGGAGGAGGACAAAGGAAGGAGGAGGAAGCGGTGGGGTGGGGGGAGGATGGAGCAGCACAGGCAGGGGGAGGACGGAGCACAGAGCGGCGGGGGGGAGGAGGACGGAGGATGAAGCGGCGGGATGGGGGACGATGAAGCAGTCCAGGCAGGGGGAGGATGGAGGATGGAGGATGGAGTGACAGAGGGGAGGAGGACAAAGGAAGGAGGAGGAAGCGGTGGGGTGGAGGAGGAAGGATCGGCACAGGCAGGGGGAGGACGGAGGATGAAGCGGCGGGGTGGGGAGGATGGAGCAACACAGGCAGGGAGAGGACGGAGGACGAAGTGGCAGGGTAGGGGAGGACAAAGAAGCACCGGCAGGGGGAAGACGGAGGATGGAGTGGCGAAGGACAAAGGAAGGAGGAGGAAACGGTGGGATGGGGGAGGACGGAACGGCACAGGCAGACAAAGGAAGGAGGAGGAAGCGGTGGGGTGGAGGAGGACGGAGCGGCACAGGCAGGGGGAGGACGTGGATGAAGTGGCACAGGCAGGGGGAGGATGGAGTGGTGTTTCAACCAGAGCTGGGGTGCATGAGGTACTCGGTCACCGGGGCTTCTGTGTGGGATGTCACAGATGGTCGGTATCCCCGGTGCCGTGCCCTGGCGAACAATTATACCAGGTGTTGATGGTAAACGGTGGGGGCAAAAAGGGTTATTTACAGGGGAACGTGACGCCACCTGTAGAGTCCGGTAAGATGGCACCGGCGCTGCCAGCCGGCCGCTGAGGTGATGGAGGGGGCAGCGGTGTGTGGTACAGCTCCCCACAGGTGGAGCTTTACCTCAGGGCAGCTATGATGGTGAGACGGTGAGGGAAGACAGTGATGGAAATGTGGTGCAGTTCTTACCCCTCTGCTGTTGATGTTGATGATGTTAAGTCCTTTGAGCTGCGGCAGGAAGAATAACAGAAACCATTTCCATTTTAACTTTGCTTTACTCGGTACAGTTTGGTTTAGGGTGTTGTTACCAACTCAGGATTTCTCTTAAGGAGTCTTTAGATGTTCTCTCTCTGTCTTTCATGGTTTCTATTCTCTTTCCAGATCTTTCTGTCTTTCCCACCTTTGAAGAGCTCCCCCACCAGTCCTACGGTATGTTTCTAGGAGATAAGGTCTGTCCACTACCTGGTCTGGACAGGGCAACCCGAGACTACAAAGTTCCCTTCCAGCACTGCAGTAAATGTCTGTCCCTTTTTATTTCTCCTAGTGTCCTGAACCGGTTTTCAGTCCTGAGGGGAGAGGTACCTTTGTGGTGCTGTCAGCAACCCGTTTCTGTTGGGCCTGCAGCTCGTCGGCTTTGCAGTCAGGGCTGAACTCCTGGCTGCCTCGGTCATCCGTGTCACCGGTGTACCCTCAACATGACCAGCTGGCTCCTACCAGTTCTGGTCCATTGCCATCTGTCCTGGGCCCCCACATAAAGATGGGGCACCCTTCACTCAGCTGGGCTGCCAGGCCTGACCACTCTGTCTGCCTTCCCAACGCCGTCTGAGGTAAATCTCAACTGTCACTCTAACTCTATCCTAAGCTCCGCCCCCACCTGTGGAACCTACCATATTACCATTCCCCCTACTCTAAGTGGTGCGGTCCTAAGTGAGTGCTAAAAATAGACTCCATAAGGTTTAAATCCTAACCTAGCAACTTACAAGGAAAAACACATTTTATATTCAAGTGTAATACCATTCTGTGGCGCATACCCGCAGGGGCGCCACACAGGCACAGCCTGGGGGAGGATCGAGTGGCACAGGCAGGGGAGGACGGAGTGGCACAGGCAGAGGGAGGACAGAGCACAGAGCGGCGGGGGGAGGAGCACAAAGCGGCGCTGGGGGGGAGGACGGAGGACGAAGCGGCGGGGGGAAGGAAGGAGCAGACTCTCAAGGCCACTTTACACACACCAACTTATCTGTCCAACTTCTGACCAACTTACTGGTTGCAGTGAAATCATGGACACATTGCTCCATTTTGTGGCTGTGTACAAATGGAACTATGTGTCCATGATTTCACTGCAACCAGTAAGTTGTTCAGAAGTTGGACAGATAAGTTGGTGTGTGTAAAATGGCCATCACCCACACACAGACTCACATCTAGACACAGACTCACATACACACACATACATACACACACACATACATACACACACATAGACTCACACCCACACACATACACAGACTCACACCCACACTCATACACACACAGACTCAGACCCACACACACAGACTAACACCCCCAGCCAGACACACACACACACACACAGGGGCTCTCACCTCTCTGTCCCCTGGCTGTCCCAGTGCTGGCCCTCATGCTGGTGTTGTCCTGCAGAGTAGGTGTGGAGGAGGCGGGTATAGAGGTGCCGGAGTGCAGGATGATCCCGGGTGTCATGTGCTGCTGCCACCCAGCTGCACTGACAGGAGGCAGACACCAAAGATCATTGTATGTGACAGACTGTGTGGCCATAGGAAGCAGGAGAGTGTGGAGGAGCTGTACGATGCGCTCTCCCTGCACCCTGGGAGCACCGACCCCGGCAGCCCCAGGTCCCCGGTGTCAGTGGGTGGCTTGTGGCGGGGGTTAGTAACAGGAGACTGCGGCGGGAGACTGCTGCGCCACGCTACGGCCACCGTTGGCCGGACCCGTGTATCCCAGCGACAGTGACGCTAACGCGCCGCTGTCGCCGGGCTGCAAGTTGGCGGGAAATTCGAACTTTGAATTTGCGCGCCTATTTGCATAGTCTGCACTCATTGGTGGCCGCCTCCGATGTCCACCAATGAGCGGCCTCTGTCTGGTGTGCGATTTCTGTGACCGACAGACGCCTTAGACAATTATATAGTAGATTGGAAAATGATAATAAATTAAGTTCAGCATATGTATTTGATAACACTGGGGAACACAATTTTTTAGGAGTTAGGTTTGACAACTGTTCTTAATTAATTTTTGGATGCTGAATCCAGAAATGATCTCAGTTTTTCTCTATCAAGTCAAGTTTTTGAACTATAGGATTTTTTGTCTTCACAAAAATATGTAAATTACTGTACCTAAAAAGTTTTTTTTTTTTAAATAGTACAAATATGAACAAAAAATGAAATATATAAAAAATAGAAATGACAAATATGTTTTTTAACACTATCATATATCAAATATCTCTATATGAGTCGAATTGTAATCAGATAACAAGTCTTATTACAGATATCAGTGCAATTGTGCTTCTCTGGCAGGTAAGTTGTGGAGGAAAAACTTGACGTGCTAGAAAAAAACTGACTACATTTTTGGAATCAGCATGCCAATTTTAGTATAAGGCTGGGTGCACACTGGCCGGCGGGTTGGTCGGCGGCGGCTGGGCGGACCCGCCAGGAAGCTCTGGAGCCGTCCACCGGCATCCTGGCGGGTATGTGCGGCGGGTGACGGGCGGGTGCCGGGCGGGTGGCCAGCGGGTTAGCGGCGGCGGTGTTGCGGCGGCTGGAAGCAGTACATGATTCTGCTTGCAGCCGCTGCAGAACCGGCCGGATTATAGAACATGCTCATTCTTTGCTAACCCGCTGGGAACCCAGCGGGTTAGCAACGGATGAGCATGTGTAAACCGCCGGTGTGTGGACACCGAGTGTCGGTTTACATAGGTTTCAATGTTAATCCAAACGCCGGTTTGGATTAACATAAATTTACATGAAATTTATGTAAACCGACCGGCGGTTTACACACCTAATCCGACCATAACCCGGCCAGTGTGCACATACCCTTTATCAGCTCAAAAACCTAACTCAACAGAAATTTTTTTTCAAATTGTTCCCCAGTGTAATTATTCATCTAAATAATGCCTTCCCAGCACTCTCAGGCCCATTTCACATTGGCAGTTATGTCCGGATCCGGCGGATCCGGACAAAAAAAACGCATCTGCTGCACCTAACGGCCGCACTTGCGGCGCACTTGCAGCGCACTTGCAGCAGGCCGCATGCATTGTCTATGGGGCTTGCGGTAAGGTGCGGCAAGTGTTGTGGCAGATGTAGCAGGTGCGGACGCAAAAATTTTTTTTCGCAGCCGAAACTGCTACATCTGCTGCAACCGCACTTGCCACACCTGTCGCACCTTACTGCAAACCCCATAGACAATGCATGGGGCTCTTAAACTTGGCTATGTTGCATAAGCGATGTGGCATGATCGTGCAGTGTGACGCCGCAAAAATGATGTTGAAAGCAACTTCCCCTATTCACTACAATGTTAAAGGATCACTCGCTGGGTTGCTCATACCCAGCGAACAAAAGTTGCTTTCATCATCCTAGTTGTCTTGCCTACAATATCTCCCCGTGTGACATCTACAAGGCAATCTTGGAAAAGTGGCAAAAACGTGCGGACACCCGTGAAGTTGCAGGTGATATCGCAGCGATGTTGTGACGTGTAACGGTACCCTAAGGTTGGCTTCACACTTCAGTTTTTTTCACTGATCAGTGTCCATCCAGTTTGTGTGCCAAAACCAGGAGTGTCTCCAAAACTCAGAACAGGTGTCAATCTTTCAATTATAGTTTTTCTCTGCAAGTTCCGCTCCTGGTCCCTCTCCGGGTTTTGGCACACAAACTGGATGGACACTGATTAGTGAAAAAACTGCATTGTGAAGCCAGCCTAAGGCTGCATTCACACATTGCGTATTTGTACATTTACGCAGTGCTTTTTTGTGTTTGTGTAAATGCAGTGATATAAAATGCTGAAAGCGCATCTCGGCAAAAGCTATGGCTTTTGCAGAAATGCATTCAATAGCTGCGTATTTTGGCATTTTTTGCGGACGCGCTTTCACTGCAAAGCGCGTCCGCAAAAAGAATGACTGTCAATTCTTTGCACATTTTTACGTGCACTTTTCCCATAGGCTACATTATAAAATGCTCAGGAAAAGCGCAGGTGAAAATGCATAGCGTGTGCATGCAGTTGCGCCTTTTGCGCAAAATGCAGCAAAAAGCACACAACTGCAAAAATATGTGCCAAATACGTGACGTGTGAATGTACCCTGTCCTCTATCCCTGAGTAAGCTACCGGTTGGTGGCGACACGCGTTGAGTCCTTGGTTCTCAGTTCACAACTCTTATCTACCAATAAGGTCAAGGTTATGTGGGTGATATAGAGCTTCTACCTTTTGCACTAGCCACTTATTATGGGCATGATGTAGTATCTTTGACTTATGTTTTGAATATCTTTTTATGATAATCCTCCTGCAAACATTTCTGTGCTTGTTTTCAATAAAGGTACCTTTCGCACAGCTATTTTGCACATATTGTGCTCTAATTAGCAAATATCTCTGCTTTGCTATTGGGCAGTTCCGTTCATTGAACAATTTATTAGCACACTTGTACTTTTGTATCTTTAGTTACTAGGGTGAATCAAGGTTTTTTTTGCTTTTTTCCACATGCAGTAATTGCAGGATCTACTCTATAATTGCCGTAGGCAAAATCGTGTCGGCCCCCGAAAACGCCGTGGCTATGTCACTATGTGACGTCACCGCGCGCGAGCAATGGCCGCGAAGCGGCCATTGCGAGTCGCTGGCCGAAAATAGAACCAGAGGCTCGGCCACAAACTTAGCGATTTACCGCTGAGGTAGCGCGAGCAATGGCCGCGAGGCCATTGCGAGTCGCTACCTCAGCCGCCGCACCTGCCGCAACTCCCCCTATACTTTCAATGGGGATCTATTGCGACTCGCTGTGTAGCGCGAGCAATGGCCGCGAGGCCATTGCGAGTCGCTACACTTGCGGCGCGGTTGCGGTAATCCCCATAGAAAGTATAGGGGGACTTGCGGCAGGTGCGGCAAGTGCGGTTTTGCAGGTGCGGCAAGTGCGGTTTTGAACTTGCAGCAGGTTTGCCCGCGAAAATCCCGTGGCTGACTGCGCTGTTGCTGGGTAGCAACCCATTTTGCCTACCAATCACCATACTCCCCTTTGTCTACCAATCACTATGCTCCCACCTGCCGCAATTTTATAGTGTTTACTTTAAGTTTTCCTCACAAATTATTCCTGCCTCGGTGATCCTGTGGGACGGACGTCGGCAAACCAGTGCTGGAACCTCATCCCTACAAGACATCTTTTTGGGCCAATATAATCGATTATTAATTATTATTAATTATTAATATTATTATTAGTGTTAATATTAATTATTATTATTAATCGATTATGCCTTGGTGATCCTGTGGGACGGACGTCGGAAAACCAGTGCTGGAACCTCATCCCTTCAATATCAGCTAAGATATCTTTTTTACTCAATATAATTGATTATTCATTATGATTATTTATTAATATTATTATTATTAGTGTTAATATTAATTATTATTATTAATATATTATTAATATTATTATTATATATTGATATATTCATAATTATATATCTTTTTGGCCCATATAAATTGATTATTCATTATGATTATTTATTTATATTATTATTATTAGTGTTAATATTAATTATTATTATTAATCCATTATTAATATTATTGTTATATTGATATATTCATTATTATATATAACTAGAAAAAAATACTCTGCAGCACTCGGTTACTACCAATGATGTACATATGCTAATAAGCTATATATATATATATGAGAAAAAAGTTAAAAACTTACGTTTTTTCAAAAAACTCAAAATCTTATCTTTTTATTTCTGAAGTTCTTGGTACACTTGTTGACCACAGGTGATCTAGGGTCTAGATGGTGTCCGCCCACTTAGTAGTGGGGTAGGGTATACAAGGAGGACAGGGATGTCAGCGTTAGGACTCGTCGGACCTGAAGTCACTTTGTCGCAGTCGACGAGCAAACAGACATTGGCCAATGTGTGTACCAAGAACTTCAGAAATAAAAAGATAAGATTTTGAGTTTTTTGAAAAAACGTAAGTTTTTAACTTTTTTCTCATATATATATATATAGCTTATTAGCATATGTACATCATTGGTAGTAACCGAGTGCTGCAGAGTATTTTTTTCTAGTTATTTGATCCAGCAGCCCTGCTGGCACCGGTTCACATTAGTCTGTGAGTGCTATGCAGTTTTTTTCTGTTTTGTATCTTATGGAGTGGCTGGCTCCATGCTGCAATTTGCACCCTTGTTGACCACAGGTGATCTAGGGTCTAGATGGTGTCCGCCCACTTAGTAGTGGGGTAGGGTGGACAAGGAGGACAGGGATGTCAGCGTTAGGACTCGTCGGACCTGAAGTCACTTTGTCGCAGTCGACGAGCAAACAGACATTGGCCAATGTGTGTACCAAGAACTTCAGAAATAAAAAGATAAGATTTTGAGTTTTTTGAAAAAACGTAAGTTTTTAACTTTTTTCTCATATATATATATAGCTTATTAGCATATGTACATCATTGGTAGTAACCGAGTGCTGCAGAGTATAGTTTTTCTAGTTATTTGATCCAGCAGCCCTGCTGGCACCGGTTCACATTAGTCTGTGAGTGCTATGCAGTTTTTTTTCTGTTTTGTATCTTATGGAGTGGCTGGCTCCATGCTGCAATTTGCACCCTTGTTGACCACAGGTGATCTAGGGTCTAGATGGTGTCCGCCCACTTAGTAGTGGGGTAGGGTGGACAAGGAGGACAGGGATGTCAGCGTTAGGACTCGTCGGACCTGAAGTCACTTTGTCGCAGTCGACGAGCAAACAGACATTGGCCAATGTGTGTACCAAGAACTTCAGAAATAAAAAGATAAGATTTTGAGTTTTTTGAAAAAACGTAAGTTTTTAACTTTTTTCTCATATATATATATAGCTTATTAGCATATGTACATCATTGGTAGTAACCGAGTGCTGCAGAGTATTTTTTTCTAGTTATTTGATCCAGCAGCCCTGCTGGCACCGGTTCACATTAGTCTGTGAGTGCTATGCAGTTTTTTTTCTGTTTTGGTTCATTATTATATATATATATATTGATATAGATATATATATAATATATATATACATTATATATAGGGATGAGCGAGTCCTAAATTACTCGGAATCGCTAGACCCGCACGAGTCCGAGCCCAGGACTCGGTACTCGTGGCGAGTCTAGCGAGTCCAATGTTAAAGAATAGGGAATATGGATTCGCGAGTCCCGAATAGATAATACAGGACTCGGAATCGCAGACTCGCTAGGATTCGGAGCATTGGACTCAGGGGCTGGCTGGAGCCTCTTCCCCTGGGTGGCAGTTAGGTATCCCCGGCCCTGGTTGAGAAGCGGGGGGGGTGCTGTCGGGTCCAGGCAGCCTTGAGAACCGGGGGGGGGGGGGGGGGGTGTGCTGTCGGGTCCAGGCAGCCTTGAGAACCGGGGGGGGGAGGGGGGGGGGGGATGCTGTCGGGTCCAGGCAGCCTTGAGAACCGGGGGGGGGGGGGGTGCTGTCGGGCCCGGCGGCCTTGAAAGGCGGGGGGGGCTATCGAAGCTGACCTTACCTCCTCCAGCCGCGAAGCAGCCCGCCTGCCGCAAACCGACTCGCCGGCCGCAAAGCGACGCCCGATTTGGACTCGTTACTGAGCGAGTATTCGCTAAAAGACTCGCCGATTCCCGAGTCCAGCGAGTCCCTTAAGAATCGCCGAGTAACGAGTCCTAGCGAGTAGACTCGCTCATCCCTAATTATATAGATTAATATATATATAGATATATAGATATATATAGATGTGATCTTATACATAAAACCCGAAGGCCACTTCCGCCCAAAATCCGCTCAACTTCCGTGATGGCCTCCGTCCTGTGTCAAACACCGGAACCGGAAGCACCAGACCCACAGAGCCCCAGCCACCGGCCTTGCACAGAGCCCCGTCTGCGCCCACCCACATCCGGCCCACAGCCCTGCAGCTCACCGCCCACTCTCCATCAGGGACAGCCATGCCGCCACTGGGTCCGCACACAGCCTGGTGTGCGCCCATCAACATGAGGGAACCGGCCCGGACCGGCCCACACTCCGGTGTGCGGCCTCCGCCGGCAACGCTCCCCCGCCACCTCGGGGGGCCACACAACCTCTGGGGGTACCCGCGCGCCTGGAGAGGAGGGAGGGTGGGACTTTCTGTCCTGCAGCTCTGCCCGCCCCTCCTCTCCTCCTACACCCGACGCGCGGCGCGGTGAGTCTGCCCTCCAGCCTCCGCCTCAGCCTGTGCCCGCCGGCTTCGCTGCAGCCTGTGCTCCCTCCAGCCTGTGCCCCCTCCAGCCTGTGCCCCCTCCAGCCTGTGCCCCTTCCAGCCTGTGCCCCCTCCAGCCTGTGCCCCCTCCAGCCTGTGCCCCCTCCAGCCTGTGCCCCCTCCAGCCTGTGCCTCCTCCAGCCTGTGCCTCCTCCAGCCTGTGCCCCCTCCAGCCTGTGCCCTGTGCCCCCTCCAGCCTGTGTCCTGTGCCCCCTCCAGCCTGTGCCCCCTCCAGCCTGTGTCCTGTGCCCCCTCCAGCCTGTGCCCCCTCCAGCCTGTGTCCTGTGCTACCTCCAGCCTGTGCCCCCTCCAGCCTGTGCCCCCTCCAGCCTGTGCCCCCTCCAGCCTGTGCCCTGTGCCCCCTCCAGCCTGTGCCCCCTCCAGCCTGTGCCCTGTGCTCCCTCCAGCCTGTGCCCTGTGCTCCCTCCAGCCTGTGCCCTCTGCCCCCTTCAGCCTGTGCCCCCTTCAGCCTGTGCCCCCTTCAGCCTGTGCCCCCTCCAGCCTGTCCTCCCTTTAGCCTCTGCCCCCTCCAGCCTCTGCCCCCTCCAGCCTGTGCCCTGTGCCCCCTCCAGCCTGTGCCCCCTCCAGCCTGTGCCCCCTCCTGCCTGTGCCCCCACCTGCCTCTGCCCCCTCCAGCCTGTGCCCCTTCCAGCCTGTGCCCCCTCCAGCCTGTGCCCCCTCCAGCCTGTGCCCCTTCCAGCCTGTGCCCCCTCCAGCCTGTGCCCCCTCCAGCCTGTGCCCCCTCCAGCCTGTGCCCCCTCCAGCCTGTGCCTCCTCCAGCCTGTTCCCCCTCCAGCCTGTGCCCTGTGCCCCCTCCAGCCTGTGTCCTTTGCCCCCTCCAGCCTGTGCCCCACACAGCCTGTCTCCTGTGCCCCCTCCAGCCTGTGCCCCCTCCAGCCTGTGTCCTGTGCCCCCTCCAGCCTGTGCCCCCTCCAGCCTGTGCCCCCTCCAGCCTGTGCCCTGTGCCCCCTCCAGCCTGTGCCCCCTCCAGCCTGTGCCCTGTGCTCCCTCCAGCCTGTGCCCTGTGCTCCCTCCAGCCTGTGCCCTCTGCCCCCTTCAGCCTGTGCCCCCTTCAGCCTGTGCCCCCTTCAGCCTGTGCCCCCTCCAGCCTGTCCTCCCTTTAGCCTCTGCCCCCTCCAGCCTCTGCCCCCTCTAGCCTGTGCCCTGTGCCCCCTCCAGCCTGTGCCCCCTCCTGCCTGTGCCCCCTCCTGCCTGTGCCCCCGCCTGCCTCTGCCCCTTCCAGCCTGTGCCCCTTCCAGCCTGTGCCCCTTCCAGCCTGTGCCCCTTCCAGCCTGTGCCCCCTCCAGCCTGTGCCCCCTCCAGCCTCTGCCCCCTCCAGCCTCTGCCCCCTCCAGCCTGTGCCCCCTCCAGCCTCCAGCTGTCCTCTGCCCCCTCCAGCCGTCCTCTGCCCCCTCCAGCCGTCCTCTGCCCCCTCCAGCCGTCCCCTGCCCCCTACAGCCGTCCCCTGCCCCCTACAGCCGTCCCCTGCCCCCTCCAGCCGTCCCCTGCCCCCTCCAGCCGTCCCCTGCCCCTCCAGCCGTCCCCTGCCCCCTCCAGCCGTCCCCTGCCCTCTCCAGTAGTCCGGGGGTGGCCACATGTTGACTCAGGATCCAGGCGCCGGAGAAGACGCAGGGTCGGTGGTAAGTATAGCGGTATGTGTGTGTGTGTGTTGTGTGTGCGTGTGTGTGTGTTGTATGTATGTGCCACTCTGCCCACGGCGCTGCGCTGACCACTCTGCCCACGCCGCTGCGCTGACCACTCTGCCCACGCCGCTGCACTGACCACTCTGCCCACACCGCTGCGCTGACCACACTGCCCACGCCGCTGCACTGACCACACTGCCCACGCCGCTGCGCTGACCACTCTGCCTACGCCGCTGCGCTCACCACTCTGCCTACGCTGCTGCGCTCACCAATCTCACCGCACTCACTGCTAACCACTGAGCCACCGCACTCACTGCTAACCACTGAGCCACCGCGCACAGTGCTAGCCATTGAGCCACCATATACTCTGCTACCCACAGAGCCGCCTGTATACACACAATTAATTTCACCGCACTACCCTAACTATTCGTAAATAAACTATATATGGATTCTAGACTACCCGATTCTTTAGAATCGGGCTGCCATCTAGTATTATATATATGTATATGATTACTATATATATATATTGTATATTAATCTATATATATCAGCTAAGATATCTTTTTGGGCCAATATAATCGATTATTTATTGATATATTCCTTTTATATATATATATATATTGTGAGGCACCGCCGGCATGATCCGCATGGCCGGGGTACATCACATGTAGGATCAGAGGATGATCCTGTGCACACTGGCCGGTTTTCCTGTGATGGTAATACTGTGTGAACCAACCTGAACACAATGAGTTCATGAGCCTAATGAGCGGCAGTGAGAGTGAGAGGAGTCCATGAGGAATAGGATGTGATGAGTGAGTGCTGACAACCCGGAACACAGGGAGTTAACCTGAGCTGTGTGGAAGCTGATGATTAGCAGCTGAGGGGGTGTGTCCATGTGGGAGTGGCTGGCACGATAAGAGCCGGCCACCTGAGTGATTGATAGATTCATCATTCTGGAGGCTGAGATTGATCCTGGAAGCTGAGAGTGATTGAGATGGAAGCTGAGACCAGCCTGAGTGCAGAGCAGTCCAAGGCTCTGTGTGCATGACATGATGGGAGCATGCTAGCTCCATGCCGGTGCCGAGGTCCGTGGTCGTGTCCGCACCTGGAGGGGGAAGCCGTGGTTGACCCGTGGACGCTAGACCGGACGTGGTTCACCTCACGTCCGGGAAGGAGCCTGTGGCGATGCCCGGTGGAACCTGCGACACAGGTAGCGAGACCCGGATCCGTGCCCGGTAAGAAAGCAGTTCCCGAGCGATAGTGTGAACTGTGCACCTTGTGTGTGTAAATCATGTTAGGCGAGTATAGACCGCCCTTGGGACCGACTCAGTGGAGTCCGTTAAAGGTCCTGATGAACCGGAATGTATGTAGCCCTTGGAGGCAAATGTATGTAGTGTGCCAGGCGGGCATAGACCGCCTTTAGGTCCGAGTCAGAGTGCTCAGTTAAAGGACCTGATGAAACAATGTGTTTAACTATGTGTATGAGGGCTTAAGTAATGGCCCTGAATGAGAGATGATGACCTATGTAAGACCCATGTATAATCATGTGGAGAGACAGTGACCCAGCTGGTATGGATGATGTTGGAGGCGTTCCGTCCTTGGGACGAGAGGGAGGCTTGCCCTGCTGCATGCAGAGGGTACCTGATCCCTCAACCACGACCTCTAATGGTGTGGGTGTGCCTGTGGTGCCAGAGACAGGGGTAATAGGGCTCCTAGTAGGTATCGGATGTGGTTCCCGTGTACTATGGTTTGCCAATCCCTGTAATGGGCCATGGAGGGGCCACAGTCCATGGATGTGGGCTGTGAGCAGGTGTGTGATCCATGGACGCTGGAATGATGGATCACATACGGTGTGTAAGGTCCCGGTCAGGCAGGATTCCTGACCACGGGTGAATGTATATCATCATGCTGGGGTGACTAAAGCCAGGCGGCAGGTACCGCCATTGGGACCCACAGGGCCCGTTGAGGTGTATGTAACGAAGGTCAGAAGCAGGGGTTAGAAGGGCTCCCGTACTGGGTAACGCGTGGTTAGGCCGGAGGCCGCAGCCCCACGGGTTACTAGGGTTTGCCAATCCCTGTTATGAACCCGGAAGGGTCATCATCGTACTGTAACTTATGTATAGTGTAAGTAGGCCGGAGGCCGTAGCCACCATGGGAGCTGTTAGTAGAGCTCCAATGGGGACAGAGAGTCGTGGTTACAGGTCCCGGGTTACTATAAATCGTTATGTGCAATATAAGTGTTGTGATGTTAAATGTAAATGTATGGTGTTTATGTAAAGTGTTGTTAATCAATGTGATATGTGTCAAACATGCTACCCGGGTTATGTGATTAATATGTGAAAATAAACGGGTAGACATTGGTTAACTTATAAACACGTGTTCTTGTCGTTTTGCAAGCGGGTTCCCCGGTTGCTACCTCACGATATATATATATATATTAGATGGCAGCCCGATTCTAAAGAATCGGGTAGTCTAGAATCCATATATAGTTTATTTACGAATAGTTAGGGTAGTGCGGTGAAATTAATTGTGTGTATACAGGCGGCTCTGTGGGTAGCAGAGTATATGGTGGCTCAATGGCTAGCACTGTGCGCGGTGGCTCAGTGGTTAGCAGTGAGTGCGGTGGCTCAGTGGTTAGCAGTGAGTGCGGTGAGATTGGTCAGCGCAGCGGCGTAGGCAGAGTGGTCAGTGAAGCGGCGTGGGCAGTGTGGTCAGTGCAGCGGCGTGAGCAGTGTGGTCAGCGGCGTGGGCAGAGTGGTCAGCGCAGCGGCGTGGGCAGAGTGGTCAGCGCAGCGGCGTGGGCAGAGTGGTCAGCGCAGCGCCGTGGGCAGAGTGGCACATACATACAACACACACACGCACACACAACACACACACACACATACCGCTATACTTACCACCGACCCTGCGTCTTCTCCGGCGCCTGGATCCTGAGTCAACATGTGGCCACCCCCGGACGACTGGAGAGGGCAGGGGACGGCTGGAGGGGGCAGGGGACGGCTGGAGGGCAGGGGACGGCTGGAGGGGGCAGGGGACGGCTGGAGGGGGCAGGGGACGGCTGGAGGGGGCAGGGGACGGCTGGAGGCTGGAGGGGGCAGAGGACGGCTGGAGGGGGCAGAGGACGGCTGGAGGGGGCAGAGGACGGCTGGAGGGGGCAGAGGACGGCTGGAGGGGCAGAGGACGGCTGGAGGGGGCAGAGGACGGCTGGAGGGGGCAGAGGACGGCTGGAGGCTGGAGGGGGCACAGGCAGGAGGGGGCACAGGCTGGAGGGGGCACAGGCTGGAGGGGGCACAGGCTGGAGGGGGCACAGGCAGGAGGGGGCAGAGGCTGGAGGGGCAGAGGCTAAAGGGAGGACAGGCTGGAGGGGGCACAGGCTGGAGGGGGCACAGGCTGAAGGGGGCACAGGCTGAAGGGGGCAGAGGGCCCAGGCTGGAGGGAGCACAGGGCACAGGCTGGAGGGGGCACAGGCTGGAGGGGGCACAGGGCACAGGCTGGAGGGGGCACAGGCTGGAGGGGGCACAGGCTGGAGGGGGCACAGGACACAGGCTGGAGGAGGCACAGGCTGGAGGGGGCACAGGCTGGAGGGGGCACAGGCTGGAGGGGGCACAGGCTGGAGGGGGCACAGGCTAGAGGGGGCACAGGGCACAGGCTGGAGGGGGCAGAGGCTGGAGGGGGCAGAGGCTAAAGGGAGGACAGGCTGGAGGGGGCACAGGCTGAAGGGGGCACAGGCTGAAGGGGGCACAGGCTGAAGGGGGCAGAGGGCACAGGCTGGAGGGAGCACAGGGCACAGGCTGGAGGGAGCACAGGCTGGAGGGGGCACAGGCTGGAGGGGCACAGGGCACAGGCTGGAGGGGGCACAGGCTGGAGGGGGCACAGGCTGGAGGTAGCACAGGACACAGGCTGGAGGGGGCACAGGCTGGAGGGGGCACAGGACACAGGCTGGAGGGGGCACAGGCTGGAGGGGCACAGGACACAGGCTGGAGGGGGCACAGGGCACAGGCTGGAGGGGGCACAGGCTGGAGGAGGCACAGGCTGGAGGGGGCACAGGCTGGAGGGGGCACAGGCTGGAGGGGGCACAGGCTGGAGGGGGCACAGGCTGGAGGGGGCACAGGCTGCAGCGGAGCCGGCGGGCACAGGCTGAGGCGTAGGCTGGAGGGCAGACTCACCGCGCCGCGCGTCGGGTGTAGGAGGAGAGGAGGGGCGGGCAGAGCTGCAGGACAGAAAGTCCCACCCTCCCTCCTCTCCAGGCGCGCGGGTACCCCCAGAGGTTGTGTGGCCCCCCGAGGTGGCGGGGGAGCGTTGACGGCGGAGGCCGCACACCGGAGTGTGGGCCGGTCCGGGCTGGTTCCCTCATGTTGATGGGCGCACACCAGGCTGTGTGCGGACCCAGTGGCGGCATGGCGGTCCCTGATGGAGAGTGGGCGGTGAGCTGCAGGGCTGTGGGCCGGATGTGGGTGGGCGCAGACAGGGCTCTGTGCAAGGCCGGTGGCTGGGGCTCTGTGGGTCTGGTGCTTCCGGTTCCGGTGTTTGACACAGGACGGAGGCCATCACGGAAGTTGAGCGGATTTTGGGCGGAAGTGGCCTTCGGGTTTTATGTATAAGATATATATATAGATAGATGTCATTTTATATATATGTATATGATTAGTATATATATATATATTGTATAGTAATCTATATATATCAGCTAAGATATCTTTTTGGGCCAATATCATCGATTAATTATTTATTGATATATTCATAATCTACTTTATAATTGCTATAGATATATATATATAGATATATAGATATAGATATAGATTTATATATATCTATATATATACATGTCATATTATATATATGTATATGATTAGTATATATATATATTGTATATTAATCTCTCTCTCTCTCTCTCTATATATATATATATATATATATATATATTATTATTATTTTTTTTTATTTTTATTTTTTATTTTTTTTTATAATATTTTGATTATTATTAAATTGATTTATTATTTGTTATTTTACGTGAATTTATTTGTATGAATATTATTTTATTTTATTACAAAACCGCATCTGCGGCGTGGTTGCGGTCATTCCCATACAAAGTATAGGGGGACTTGCGGCAGGTGCGGCAAAACCGCACTTGCCGCAAGTCCCCCTATACTTTCTATGGGATTACCGCAACCGCACCGCAACTTGCATTTGCGGCGCGGTTGCGGTAATCCTTATGGGGATTACCGCAACCGCGCCGCAAGTGCTCGCACTCAGCCAGCGATTCGCAATGCGGCGCGGTTGCGGTAATCCTTATGGGGATAACCGCGCCGCAAGTGCACGCACTCAGCCAGCGAGTCGCAATGCGGCGCGGTTGCGGTAATCCTTATGGAAGCGGGCATTGCGAGTCGCTGGCCGAAAATAGAACCAGAGGCTCGGCCACAAAGCTAGCGATTTCCCGCTGAGGCTAGCGACTCGCTCTGACTCGCAATGGCCGCTTCGCGGGCATAGCGAGTCGCCTTAGAACTGCTCGCAATGGCCGCTGCGCGGCCAATGCTTCGAGCGTATCCACATGACGACACTGACTCGCAGCGAGTGTGGACTCAGAAGGGGCAAAAAACCTATTCGTGATTATATAATAGACTAGCTGTGAGCCCGATGCAAATGCA